>BSBK01008386.1:0-381750 GCA_027943335.1 Chamaecyparis obtusa | reverse complement strand
CAAGAACACATTTGAAGGGTGGTTTTGAGTTTTTTGTAATCCAATTGGGATCTTCATCATAGTGGTATCAAACATGGCAAGTATATCCCTTATTGGTGAAAGATTGCAAAAGGAAGATTGAAAGTTAAAGAAGAGAGTGAGTAAGAAGTTGGTATCAATGAGCCTCCTAAAAATGTGGGTACTACTAGAGAGATTGAGGAGTTCAAGGAGAAGCATGTCAAGGAGATGATGTAGCTCACAACAACTTCAAGAAAGGCTTGTGGCCTTGGAGATAAAGAAAAGAATGGATGTGGAAGAGAGTGAATCAGGTGAAGAAGAGGATGAATGTCATGAATCATAATTGATACATATATGCATATAAATAGACTCAAATATTGCTAAATCTTTACTTAAATAATCAACATCAATAATATTATTTATCAATTCATAATTAATAATATTACTCAAATTAATAATCAATATTCTAATCAATATAATGCTAATAATTAATTAATGTACAATTAATATTATAATTAATTAATCAATATAATATTAAACATTGATGTTAATCTATATTCAAATTATTAATATCAATACAATATTAATCCATAATTAATCATATTACAATATTAATCATTCAATTATTATATCTAATTAATAATACCATAATATTAATTTAACAATATCATAATATCAGTAAATATTATTATACATACATATATTTAATATCTCCTAATTAATAATAATAATAATTATTCTAATCATATTATGATATTAATAATGTTAATAATATCATAATATTCGAATTATACTTATGATTGATACATGCGGCATGTCTCTTCACAAATGAAGAGGTGCGAACACAGTGAACGGAGAGATATATAAACTCACTCCTTTCAAACCGAAGAGGAAAGGAGGATGGGACCACATACATAATAAGAATACATTTATAGGTAGCGATTAAGAAGGTTGAATTGACGGGTGGAAGCAGGGAATAAAGATAATAGATAACAATACGGGTTAACCATGCGGATACCTTGCCCAAATATAATATGGAAAGAAACAGAGGTAAATCCATATAAAGCAGTGATAAAAGATACATCGGAGGATGTGAATGCTAGAAGAATACTAGCGTATTAACTCCATTCAATGAGGCATCGAACAGGAAAGATAATGATGGTCTTTGAGAAGGAATTGACAAGAGTTATTAACATCTCCACTCATTACTTGCAGCGCTCAATGAGCCTTATCAACAACATTTTTGGGGTGGCTAAGATTGCATTACTAATCCCATTCCATCCAACACTTACGGGGCTGAGTCAACAGGAGAATAGACAATACAAAGGAATACAAAATAATGGGGATGATATTGGGAGGTGAAAAAATACGTGACAGAGAGTACGATGATCAAGACTGAATAAAAAAAGGTGACATATCGTTTGCATAGGACCTCATGCATAGAGTGGGGAATCGTTCAAAGGAATGTATCAAGTAAATATATATTCATTACTTCTGTCCCCCATTATTCATTTGTATGCAAACATAATATTAACAATGGGATATTACGCTTGTATGATATATATGAAAATAAATATACGGTGAATATAGTATATATTCATTATTACTTATATAAAACTCATATAGTCATATATTGATAAGATATATATATTAAGATAATAATTGAGTTACATGAGAATTATATAGATATCAAATGTATATCTGAAATATATATATATATATATATATATATATATATATATATATATATATATATATATATATATATATATATATATATATATATATATAGGTATGTATGTATGAAGTATATATCTGAATTATATATCTAAATATTCTAATGCATATAATGGAATATTTGAATGATATAATATTTATATATATAATAATTGGGAATCGACAACATTCTAGTTTGAAATATTACAAATTACAACCCTTGAGTACGATTCAAACCCGCAGAGGGGAGTTTTAGAGGAAATCAAGAAATGGACCGAAAAAGGTTCATTACAATGAAGAATTTGAAAATATAGAGAAATAAATTGATATAGAAGATTAGACAATGGCCAAGTTGTTGAAGGTAATTCAGAGTGACAATAATAAGGTGAAGATTGATGTCCCAAAGTATGGTGGAAATCTGAATGATGAAGAGTTACTTGATTGGATTGCTATTTTGGATAACCATTTTGAATGTGATGTGGTTCTTGAGGAGAAGAAAGTAAAGATTGCAAAGACCAAATTGAAAGGTCATACTTTGGTATGGTGGGATTACCTAAAATCTGAGAGGAGAAATAAAGGAAAGTCCAAGATTTCTTCATGGAACAAGATGGTAGCAAAAATCAAAGGTAAATTCTTACTCAAAGATCATAAAATTTAAGTGTTTAAGAAATTGAAAAGTTTAAAGAAAAAATAAATTGATATTCAATATTATACTAAAGAATTTTATAAATTGAGTACGATGTCTAGTCATCATGAGCATGTGGATGAGAACGTTGTCACGTATTAGGGTGGTTTGAGGTTGAATATACAAGATGAATTGGTTTTGGATAATCCTATAAGTGTAGTTGAATGTTATAAAATGACACTTAGAGTTGAAGCTTAAATAAAGATAAGGAAAGACAAAGTAGTTAGAGGTAGAGGAAACAAATCCATGGGTAGAGGATATTTTTTCTACAAGACAAGTAGCTAAAAAAACAAGATGATGCAAGGAAAGAAAAAGGACAAGGTGTTGATTCTAGAGGTAGAGGACAAAGGGGCAGATTTTCTAAAGGAAGAGGATAAAATAAATCATCACGGAGGTGTTACCATTGTAATGAGTTTTTGCATCCAACAGTCAAGTGTTTGAAGAAGAAAGGTTCTACATCTAGTGGTGGTGAAAGGAGTTGTGAAAAAAGGGTACACATGCAAGAGGAAGAAGGTGAAAGTTTCAATTCTCCTAGAATCTAGTTAATATTTTCCTAGAAGTTGGAGAAGTTGTAATGCTATGAAGAACTACCTTGCAACCACCTAAGGAGAAAGACATGGGCCAAAGGAGGATTTTATTCAAAACTTTCTACAAGTATAGAGGTAAATTATGTAAATTTGTCATTGATTTGGGTTCAAAAGATAACATAGTGTCTAAGGAGATGGTAGATAAGTTAAATCTAGAGAGAATACCTCATAAAGCCCCATATAAAATATTTTCCAGGTTAATGATAGCCAATTTATTTTAGTGCATGAATAAGCATATGTGGATTTTTAGATTGGTGAATACAAGGACATGGTCTTATGTGATATGTTACCAATCGAGTGTTGTTATTTACTCTTGGGAAGGCCATGGAAATATGATAGGGATTCAATGCATGATGGTAGAAAGAATAGCTACCTCATGAGGAAGGATGAAAAGACATTTAGGTTAATTCCATTGCAGGGAGATGATGAAGTAAAAGACAAGGGAATGGCTAATGTGATCATGTTTGGTAAGAAGGAACCCATAAGGTTTGAAGATAACAAGGGAAAAGAGTTGGAAGGTATGAAGCATATTACTAGTGCTAGGATAAAAAGTTTGCATGATGTAGTGTTCATTGGTACAGTAATATGCCCATTTGTGGAGTATGAAACTAATAAAAATTTATGGGTTGCAAGTACAATAGTTGAAAGGTTTTCTAGGATAGAGTGTGTAAGGCCTAACAATTTGATCCAAGGAAGGATGAATAAGAATACCATGAAGATGAATCCAATGCAACTCCACAAGGGAAGCTCTAGGTGTGAACCTCATATGGAAATTTTCTTTAACCCTATTCCATAAAATATGTTTTTGTATGCAGGTCTATATCCTTTTGTTGCAGGTTTTTAACAAGTTCCAAAGTGGCATGAAGCATGGTTGCACTAATGGGACATGAGTTCTTCCTTAGGTTGCACCGATGGATTATAATTAGTGCAACTCAATACTTATTTTTTTTTTTTGGGGGGGGGGGGGATTTCTTTCTATGTGCAAAGCCCTAGCATGCTCCATAAATAAAAGAATCAAACCCTCATGTAGAATATGGGAAGAGAGGATTTTTCACATGCACATATAGAATGTGATTAAGTGAAGATAACAAATAGAAAGAAAAGGATATCCACTTGCTATGCCTCAAATGATTAAGGATAACAAAATGATTGTTGAAATAGTGAAATGCTGAAGTAATTTGGAAAGAGAAGTTGTATTGATGTAACTTGAATGATTAATAAAAGAATCTCTTTGAGAGTCCAATTTATTAATGTTTAGAATTATTATTTTCATCTATTCTGTTACCCATTTTTACCAATCATCAATTATTATATATTTAATTGACTACAATAATTAGCATTATTTTTACTATATTTTCTCATAATTTTCAACCATTCTAAAACTCATGATATCATAAAAATATATTTTAAGAAACTTAAGATAAATTCAGACCATTAAAACAACTATACTTTTTCAACTTTGCCTCCCATTGCACCTTTCTTTCCTACACCAGTACAGACATAGGCAAAACTATGCATTTATACATCCAAAAATTCACTCACAATAGGCAAGGTAGCCTGATCATAT
The DNA here is from genome assembly GCA_027943335.1 of Chamaecyparis obtusa. Classification (NCBI taxonomy): domain Eukaryota; kingdom Viridiplantae; phylum Streptophyta; class Pinopsida; order Cupressales; family Cupressaceae; genus Chamaecyparis; species Chamaecyparis obtusa. The sequence goes on along the minus strand of BSBK01008386.1, from coordinate 377,198 downwards.
AACTCACTTTTCTATACAGGTTGGTAAGAAGAACTTCGAACATAATTTAAATAAATGCAATGTTGACGCATTAATTTCTGTCCCCAGATTTGATTTCTTAAGTTCATTGTAGAATTAAACTACTCACTTCTAACAATAGTATTAGACTTCTAAAAGTAAATATCTGATCAATATTCTTGTTAGTTGTACTTTGGTAGGCTGTAACTTCGCGTCTTTTCTCGTTAAGCCTTAATTCATCCTCATTGAATGCCCTGCAAAATATTAACATTGAAACTTATAAACGATATGAAAAGCTCCCAATTCATTACAATTAATCTTACAAGCTTTCAATTTGAAAGCACAATAAATCTATAAGAAATCGTTTACCTCCTACATATGAAAATCATTTCCAGCTTTACTCAAATTTACATATGAGAAGCAATTTCATCTTTATTCAAAATCTACTCGACACAATTAAATCAATTTCCACATGAATAATGAATATGTCTCCATATTAATTCGCTATTACTATTTTCAATTCAAAATTGCTCAGTTTAGAGGTACATGGATAAGGGGCCCTAATTTCATTGTATAATTACCTTTCTTCTATTAAAAAAAAATAAAAATTTAAAATAAGAATTGTCCATTTGAAGTATAATTTCATTATGATGAAATTGGTACATTAATACTAATTACTATTTAATGTTAAGTTTATTTTAAGAGAATATCTTAGTATAATTATATATCAACAAATGTTTCGTTCATCTTTTCTTTTATTACATATTCTATTTTATTTATGTGCGTATATTTATCAAATCTTCTATGCATATATTCTTTTCCCTTCATTAACTGTAACTACTTAACAAAATCTATATTAATAAAATTAAAAAACTGATTTTAAGATTAAGCATTAAACAAAAGAAAATTAAAATAAATGTTTCATTTATCTCTTCTTTTATTACATATTCCATTTTATTTATGTACATATATTTATCATTTCTTTTATGCATATATTTTTTTTCCCTCATTTACTGTACTTACTTAACAAAATCTATATTAATAAAATTAAAAAACTGATTTTAAGATTAAACATTAAACAAAAGAAAATTAAAATTAAACATAAATTATTTAGTTAAAAATTCTATTTGAAGCCCTAATCATAAATGTAAAAAATATCAACATTTAAAAATAGAATTTATCTTCAATTTTAATAAAATAAAATATATTTTTTAAATTTTATTTAACTTAAAAAATATTTTAAGTTTCATGAAAAAACACATTTTAATGTTAATTAAAAAGTTTTATAAAATTTTGAAAATCTAACACATTGTAATATGTTTCTGATTAAAATTCTTATAAAAATAAACTGAAAATTTATTAGAATATGTATTGATTTTATAAATTATAAGCATCCTCCCTCCAGTACAAATTGGGTGGAGTAAATCTGTGTTTTAAAGTATTATAATAAAACATAAGATCGCTAAGCCTGTTTTATATTATTTAAACACTGCTCGACTAGAGTGAAACAGTTAAACGGTTAAATAAACGCGTTACAAATATTTTGCCTGTTGGGAAACGTGTGGAAAAATATTTGGGCATCATATATATAAGACTCCTCAATCTAGCATTTATGAATCATCAAGAGAGATAACGCGTGTAGGCAGGAGTAGTTTTTTCTATCGATTTGGCGTATTCTTACAAAATGTCTGATATAGAGTACTTATGTCCTGTATTCCGCGATGGCTTCAGAATGTCTTCTTATGTCGAACCCTCTTCATTTCCACAGGTCGATTGGAAGGAAACTCGGGATGCTCATATCATCAATGTTGACATTCCTGGTATTTATTCATTTATTTTAGGGTTTCGTTCTGTCTGAATGTGATTCTGTCTGTGTGTTTCGTTGCAGGCGTGAAGAAAGAGGCGGTAAAATTACGAATGGCAGACAATGGAATTGTGGAAATAAGCGTTGAACGAAGGAAAGAGGAAGAAAACGGAGATGAGGAGGAAAAATATCACTGTTTTGAACGTTTTAAGGGGAGTTTCGCGAGGCGTTTCAGGGTATCGGAGGATGCGAAGGTGGATGAGGCGAAAGCAAGCATAGAAGGTGGAGTGCTGACTGTGATAGTGCCCAAGCAACACGATTTTGAACCTAAGTTCAAAGACATTGAGATCTACTATTATTGACTGCTCCTCAATAAAGTTCTGTCAGGGTTTACCAATAAACTGTGATAGTGTGAAGACACCGAGTGCAAATCTTTTGAATTAAAAAATCAGTTGAAAAACTGGTTTTGTTTGATAACTAAAAAGGGAATAAGTGGATAGCTTTCAACAAATAATTGATAAAAGAATGTTTGACAAGTCAATTACAATTGTTTGTACTCACTAATTCTAAATTAAAAATTAAAAATTAAAAGTTTAAAATTGATCTACAGCAATAATGGAAAGGACACGAGTGCATGCAAATTTAGAGAAAATAAAAAATATAAAAAATGTTAAATGTTAAATATCAATGATAGATATCATTTGAATTTATTTAATTTATTTAGTTTTATGTTAAACTATAATCTTTAATACTCAATTACCTCCTTTGTTATCACATATGATTTGTCTAGCAAAAGAGTTTCCCATGAAATTGACTCAACACGAACAAGAAGAACTCTTTATCCTCACAATAGGGAAATATCCAATCCAAGATTTCCTATCCTCTGCAAGTAACCAAATTCAAATTTCTTGATACCAATGTGATCAAATTCCTTCAGTTAAACTTTTCCATTTTCTTTGTTGCATATGCATTGACACTACCAACTTAGGTGTCATGATCTCTCGACAGATCTTCTCTCTTAAGCTCTCTACAAATTTTCAATTTTCTCTTCATGCTACAATATCAAATAATATGATTAATTTTCCAATCAAAATCTAAATATCATAAATGAAATCCATGTATGACATAACAAAATATCTTGTCATCATTAATACTCTTATTCCTCCAACCAGAAACTAGCTATTTGCAACTAGTAGCACCTCAAGAACCTCAAGAAAAGGGAATCATGATAATGCTCCCTCTTAGCCAAAGCATTAGGTTTAGTCCTAAAAAATTCATTTTAACCTTAGAAAGGAAACGATAGAAAACATAATTTATGGTTCTTTTCCTTCCTAATTAAAATTACATGATAATTGTTGTTCATTAATCTATTAAGAAAGGAAGTATAATTAAAACATGACAATTTGTTCTTATTTTCCTTCCTAATTAGAACTAGGTGATAATTGTTGGGTTCTTTGATCCAACTAATTAGACTATGTGTAATTTGTTGTTCATTTACTCACTAATTAGGCTATGTAAAATTTGTTGTTCATTTAGCTCACTAATTAGTTTATGTGCATTTGTAGTTCATTTTAAAGATTAATTAAGCTATGTGAAAATTGTTGTTAATTTTAAATGTCAAATAAGAAAAATCTTATTTGTTGCATGTTTGAAATAAAAAAAATGTATGTATCACAAGTTAGGCTCCAAAATGCACAAATCTTTTTCCTCTACTTGCAAAGCACATGGAAAATAAGAAATAAAATTAGATATGCATGTTCATGTCAAGTTCACCAAATGTAAGACTAGAAAAAGGCATAGAAAGCATAAATGAGACAACCACAAATCTCATATCTCATTCATATATATATATATATATATATATATATATATATATATATATATATATATATATATATATATATATATATATATATATATATATATATATATATATATATATATATATATATATATATATATATATATATATATATATATATATTAAACCCCCTTTCCCTGCATAAAATGATTGAAAGAAAAATGATAGAGAGAGTTTACTAGGAGTGTGGTTAACCAAAAATGAGAGAAATGATCTTAATTTATAGAATTTGAAGACCAAATCACAAAATTAGAAAATTGATGTGCAAAAATAGAAATTGTCATAGATTATGGTAATTGATAAATTTGAAAGAGGAAATGTGTCTTTAAAATGACAACATATGACAACTTAAATGCACAATTAGAAATTAGTGAGTTAAAAAAAAAGAAATTTATCATAAACTATGACAAATATGACAAAAGGAAAAAATGAAAAATTGTCATAAACTATGACAATTATGACAAAATGGAAAAAGAAAACTTGTCATAAACTATGACAGGATAAAATCTCATTTGGCAAAAATAGGGAATTCTTAAATTTTAAAATTCATTTATTCCCACAAAATGGAAAATTGGGATTTAGGAATTATTAAAATTCCATAAATCAATAATTATCCAATTAACTGATGTTAAATCAATTAATTATGAAACTATGGGGAAAAGGGATAAATAAATAAAATTTATTTATCAAACATAAGACTTAGGGATAAATTAAGGGTTATTTACCCCTAAAGAAGATAAATTAATTGATTTGAGAAAATTGATGATTTTGATGAGGCAAATGATTGATTTTTATGATTTTGATAATTTTGATAATAGATTGCCTTGATTTCAAAAAGTGATTGATTAGGTAAAAAATGAGGAAAAAATAAAGGAGAAATATTAGTGAATTAGGGATGAAAATTAGACATTGAAGACATGTTAGAAAAAGTGGACACATAGGTGTGAACCATTTTTGAGTGTCTACATTTTGCCCCTCTTTGAGACAATGCAATTATCAGCATTGGTCCAAAGGAAAATAAATGATCATGCCCTAGTGGATCGAGATAAGGGAGGTAGGATGCCCCCTTGAAAATTTGGGTAGAAATTGAAGGACAATTTTTAGAAAAGAGAATGATGACAATGACTGATTGAAGGAATGTTAGTGGAAGGCTGAAATTAGATGGAGAAAAGTTAGTAATGATGAAACTTGCTTTGATAAGTGCATTTTATGTCAGGAGATCTTTATTTAATATGGCAAAATTGGATGCATCACACCATGACACAGAAAGCCAGGATGATAATGCAATCCATTTGCGTAAAAAAAAAACACATTGCAAACAAGGAATGTTTCCAATTATCCTGAAGCATATGACATACATGCTCCAGAACTTTATGAAAAACACCACACATATAGAAGACAAAACAAGAATTTAAGTACCATGGACCATCTTGGCCACTCTCATCACTCAGTGATATCCTAGAGTAGCATAGGAACATGCTCAAATGATAAATCAATAAAATATAAGACTCACTAAATCAAGCAAGCCAACAACCATTCTTATCTAGTTGTCAAAATTGATAGTTTTGTGTTTTGATAATGATAGTGTCTGGTTTTAGGAATGAAGTACCTCGCCTATGATAGATAGCATCTGGTTTCAAGTATACAACACATTGTATAAGACAAGTGACTTGTTTGTTAAAGGAAAAATTGATCTTGTGGTTGATTGATAGGAGAAGTTTAATCTGATTGATTGTTGACATGATTAGATAATTTGTCTATTGATACATGATTTTGTTAAGCACCATGTTTAAAAGTCTTCAGATGACGTCTACTGAAATATTTCTCTTGTGACAAAGGATAATTTATTGAAAGCATAGAAATGGTTATGTACAAATTTATTGCAGAATTTTTGAAGGATTTGATTTTTCAATTTATAGGATTTTAAATTTTTTATTTTTTTTTGTGTGTTTTTGGGGACATTTTACAATTTTAAAAAAATTTTCAGCTTTGTATTTGAATTTTTAGGATTTTTTCAGGATCATATTTAATTTTTTAGGATTTTTTCAAGATCATTAAGGATATTTACAAGCAAGAATTGCCCCCAGTGTCTAGCAAGTAAGGGACATTGTGGATTGATGGATAGGTTGGTATATGGATGAAGGCCAAAGGGTTGTTTGATATGTCATTGAAGCTTTGTTTGGATTTCCAAGGACTATCCACAGAATGAAAGGAAATGTTTCTGCCAAGAAAGGGGATTGGATAGGACAATGATATGATATTGGGATTATTGGCACTAGATGACATGTCAAGAGGTTTTATTAAATATGTGTTGCATTTGAATGTCCTTATTTTCACCAAGATCAAGATAGGGATTGGGGTAGGATAATGCCAGGATATGGACATGGAAAGAAAGATCAATAGTGGAGAAAGGGAATGGATATGGATAGGAGCCTGAAGATTGCAATATGATAGGCAATATGGACCAATGAGATGTGATAGGATAGACAATATGATATGTAATACTTTTGGAGGATTTGTAACCTTGTCAAGATCAAAGTTGGGAAAGAGGGAATATGGATGTTGATAGGATAAGGAAGGAAATATGGTAATGGAGGACATGCTAGGGATAATGGAGGAAGTGATAGGGGTATAATAGGATATGGAAATATTGACGAAATCTACCCCCAAGTATGGAATCCAATAAGTTTAAAAACTACACATTATGCCTGTTTGCTAGGTTTTCATCATGGTACTTGCCTAAACAACTTGTTTGCTAGGTTTTCACTATTGGATGAAATTATTTCTCTTTTTTTTTTGTGTTGCCAAGATGCCTTTTTGTTAGGTTTTCATCGAGGAAACTTTTTTTTTAAATTTTTTTTTACATTTTTCTTTTTTTTGGATTTTTTTTTTGACATTTTTTAGAAGACATTGGATGCACAAAATGACATGGACAAAAGACTCAAGTGCTTTGTTGTTTGGATGGTTCTCTTGAAAATGACATGTAATAATGGACCATGACTAATGATAGTATGCTCAACGACATTGGTAGGGGTAACGATAAGGATTTAGGTAAATGATTGGATAGGTTGGATGAAAGGTTGATAAAGAGGTGTTGGAAAATGGAGGGAGTGGAAGAAGGCTTGATTTTGAGTGGACAAAAATTGATGTAAGAAAAACATTGACACACACCTCGAGGGGTGATGGAGGAAAAGGATATTTTGGATTTGATGGAGGAATGTATATGGATTTTGGGATAAAAGAACCTAGAATGGATTTGAAAGATGGAGGGATAGCAACTTTGGATGCCAACTTGGATTTTTCTTTAGAACTTTGTGCTTCAAGAATCTTCTTTGGAATCCACATGCATTTTGATTTTTCATTCTTTTGTAGTTCCTTTGATTGCATTGCTTGTACAAGAGATTTAGGAACCCATATTGCTTTTGAATTTTCTTTTTCTTTAATGGGCCTTTGTGGCCTTTTTGATATTTCTTTTCCTTGTTCTTTTTGGATCATATTTTTCTTTGATTGCACATGTCAATTAGACTGGACATGTTGATCCTTGAATGTCTGTGGATTTCTTGAATTATGGACTTTTTGCTTGGCATCTAAATTGCTTAGAAAATAAATGGTATTTTTGGATGGATATGAATTGCATGGAGGATTTTTGGATGGGTGGAAGATTCTCAAAGATGTGTGCCTTTGCTGACTTGTATATGGGAAATGGTAAGTAGATTGTGAATTAGTGTATGGAGGAATATATGGACCTAACATGTATGGAAGGGGTGAAGGAGGAGGTATATGTTTGAACTTGGATTTGGAAGGGATACCAATGCCTTGAGAGTGAGCTTTTGAACTGAGGTCACAACCTTTAGACTTTTCTTTGACATATACTAGTTTTGATATACTTTGTTCTTGAATTCTTACCGATTTAACTTGACATTTGTTTTGAAAAATAGGATACTTGCTACAAGATGCGAGTTTATTTTAAGGTATGCATGGTATGGAAGGACTAATTGGATCATAATATGGACTAGACTTGATTGATCTAGGGGAACCCATTTGAAGTGTAAGGGGCTCATGAATATCTTGCACAAATGTATTTTCATCATGAGGGGGATCAGGAGGAATATGGAGATCCTACAATGGAATGGGGATAGTGATAGGGTCATCTAGCATGATAGGGTCTTGCAAAGTATATGGAAGATAAGGGAAAGGACATGAAGGAATGGAGGGATCTTGGGGAGGATCCAAAGGGATGATGGGATCACCTGGAGGATATGAATGAAAGGTTATAATTTGATCTTGACTTGGAATGGGATCATGGGACTCCATATTAAAGGTGTCTTGCTCTTGGTTTTGAATGGAATCATTATGAAAATTTGAAAGGGAATCATAGATCTTGCTTAGGGAGGGGAAGGTCAATGGAACTTGGAAGGGCATTTTGTTCTTGACATGAAAGAGAGTTATCTTGGATAGGATGTTTAGGTATAATAGGATTGTTATGAAGCTCAAGGGAAATGGGACTTTGGTCAAAAAGTGGATTGAATTGGTCATTTTCAGGATCTTGATCTTGATTTGTTTTAGGACTTGTTTCTTCATGCTTTAGTTTATCCTCTTGACATGGGGTTTGAGTTTGGATATGTATGGGAGACTTTGGCAAGGGATCAATGTTTTGACATGGGGATGATGGACTTTTCATGGAAATCTTTGGAATAGGATTTATTGGAGATGGAGGATATGATGGAATTGGATCTAGAATTTGGGACATATCATGAATGAGACTAGCTTGAAATTGTTCTATGGATAGTCATTGGAGGGTTTCATCATTGGAAGTGTGACTTGAAGGTGATGAAGGAAATTTCTCTTGTGAATGTTTAGGGGATAAGAAAATGGAAGGTGACATGGATGTTTCTTGAAATCCAATTTATTGAGAGGGACTAGGTATACCATCCATGTTATTGTTTTGGAATGAGCCATTGCTATACATAGGTGCATTATTTATTTTATCCTCTGCATATATACAATCTAATTTTTGAGGCAAACTCTTTAAAGTTCTAGATTTGAGTTTTTGTGGCTCAGGTGACTTTACTGGTGATGTCACATTAAGGTTATTATGTTGTGAATAATTTATTGATGAAACATGTCCTACAAATAGTTGACTATTTATTATGCTTGGTATGCTTGAACTTTTGCTTATTTGAGGAAAATAAGGTTGTGATCTTGGTATTGATTCATTTGTTGGAACAAGATGTTGTGAATTTCTTTGAGGGACATTTGATTGATTTGGAATAAAGATTGTATCATAATTAGGTGGAGGTCCTATTTGGATTATTCCATGCTCTGGTTCAAAGGTTTGATTTGGAATTTGTTTGAATGATTTCCTTGGGACTTGGTTGACCAAATTTTTGTCTTGAATGTGATTGGATTGTGTTTTCTTGAAGTTTTCTTTGGCTTCATCTAGTTGTGAAAGAAGTTCGGGCATATTTAATTTTTCAATGAGAGATAGAAAGTCTATTCTACCAAAATTTCCATTAGCCATCATCTTATTAACCTTCTCATTAAAGATTTTCATTTCTTTGTCCAATTTTTCTTGCAACTTTTGGATTAGGTATGTGTGACACTAATGTGATTGATCACATGAGAATGTCATTTGTCTTGATTTAGGAGTTGTTTGGATCCCTTGTCTTCGAAGGTGCATGTTGTTTGGGTCAAAAGCTTGTGTTTGCAAAGATAAACCTTGTTTTGGGTCAAATTGTGCTTGTGTATACATGGATTTATAGGAACCTTGTTGCCTAATTGACATGATGACTATATGTAACTAAGGATATGCAAGATGCAATTTTTTGGGGTTTTTTTGAAAACTTAAAGTATGATGATGAAACCTAAAGTATGAAAGGACTTCTAAGAAAGTGATAATGCAAAATGCGACTCAAGGAGATAAGTGTTTGGAATTTTTTTCAGATTTTTATGATTTTGAATGATTATGAAAAATGAAAATAGGCTTTTTGGATTTTTTGACAACTTTAGGATATGATATGCAAAACTAAGGTTTATGCAACTTGACTTAGGACTTTGGATGCAATTTAGGACTTGGGATTTTGGAATTTATTCAAATGAAAAATCTTGGAAAATATAAACCTACTAGTATAACCTTATGAAGTTGGATAATGGATCTTGAATTTGAAAAAGGAACAAAAAGATTCAAAAGATAAAAATGACTAAATCAAACCCTCCAAGACATAGGTAGGGTTGATTTAAAAAAAAGGACAAAATTGACAAAAGACTTGAAAGAGGACCAACAAAGTCAAGATCCCATATCCATCAACATAAGGTAAGACTCTAAGATTTGAATTTTGTTTAGATTTTGGGATTTTCAAGAGATTCAAAGGGTTCTATATGCAAATACTATTATGAAGACTTGGAAGGAGAAATTGAATGCAAGGACTTGAAAATGATTAACGCAAACTAGGACATGTAAAATGAAGGTTAGGACATGAAAAATGAGGACTAAGGATATGTAAAGTGAGGATTAAGGGTATGCAAAATGAGGATTATGCTTTGAAATATGCAAATATGAAGGAATTATGCAAAATGAGGACTGCTAATCATGCCATAAGGCTCCAAGGTTAATGTTTTGAAATTCCATGTTCACAATGATTTTGAATCAAGATATTTGTGACCAAATGAATGTTTAGGGAATTTTTGAAAGGTGTTGCAAATGTTTAGAATATGTTCGACAAGGTTTTGAATGTTTTTCAAAGGTGTTATGATTGTGTTGAAAGTTTTTGTGGAAATTTATTATAATGTTTGAACACTCACATAAGACACATCAAGAAGAATGGTTTTTGTAAAAGGTGAAACAATGACACCACAACCTAGGATTGAAAGGCAGTATCCATTGAATTCCCACTTGAACAAAGTTTAGCTACGCCTACTCATGGTGGACAACTTAGAAGCTTGGAGGGACAAGATCCCCTTTATAGTGCACTCACTTCTCAGGCACACCAAGCTTTGAATTCCAAGGGTCATCACTTCCCAAGGAACCATTGTCTCTACCAAGAGTCACAAAAGTGTTACTATGTGGGATGTCTTCACGGGAATGGGTGACCCCTTGCATTAGTGAATAAAAGGATTTTGGCCAACTACAATAATGTTTTTAATTCAAGACATCCAGTTCAATGGGTGTGTGATAAAATCCCTTGGGAGGTCTCCTGACCTTGAGAACCAAGGTTTTACACACCACTAGGGTACTGGAGAAGAGCTATCACCCAACCACACCATTGATTGGATTATTAGTCACAATCATGCATTTATATAGTAGTTTGGATGGAGACTTGGCTTTGGTCTGTTACCGCTTGAGGTCATCCCTTGGGGAATTCAAAGTGAACACCTTGGTCTAAGTCAGGCCTCTCTAAAAGAATTGCATGACTTTTTCTTCACCCAAGATCCATGAAGGCAAGGTGAGAGGATACGTCCATACAATTCTTTGGGATTACAAAAATAAGACATAACAAGCACTTAAAAGAAAAAGTTCATTTTAACCTTAGAAAGGAAATGTGATAGAAAACACAATTTATGGTTCTTTTCCTTCCTAATTAAGATTACATGATAATTGTTGTTCATTAACCCATTAAGAAAGGAAGTATGATTAAAACATGGAAATTTGTTGTTCTTTTCCTTCCTATTTAAAACTAGGTGATAATTGTTGGGTTCTTTGATCCACCTAATTAGACTGTGTAATTTTTTGTTCATTTACTCACTAATTAGGCTATGCAAAATTTATTGTTCATTTAGCCCACTAATTAGTCTATGTGCATTTGTAGTTCATTTTAAAGACTAATTAAGCTATGTGAAAATTGTTGTTCATTTTAAATGCCAAATAAGAAAAATCTGATTTGGTGCATGTTTGAAATAAAAAATCTGCATGTATCACAAGCTAGGCTCCAAAATGCACAAATATTTTTCCTCTACTTGCAAAGCACATGAAAAATAAGAAATAAAATTAGATTTGCATGTTCACGTCGGGTTCACCAAATGTAAGACTAGAAAAAGGCATAGAAAGCATAAATGAGAGAACCAAAAATCTCGTATATGTATATGTATATGTATATGTATATGTATATGTATATGTATATATATATGTATATATATATATATATATATATATATATATATATATATATATATATATATATATATATATATATATATATATATATATATATATATATATATATATATATATATATATATATATATATATATATATATATATATATATATATATATATATATATATATATATATATATATATATATATATATATATATATATATATATATATATATATATGCAAATCAATCTAATCAACCATAAAAGAAACTTGAAATATAAAGGAAATTTAACAAACTAAACCCCCTTTCAAGTGTAGCTCCTATTTTCTCCTTTTTTCTCCATAAAAATGATGTGATGTAGCTCTATGATCTTGACAAAATCTAAACAAAATGATTGAAATCAAAATGATAGAGAGAGAATATTAGGAGTGTGGTTAACCAAAAATGAGAGAAATGCTCTTAATTTATAAACTATGATAAATATGACAAAAGTAAAAAGGGAAAATTATCATAAACTATGATAATTATGACAAAAGGGAAAAAGGAAAATTGTCATAAACTATGACAATTTACAACAAAAGGAAAAGGGAAGGTGGAGGCTAAAAAAGAGGAAGTGGAAAATTCAATTATTCCCACAAAATGGAATATTAGGATTTAGGAATTATTAAAATTCCATAAATATATAATCAGCCAATTAACTAATGTTAAATTAATTAATTGTGAAACTATGGGGAAAGGGGATAAATAAATGTAATTTATTTATCAAAGATAAGACTTAGGGATAATTAATGCGTTATTTACCCCTAAAGTAGACAAATTAATTGATTTGATAAAATTGATGTATTTGGTGAGGCAAATGATTGATTTTGATAATTTTGATAATGGATTGCATTGATTTCAAAAAGTGATTGATTAGGTCAAAAATGAGGAAAAAATGAAGGACAAATATTAGTGAATTAGAGATGAAAATTAGACATTGAAGACATGTTAGAAAAGGGGGACACATAGGTGTGAACCATTTTTGAGTGTCTACACATATAAATAGAATACAATTTATTATACTTATTTAATTATGGAATGTTTAAAATACTTTTTTAATTTTAATTAATTTCATTCATATTTTTTTAATAATTTATTTTTACTATTTTTTAAATCAAAAGTCTAATGTGTGATTTATGTCACATTATATAAAATAAGATGGTATTTAATATATATTAAAAAGTATTAAATGTTTGTTAAATAATATATTTAATACAAACTACATTTTCAAAATATTATAATATTGTTATAATCATTTCAATTGTGTACTTGTTATGAAAACTATCTCTACTTAAAAAATAATTGTCTGGCTTACATTATTAATAATTAAAAATAATTTACAATTTATATTTTATAACTATGTATAAACCTAAAAATTAATATTACAATTATAATTATAAAAATGAATTATAATAATTTTATAATTTTATAATTATCTATAATTAAAAAATCACTTTAAATATAAATTAACTTTAGATTTAATATTTGAATTACATAGAACTAAAATGACAAAAAAATACGTTACCTATAAATTGAAATTTGAATTGATTATATGTCTAATTGAACTTTAACATAACTATAAACTAAATATTTAACCTAAATAAATTTAAAGAACTATTTAGTTTAATTTTTTTTAAATTATATGTAATATAATTAAAATTACAACTAATTACATTACTAAAGGCAAGTACTAGCGACTACACAACACTTATTATCTATTTATTTGACCACAATAATTATCATAATTTTTACTATATTTTCTGATAATTTTCAACTATTCTAAAACTCATGATATCATAAAATTTTTTTTAGAAGACTTAAGATAAATTCAGACCATTAAAACAACTATACTTTTTCAACTTTGCCTCTCATTGCAAAAATACACCAGTTGAGACATATACATGAAAAAATTCACTTACAATAGATAAGGTACCCTGATCATAAAACTCACTTTTCTATACAGGTTTGTACCAAGAACTTGGAACATAGTTTAAATATATGCAATTTTGACGCATTAATTTTTGTCTCCAGATTTGATTTCTTAAGTTCATTGTAGAATTAAACTACTCACTTCTAACAATAGTAATAGACTTCTAAAAGTAAATATCTTATCTATATTCTTGTTAGTTGTACTTTGGTAGGCTGTTACTTTACGTCTTTTCTTGTTAAAATTCATCCTCATTGAATGTCTTGCAAAATATTAACATTAAAACTTATAAATGATATGAAAAGCTCCGAATTCATTACAATTAATCTTACAAGCTTTAAATTTGAAAGCACAATAAATCTATAAGAAATATTTTACCTCCTATATATGAAAATCATTTCTAGCTTTACTCAAATCTGTTAGGATAAACTATCCTATACCCAAGACCCAGTCTACAGATATCCTGCAAAATAAAGATGAATATCAATACAAGAAGCTAATCAGATATTGATGTCTTGAGGTGTGTTTTTGATAGATAAAAGTAGCAAGAGAGTGCTGGCCCATAATAGAGACTAGAGGCACATTAACAACATGTTAATGGCACTAGCCAAAAGAGAGTTCCACAAATAAGCATTACAACATTGAAGCATTGAAGCCTTGACTCTAAACATACTTTCCCCTATCAAAAACAAAAATCATGATGCTAGCAAGCCAAAAAACAAAATCAGACCTACAACTAATAGTGTTCAGATTGCAAGCAAACCAGAGCCACACCGGGCTAGTCTTAAAACAGTAGCAATTGACAAAACCCCCAAAAACAACACCAGGGGAATCCGACCAGTAATGAGCAAAATAAAGACCCCCATAATTAACTACTTTTACCCCCCAACTGCTTAGATAGTAGCGTATTTGACCACTCTTCCAACAAAAATTGGAAGAGATCCTTGTTGTCTTCGTCCTCCAGCAGTGCTCCTCCAGCAAGCTTCTCCTGCACAAGAGACAAAGTAGTAGCAGTGGTCTTCAAGCCTCTGGACCTTCCTCCTGAGGTCATCGATGTCACTATCCATCTCCAAATTTTTTTTCTTGAGAATGCCTTGAGGTGTGTTTACAAAGGTATAGAGGCTCTTCTTAAATAGGCAAGAGCATATAGGTAGAGTGGACAAGGTTGAGACAAGTGTCTCAACCTGGAGGAAGTAGAGTTCTAATAGAACTCTACAATATCCTCTTAGATGAGTTAGAGTCCAAATAGGACTCAATGATATCCATCTACCTAATAAATGTATTGACCTAAGTAAACTTAATTATAGAGTAAATAGTAAGACTTTTTACTCCAACACCCCCCCTTAAGTGTAACTTAGGGAGTACAACAATGTAGTAGGAAAGCTTTAAGTGTAACTAGGCCATGTTAGGTACCCATGTACAACAACAATGCAATCTCTCATAACTAGAGAAAAGGAGAAAAACCAGTGGGAGAAAGCTCCTCTCCAAAAGAGAGAACATGAAGGTCTAAGAAGCCTTAAAAAAAGATGTCCTAAACTCTTGAATGTGAACACCGCTGAAGCATAAAGGATCTGTAGAAAACTATTGGTGAGTGATCTGGTGCTATATCTGATGATCTCCTCTCAAGAAGATGATGATTAGGAAGAAAAAAATTTGTATGAGTGCTCCAACTGGCACTTCTCGAACATTGATCAGATGTCAAAAATAGCAATAGCATCTGTTGATTGAAGATACAGATGGCACAAGAATCTGCATGAGTGATCTTCACTACACAACCAATGATGTTGTTTGAGTGATACCATTATCACTTCTCAACTTTGTTGAAAATGTAGGTGCAATAGTCTTAAAGGAATCCAAGAGTGTTTCAACACACTTCAAGTGAAACCAAGGAACTTCTACTGAAAAAGGAATGCAAGAGTGTCTTAGTACACTTCAAGAGAAACCAAGGAAGTATTAGCATGAATAGGAATAGTAGGATAACCCCCCCATAATTCTGACTTGGGTGAGGCTTGATAGATCCACAAGAATGATGTGTCACCATACTATGCAAAAGGGGCCAAAAGTATCTGCAACTGAGAAAAGGGTGTGTGCGGTTCAACTACACACTCACATGAAGAAATAATATCAATGATTTTTCTATTGTCGTGGAGCAACTCTCACGTTGAAAAAGTTGTGATTGAAAAACAATGGCTCTACACAACCCCCCATGGCACTTTATAATTTAGTGCGAGTACAAATAGTTTTATGGCACATCATGTGTGCAAAATCCCCAAAAGTCATGGATGGACACTGGATCTAATGTGTCTACAATAAGTGCTTACATGATTCATAAGGACAACTCAAGCAAAACACTTGAAAAGAAATTGCACTAAGGAAGTGCATGAAATCACCTTTGCGATGATGCTCGCCTATTAGGGCTAAAAGGTGAAAGAAATCATCCACCCCTCTTAAGTACCTAGGGGTATAGCTTTGGTCCTCCATGGGACCATTAGCTCATTCTATCAGAAAAGGGTGCCCCTCCTAGATGGAAAGGGCCCAAGAAGAGATGAGTTGGTGGCTGGGTTTGATGGTGGCTCTACATGGCAACCCCCATAACCACTAGAAGAAATTACAGTCATTGACCACTTGAAATGGACAATAGGAACTGAAATATATGCCATTGAAGCCATTAGGCAAAACATTGCCATACATTATGTACTTGTGAAGCACAAGTAAGGCTCTTAGTTACTCCATGTGAGTACGAGCATCAGCAGCTCCAACATAGCACAGTCACAATGTATGCCCAAGGAATATCACACACAGATGAAAAAAAGGCCTGCAGATGTATTATTGTGGAATAGTTTCCAGACCCCTATAGGTATCCTATACCCTAATGAAACCAAATCTTATGCAACAACTTGCTCTACATGCAATGAGTCTAAAAACTAGATGGGACCTCCTACTACTACTATCAACATGAAGGAAAAGGATTTCATTTCAATGTTTGATGTTGGGTTGAATGGACCCCTGAAGTATCCTAAGTCTCTCATAGACTAGTGCCTTATCCAATGGGCAGTAGAGTCAAATACTTCACTACAATAAAGCTATGAAATAAGAAGACAACACACTCACCCTGACCAAATCATACATTACCAAACCACCTGTGCATCCAAATATGTTATCACTTATCCAAAGGAAGACCTAGGAACAAGTAATACATTAACCAACATCCACTGGAAGACAAGCATGATGCATCTTTGATACCCGAGCCCATACATATCTAAACACCAGTCCTAGTCTCAGCTGCTTCTGCGAAAGCAACTCTATTGCAGACACTCACTAGAAATGAAAATAGAAAGAGTACGCACCCTTGATGCTATAATCTATAAGTCTAAAACCCAAATGGAGACAATTTGATACAAGAATAAGTATGCTACAATCTCATACATAAGACATATGTTACAATTTCATTATATTCCCATAGCCAGAAAGGATAGAGGGAACACCCTGTATGTAGAGAAGAAGGAAAATACATTGCAAGAAGAACATTCATGGAACCAGCCCCCACAACTGTGGAAGAAAGGAACCTTGACAAAGTAAAAAATTCAACCCTTTATACAACTAGCTACCAAGGGAACCCAAACGGGTTGCAACAAGCTACAAACAGCTAGGGCATAGCCTTCACCAACCAAGTCAAGAAATAGCCAGAAAACCAGTCATTTCTCACTGAACAGGGTCACTTCTATAATGAATTCCATAAATTTGGTACTTTCTGGCACTGGAAGCTCTAAGAAATTCAAATTTGAAATGCAATGGCTACCTTACACTTCACGGGTCTTAAGTTTTAACCATTTGCCCTTAGTTGCACAACTGCGCAGTCACAACCTCACTGCCACAGGAAACAGGCATCAATTTATGCCTGGTCGCATGATCGCATAACCCAGAAATGGGTTATACGAACATGCGACAACCATTTCCCCTCACATTCTGCATAACCACCGATGCCAGACCATGGCCAAAAAAGGTTACGTCACATGTTCGCAAGCTGAAAAACTAGCTCATGTGAACATGCGACAAGCCGCTACCATGCACCCTGCCGACCGTCAAATCACCACCAAAAAATCCTGACCTGGGCCCGCGTTCAAGTCCACCATCCTGCCAGCACAGACCAACCATAGATCGCCATGACCTCACCTACCACAAAGCCCACCAAATAGCTGCAGACGGGCCCTAGCACATGTGGCACCCTATTGCATGATCGCATAGCCTGGAAATGGGCTATGCGAACATGTGGCAATCCACAGACCGCTACTGTAACCGCCACCACAACCGCCACTGTAATCGCCAACTGACTACAACCGCCATGGACATGTGTCGACTGGTCGCATGATTGCATAGCCAAAAACTGGGCTATGCGACCATGCGATAGCCAACCAAAAGCTGCCACATGACCACCTCTACCTACCACCGCACGAAGATAACACCATCACCCGCCGGCCAATAGGACACCGCCACCGCATCTGAAAGATGCCCCATCACCACCAACCAGGCCCTAGGGACATGTGGCAAGCAGTCGCATGATCACATAGCCAAAAACAAGGCTATGCAATCATGCGACAGCCAATTGTAGGCTGCGACATCACCACCTCAGACCACCAAACAACAACCACCATCAGGCCCCATGCGGACAGATGGCAAGCAGTCGCATGATCGCATGTCAGAAAAGTTTGACATGCGGCCATGTGACAACCAATAAGAATATGCCATCTATCCCCCATCGACACCTTGAAGGAATTGGCACCACATCGTCGCACTTGCACAGTTGAGAGAACACCAGCATACAAGGAACTAGTGCGAGGTTGAAAATACACAATGTTTTCAATGAAAGAGGATCGAAAACACATAAAGTTTTCGACACGTCAATAGATAAGTGCACAAAGCTAGAAGACAAAGGGGTCAAAAACTACGTAGGTTATCGGCAAAAGATCAAAAACATCATGAATTTTTGTAAACACCGTGAGTTTTCAACACTGTGGAAAATTTTAAAGTTTGCTTCCCACGGACATTATAACTTGAAAATCTTACTAGGTTTTGTGAATTAGGAGATGCGTTTTGGACCGGAGCTTGGTGACAACACAAGGAACATAGGGCAGGACACAAACCATGAAACACTTGCAGGGAGGAGGTCATTTTCATAAGATTTTGCTATGACTGGAAAATGGGCTAATAGTGGCTCTAGTTGGGGATGATGGGTAACTTGTGCCCATGCAAGAATTTAGATCTCTGGGAGAGCAGACCACCAACTGGACCAAAACATAACCATTTCCACTGCAAGCATATGTAAACACCCATGGGCTGAATAATGAAACTGGATTTTCCACTGCCCATGTTCATGCTTCACCAAAAATTTTCTGAACTGCAACTCTTATTCATTGAAGCATGCTAACCTCTTTATCACACCATTTTCATTCTCTTAGTGCTCAAATCACCTTATAAGGAAATATTTTTTATCATTGAAAATATCATACCTGGAAGTTCTGCAGTAAAAATCAACATGCTGGTTGGAGGGCAGGGTAGATCTAGAGCTCACCCTATAGCTCCATCAAGTTCTTGCAGTATAGAGTCGCCACCTCCTTGAAGAGGAAAATGTTTCACTATTTTGTATCTTTTCCAACCAACCAAAACTTCATCAGGCCACACTGTTTATCAGGAACTGCACTGATCAAACAGAGAACTCAGAGTCACCACTCAGCATGCAGTGAGAAGATTTCACTAATGTGTTTTTTCTATTTGACTCTGTAACTTCAACTAGGACCCTGGGATGATCTAGCAAAGCAAGGAAGTTTGCTATCTTTTACCTCTTCCCCAGAAGAGTCACCATTTTGTTGACCTTTAAACTTGTTCCCACATGGTGCCAGGTTTACACTATGATTGACAAATTGGTTAGTCTTCACTCCAAAGTTTGACAAGGGAAAAAGGGCCAATTGATGAGGATAAAGAACATCCTCCTTCTACTTCAAGCTCCACATCACTTAGGAGGGTATTGCCTCATCTGCACACTCATTACTCTTCTTGAGTTGATGAACAAAAGGCCTACAGATATATTATTGTGGAATAGTTTCCAGACCCCTGTAGGTATCCTGTACCCCAATGAAACCAAATCTTATGCAACAACCTACTCTACATGCAATGAGTCTAAAAAATAGACGGGACCTCCTACTACTACTACCAACATGAAGGGAAAGGATTTCATTTCAATGTTTGATGTTGGGTTGAATGGACCCCTAAAGTATCCTAAGTCTCTCATAGACCAGTGCCTTATCCAATGGGCAGCAGACTCAAATACTTCACTGCAATAGAGCTATGAAACAAGAAGACAACACACTCAACCTGACTAGATCATACATTACCAAACCACCTGTGCACCCAAATATGTTATCACTTATCCAAAGGAAGACCTAGGAACAAGTATACATTAACCAGCATCCACTGGAAGACAAGCATGATGCATCTTTGATACCCTAGCCCATACATATCTGAACACTAGTCCTAGACTCAGCTACTTCTGTGAAAGCAACTTTATTGCAGACACTCACTGGAAATGCAAATAGAAAGAGTATGCACCCTTGATGCTGTAATCTATAAGTCTAAAACCCAAATGGAGACAATCTGATACAAGAACAAGTATGTTGCAATCTCATACATAAGACATCTGTTATAATTTCATTATATTCCCATAGCTAGAAAGGACAGAGGGAACACCCTGTATGAAGAGAAGAAGGAAAATACATTGCAGGAAGAACATTCACGGAACAAGTCCCCACAACTGTGGAAGAAAGGAACCCAAACAAAGTAAAAAATTCAACCCTTTATACCACTAGCTGCCATGGGAACCCAAACGAGTTTTAAAAAGCTACAGACAGCTAGGGCATAGCCTTCAGCAACCAAGTCAAGAAATGGCCAGAAAACCAGTCATTTCTCACCGAACAGGGTCACTTCTGTAATGAATTCCATAAATTTGGTACTTTCTGGCACTGAAAGCTCTTAGAAATTCAAATTTGAAATGCAACGGCTACCTTGCACTTCGCAGGTCTTAAGTTTTAACCATTTTTCCCTGATTCGCACAACTGCACAGTCACAACTTCACTACCATAGGAAACAGGTAACAATTTATGCCTGGTCGCATGATTGCATAACCCAGAAATGGGTTATGAAAACATGCGACAACCATTTCCGCTCGCATTTTGCATAACCACCGATGCCAGACCGTGGCCACAAAAGGTTATTTCGCATATTCACAAGCCAAAAAATTGGCTCACGTGAACATGTGACAAGCTACTACCATGCACCCTGCCAACCATCAAATCACCACCAAAAAATCCTGACCTGGGCCCGCGTTCAAATCAACCATCCCGCGAACACGGACCAACCAGAGATCACCATGAGCTCACCTACCATTGAGCCCACCAAATAGCCACAGATGGGCCCCAGCACAGATGGCACCCTGTCGCATGATCGCATAGCCTGAAAATGGGCTATGCGAACATGAGGCAACACGTAGACCGCTACCGTAACCACCAACTGACTGCAACCGCCATGGAGACATGTCGACTAGTTGCATGATCACATAGCCAAAAATTGGGCTATGCGACTATGCGATAGCCAACCAAAAGACACCATATGACGACCTCTACCTGCCACCACACAAAGATAACACCACCACCTGCCGGCCAATAGGACACCGCCACCACATCTGGAAGACACCCCATCACCACCAATCGGGCCCCAAGGACACATGGCAAGCGGTTGCATGATTGCATAGCCAAAAATTGGGCTATGCGATCATGCGACAGCTAATCGTAGGCTGCCACATCACCGCCTCGGACCACCAAACAACAACCACCATCGGGCCCCATGCGGACAGATGGCAAGCGGTCGCATGATCGCATGTCAAAAAAGTCTGACATGCGGCCATGTGACAGCCAATAAGAATATGCCATCTGTCCCCCTATCGACACCTTGAAGGAACTAGCCCCACATCATCACACTTGCATAGTTGAGAGAATGCCAGCAAACAGGGAACTAGTACGAGGTCGAAAACACATAATGTTTTCGATGAAAGAGGATCGAAAACACACAAAGTTTCTGACACGTCAACAGATAAGCACACAAAGTTGGAAGACAAAAGGGTCAAAAACAATGTAGGTTATCGACAAAAGATCAAAAACATAATAGATTTTTGTAAATACTATGCGTTTTCGACACTGTGGCAAATTTTAAAGTTTGCTTCCCACAGACCTTAGAACTTGAAAATCTTACTGGGTTTTGTGAATTAGGAGATTCACTTTGGACCAGAGCTTGGTGACAACACAAGGAACAAAGGGCAAGACACAAACCATGAAACACTTGCAGGGAGGAGGCCATTTTCATAAGATTTTGCTATGACTAGAAAATGGGCTAATAGTGGCTCTAGTTGGGGATGATGGGTAACTTGTGCCCATGTAAGAATTCAGATCTCTGGGAGAGCAGACCACCAACTGGACCAAAACATAACCATTTCCACTGCAAACATATGTAAACACCCATGGGCTAAATAATGAAACTGGAGTTTCCACTACCCATGTTCATGCTTCACAAAATTTTTTTAGAACTGCAACTCTTTTTCATTGAAGCATGCTAACCTCTCTATCACACCATTTTCGTTCTCTTAGTGCTCAAATCACCTTATAAGGAAATATTTCTTATCATTGAAAATATTATACCTAGAGGTTCTGTAGTAAAAATCAACATGCTGGTTGGAGGGCAGGGCAGATCTAGAGCTCACCCTATAGATCCATCAGGTTCTTGCAATATAGAGTGACCACCTCCTTGAAGAGGAAAATGTTTCGCTGTTTCAGATCTCTTCCAACCAACCAAAACTTCATCAGGTCACACTATTTATCAGGAACTACACTGATCAAATAGAGAACTCAGAGTCGCCATTCAGCACGCAGTGAGAAGATTTCACTAATGTGTCTTTTCTATTTGACTCTATAACTTCAACCAGGACCCTGGGATGATCCAACCAAGCAAGGAAGCTTTCTATCTTTTACGTCTTCCCCAGTGAAGTCACCATTTTGTTGGCTTTTAAATTTGTTCCCACATGGTGCCAGGTTTACACTATGATTGACAAATTAGTTAGTCTTCACTCCAAAGTCTTACAAGGGAAAAAGGGCCAATTGATGAGGATAAAGAACATCCTCCTTCTACTTCAAGCTCCACATCACTCAGGTGGGTGTTGCCTCATCTGCACACTCATGACTCTTCTTGAGTTGATTAACAAAAGGCCTGTAGATGTATTATTATGGAATAGTTTCCAGACCCCTGTAGGTATCCTATACCCCAATGAAACCAAATCTTATGCAACAACCTGCTCTGTATGCAATGAGTATGAAAACTAGATGGGACCTCCTACTACTACTACCAACATGAAGGGAAAGGATTTCATTTCAATGTTTGATGTTGGGTTGAATGGACCCCTAAAGTATCCTAAGTCTCTCATAGACTAGTGCCTTATCCAATGGGTAGTAGAGTCAAAAACTTCACTGCAACAAATCTATGAAACAAGAAGACAATACACTCACCCTGACCAGATCATATATTACCAAACCACCTGTGCACCCAAATATGTTATCATTTATCCAAAGGAAGACCTAGGAACAAGTAATATATTAACCAGCATCCATTGGAAGACAAGCATGATGCATCTTTGATACCCCAGCCCATACATATCTGAACACCAGTCCTAGACTTAGTTGCTTCTGCGAAAGCAACTCTATTGCAGACACTCACTGAAAATGCAAATAGAAAGAGTATGCACCCTTGATGTTGTAATCTATAAGTCTAAAACCCAAATGGAGACAATCTAATACAAGAATAAGTATGCTGAAATCTCATACATAAGACATTTGTTACAATTTCATTATATTCCCATAGCCAGAAAGGACAGAGGGAACACCCTGTATGCAGATAAGAAGGAAAATACATTGCAGGAAGAACATTCACGAAACCAGTCCCCACAACTTTGGAAGAAAGGAACCTTGACAAAGTAAAAAATTCAACCCTTTATACAACTAGCTGCCATGGGAACCCAAACGGGTTGCAACAAGCTACAGACAGCTAGGGCATAGCCTTCACCAACTAAGTCAAGAAACGGCCAGAAAAGTAGTCATTTCTCACCGAACAGGGTCACTTCTGCAATGAATTCCATAAATTTGGTACTTTCTGGCGCCAGAAGCTCTCAAAAATTCAAATTTGAAATGCAATGGCTACCTTGCACTTCGTGGGTCTTAAGTTTTAACCATTTTCCATTAGTCGCGCAACTATGCAGTCAGAACCTCACTACCATAGGAAATGGGCAATAATTTATGCCTGGTCACATGATCACATAACCTAGAAATGGGTTATGCGAACATGCAACAACCATTTCCCCTCATATTCTACATAACCACCGACGCCAGACCGTGGCCACAAAAGGTTATGTCGCAAGTTCGCAAGCCAAAAAATTGGCTCATGCGAACATGCGACAAGCCGCTACCATGCACCCCGCCGGCCGTCAAATTAGCACTGAAAAATCCTGACCTGGGCCCACGTTCAAATCCACCATCCCACTAGCACGAAGCAATCGGAGATTACCACGACTTCACCCGCCACCTAGCTCACCAAACAGCCACAAACGGGCCCCAGCACGCGTGGCACCTTATCGCATGATCACATAGCCCAAAAATGGGCTATGCGAACATGCGACAACCCGTAGACCACTACTGTAACCGCCACCACAACCATCACTGTGACCACCACTACAACCACCAACTAACTACAATCGCCATGGACACATGTCGACTGGTCGCATGATCGCATAGCCAAAAATTGGGCTATGCAACCATGCGACAGCCAACCAAAAGCTGCCACATGACCACCTCTACCTACCACCGTAGGAAGATAACGCCACCGCTCGCTGGCCAATAGGACACCACCATCGCATCTGGAAGACTCCCCGTCACCACCAACCGGGCCCCAGGGACATGTGGCAAGTAGTGGCATGATCACATAGCCAAAAATTAGGCTATGCGATCATGCGACAGCCAATCGCAGGCTGCCACATCACCACCTTGGAGCACCAAACAACAACCACCATCGAGCCCCACGCAGACAGATGGCAAGCGGTCGCATGATGGCCTGTCAGAAAAGTCTAACATGTGGCCATGTGATAGCCAATAAGAATATGCCATATGTCCCCCCATCGAAACCTTGAAGGAACTGGCCCTACATCATCACACTTGTGTAGTTGAGAGAATGCCAGCAAACAGGGAACTAGTGCGAGGTCGAAAACACATAATGTTTTCGATGAAAGAGGATCGAAAACACACAAAGTTTCCAACATGTCAATAGATAAGTGCACAAAGCTGGAAGGCAAAGGGGTTGAAAACAACTTAGGTTATCGGAAAAAGATCGAAAACATCATAATTTTTTGTAAACACTGTAGGTTTTCGACACTGTGGCAAATTTTAAAGTTTGCTTCCCGCGAACCTTAGAACTTGAAAATCTTACTGGATTTTGTGAATTAGGAGACGCGCTTTGGACCAAAGCTTGGTGACAACACAAGGAACACAAGGCATGACACAAACCATGAAACACTTGTAGGGAGGAGGCCATTTTCATAAGATTTTGCTATGACTGGAAAATGGGCTAACAATATCCTCACTGTTATTGAAAGCTATAAGCATTATTGTTAGAGGTATAAAAGTTGTCCACGAGAGGTTTTATGGTTTCTCAAAGACCACTGTTCATTCAAGAGCTAGATGACAGACATACCAGGAGATTAGTAGCCCCAAAGCAGTCATAATGTCAAGCTTTGATGAATGTTTGCAGATCCTAACAATGAAAAATACAGTTAAAGGAAAACACTGTTGAAAACATATATGATAGTCCATACTCATAGTCATGTATGGAATTAAACAATCTCATATCTACCATAAAGAGCCAAAAAGGGCATAGGACAGTCAAACATTGAGCAAAGAGCAAGGTCAAAACAATGGACACAAATCATCCTTATCCTAGATTCTAATCAATGCCATAATAAATAAGATCTATTGAAACCAGTTTGGAAACTGATCGTCCGCATTCCCTTTGAGACATATAAAAGAAAAGATTCCTAACATTTAAGTGCTCACACTATTTGAAAGAAATATGCAGTCATTCAGAAGGGAGTATATCTACTGCATTTCTACTATATCAATAAATACACAGCATCGTATATGATCCAAATACCGAATCCCAGCCCTGAGGCCAATCCACTCCAAAACACTCATAACATTCAAATCAAAAACCATGATCTAGCAAAGATCGACATGCCAACCAATCTAAATTACTATGGTTGTTTTCCTCAATTGATATGTAAGGTTTCAAATGCCCAAATCAGAATAGGTTAAATTATTCACAAAGAACATAGATTTTGATCAAATTCAGCACTAAGAAAGGCCCTCAAGAGCATTTGTCTTTGTTTACCTCGCTAATGGACTATTTTTCTTCAACGGCGACCATTTTTGCTCTCAAAAAATTATTCAGTTTCAATGCAAGCGTTCTTGTGATGCTGAGTTGAAAGGATATGATGAGCAAATAAATGAACACCGCGTCTCCCTTTGAGTAAATTCAAAAATTGTTGTTTTATTTGTAACGGCTTCTCTATTTTCTATTTGTTCCCACTCCTATCACCAAAATACTTAAATAGAATGTATACTATAACAATGGCAAGTTAGAAGACATAGACAAAATAGCATGGTTAGGAAGGATTTGCAAACTTTTAGGCAAATGTGATTAACAAAAGAAAAACCAAAATTTTAGCACCTAGGCTTTTCATGGAAGTATAATCGAAAAGCATCGACAAAATAAACATGTTAAATAAGTTTTAGAAACTTCAAAGTATATGCAATTGGCGGGTAGAAGGCCAAACTTTGCCAACATTCTCCAAGCTCGAACCAATATAGAAGTGCAACAAAAAAGAAACATGTGTATTGTTATACAGAAATACCTCCCCTTTTTCCCTTAATGTCCCCACACAACAATTTCCTAAGAAGAACCAGGCTTGCCATCAAGCATCCTCGCAAATAGAGGAATGCATGTTGTTTTTCCCAATGCCTTGTTTGTTTCATTTTACGTAGATAAATTGCAGATAACCACGTCTGCCAAATTCTGAAATGTAGGGCAACCACTATCAGGTGTTTGTACCAGCTACTTGAGAAATTTAAGAGAATCCCCCACAATTCTTTAGCCAAGGGTCATTTAGAGAGGTGATGAATTTCCCTCAATTGCAATCTCTCTAGCCTAATCACTCTCTGATTTTTCCAAAAAAAATTGGAACCGGGATTCAAATCCCACTTTTACTCTCAATTAACTTTCTCCCTTTTTCATCCTCAGAAGCCCTCCCATCCATGCATCTCGCTACTGATTCTAATGAAAAATGCTAACTCCATACCACACACCACTCCCAGTTCTTTTATGAGTTATCCTCTAGTATGCGTAGTGGTGTCTAAAAATACCACTAAATAATAGGACAAACCCCCTGTTCAATTGATGGCGTAACCCTTTAAACAACCGTCTCCTCATCCCATAATGCCCAAAAGTTAAAGATAAATAGATAGTTTAAATATCTTAGAAACTATTGGCTCTTTTTCCTTGCAGGACCAAGCTTGAAACAAATAGTTGGGCTTCAAACACAGGCTAGGCACTCAAACTTGACAAGGAAAAAAAACCAATTTATGAGGACAAAGAGAAATCCTCCTTCTTCTTTGAGCTCCACATTCACTCAGGTGGGTATTGTTCTATCTGCACATTCAAGACACCTCATGACAAAACCAAAGGCCTGCAGATAGATTAATGTGGAATGGTTCTCAAACTCCTAGGTATCCTGTACCTCAATGAAGCCAATATCTCATGCAATAGCCCAACTTGCATAGAGTGAGTATGAAAACCAGAAACCTACACTAACAACTTGAAAGGGAAAGGGTGGGATAGAAATGAAATGATTTTAAAGATGATTGAAAGGTCCCCTGAGATGCCCTAAGTCTCTGATAGACCAATGCCTTATCCAATAGGCCACAGAGTCAAATAGTCTACTGCAAGAGACACTTATGAAATAAGAACACAATATGCGCAATGTGTTGATGCCTGACATCAATCACACACGATGACCAAACCTCAACTTAACACCCACCTGTGCATTCAAACATGCTATTATCCATCAAAAGATTTTAACCCTCCCCTTAGAAGAGACCTATGAATCAGATAATACATTAACCAGCATCCACTGGAAGATAAGCATGACCTATCTTTGATATTTCAGCTCATACATGCATAAACACTAACCCTAAACCAGTTACCTCTGTGAAGATAACTCTACTTGCAAACACTTAGGCAATACAAGCAGAAAAACCAGACACCCTTGATGTGTGATTAATGAATCCAAAATTCAAATGGAGATAGTTCAGTATAGTAAGAGTATATCATATCCTTATACATAAAACAAATCTATTGCAACATGCATTATATTCTCTAAGCCAGTAAAAGAAAGAGGAACACCCTATATGAAGAGAGAAGGAAAAATTTGTAGAACAAAACCCTTCACTAGAACTGACAAAATTCAGAACCTTTTCAAAGTCAAAAAATTTAACACTTTATACCACTAGCTGCCATGGGAACCCAAAATGGGTTGCAACAAGCTACAGACAGCTAGGGCATAGCCTTCACCAACCAAGCCAATCAGAGACAGCCAAGAAATTTAATGCAGGGGCAGGAAACAAAGGTAACCTGGAGAAAGAGATCTCAAACAGATCTAACAATTATGACAATCAACACAAAACACCAGGTAGAACCACAAAAACCAATCAAATCGGCCACCTGCAAACAACTTGCCGAGCATAAAATAGTCCTTCATATGGCATAAAAGTCTCCATGCAATCAAGTAACAGGCATCTGGACCACCTTGCAATCACTAGTGCCACCAAACCAATCAAAATCCACCCCAAAAGCATTAAAACCAAGTACCTCCTGCCACTGCAACTCTCAGGAATTCAAAATTTGAAAAGCAACGGTCACTCAGCATTATGCGGGCATGATGTTCTTCAACTGTTTCCCATAGTCACGCAACCACGCAGTCATGAACCTTACTGCCACAAGAATTGGGCTCTTAATTTATGCTTGGTCGCATGATCGCATAACCCAAAAATGGGTTATGCGAACATGCGACAACCCGCCCTGAAACCGCCATCAAAACTGTCAGGGATACCACAACTGATACTACATCCAGAAAATGCCCCACCAGATTTAGTGAATTGGCGACAAAGGACCTTCACCAATTCACTAAAACACTTCGTGCCTTCACTAAACATTTAGGGACTTCCCGACTGTCGATCGTGCAATCGCCAGACAAACTAGCGAATCCTCTTATCTTTCCACAAATGCGCGACCATAGTAGAAGTGTCAGCACCGCTAACTTTTTTATCCACTTCACCAAACACAAGACTGCACTTTCACCCATTCGATGCCACATGTCACACCACCACTCGCTAAAACCACCGAGAAACCCTCACCTGGGCCCGCATTCAAACTCTCCTTCCCGCCAGCATGGACCAACCAGAAACTGCCACGCGTCCATCTACCAATAGGAGCTGCTACCACAAATGCCACAGACATGTGGCACCCTATCGCATGATCACATAGCCCGAAAGTTGGCTATGCAAACATGTGATAGCCTGCTACATTAACTGCCACCGGTTAACACCACCGTAGGAAAACTACCACCGCCACCGCCTCAGAAACTGCCACCGCACAACTCTGCAACCATGAACAAGGACATGTCTCAGTCGGTCGCATGATCGCATAGTTGAAAGAAGGGCTATGCGATCATGCGACAACCAATTATAGGGTGCCACATGTCCACCCTCGGGACCACACCAAAGAAGCCAAACCCATTCGGAGGATCAGATGGTTGTCGTAAAAGTGCATAGCCCTGACAAAACCTTTGCGCTTTAAGGACAACTGTTGATCTTCTGACATGTCAGGACCCACTGTGCCTTCAGAAAATTAGGTCCCACCACCATCGCACTTGCGCACTTAGCAATGAAGACTGCTAGGTGGCTGCACAGGACATGGGACTGACACAACCACGTGGCAAGCGGTCACATGGTCGCATGTCAAAAAAATCTGACATGCGGCCATGCGACAGCCTATAGGGAAGAAGCTAGGCCCACCACATAGTCGGACATGGGCAGTTAAGACAAAACACCATCAATTAGGGTAGAAGTGCGGTGTCGAGAACACACAAGGTTTTCACACAGATCAAAAACACATAGGAATTTCTGACATGACAACAGGCAAGCAAGGAAGCTAAAAACACACAGAGTTTCTGATGGTAAAAGATAAGTACACAAAGCTAGAAAACAAGGGGGTCAAAAACAACACACAGGTTGAAAACAACATGGATTTTTGAAAACACTGTGGGTTTTCGACACTGTGGCAGAAATTTTAATTTGCTTCCTGCAAACCTTAGTAAATGAAAATCTTTCTGGGTTTTGCACATTAAGAGATGCAGTTTGGACCAGAGCTTGGTGACGACACAAGAAACATAGGGGCAGGACATTTGAAAAACATATTTGCAAGGGAAAGGCCAACTTCATGAGATTTTGCTATGGCAGAAAATTGGCCTAATAGTGGCTCTGGTTGGGGACGATGGGTAACTTGTGCCCATGCGAGAATTTAGGATTTTTGGGAGAGCAGACCACCCACAGGACAAAAGCAGGGAACTCTAAAACTGGCAACCAAACAAGGAAAGAAGGAAAAGGAGAAACACAACAGGGAAGGGAAATATTTATAGAACTTAAAATATTTACAAAAGGCTCAGGGCCCCAAAACTTTTGATTAGAGCTTTCCTCTATCAAACAAGTAATTTTCATCTCCACTTAGCAAAGGAAACCTGAAAATGCATTTCTCATCCACCTTGCCAAAAACACTGTGATCCACATTCAACACATTATATAAAAATTGATCACCACACTCACCATCATCCGACAAGATAAAGTCATCAGGCTGCCATAGATGTTGACCATTTGGTGACATCAAAATGTCACACTCTTCATTTTCATCACCATGCTGAAAAAGCAAACACTCCAACTTAACACCATGACTAGAAGCATCAGCATTCTGACCATTAGTTTGCAATGAATAATAAACACTTTCTATCTCCCTGCTCTGCAAACTAATATAAAACTTCTCAAGATAGAAATCTGACTGCATGAAAATGGAAGCAACTTGCTGATCAAAAATCACATCAGCATCTTCTAGAAAGGAACAAGCACTATCAGTCAATGACTCATTAGTCATTTGTAAATCTGAGAAAGCCCCTTCAGACTTACCACATTTTCTAGCATCAGAACATAAATAAGAACCACTAGCCCTAGGCTCTTGAAAAACTGAGTCCACACTAGCACACATATCACCATACTCATCAAATGCAACATCATCATTTAAAACTCTGACATACATGGAAGAAAAATATTCTAATTTCTCATAGCAGGAAGATAGTATGCCATCATTTATACCTGGTTCACCTGAATCTGCAACCTCCATGTCCTCTTCAAACAATGGATTGATAATTCCATGTAACATTCCTCTTTGATCATTGTGACAAAAAATGGGCTGATCATCATCAGAATCCTCATCATATAAGGCATTGGTAAACACCTTAAACTCATTACCCATTTTATTTTCATGGAGACTCTCAGCATATAGAGAAAAATCAGAACCATATGAAGATTTACAGTCATCATCACCATATTCAAACCGATTTGTACAATGCAAAATTTGAGATGCATTTTCATCTTCAGATTCAGAGAAAGAATTCATACCTTCACTTCCAAATGAAAGTTCACTATCATTATTACTTTCTTCTTCCCATGTTGTATCTGACTCATATGCAGAGACCTCTCCATCACTACCTTCATCACTCTCTCTGCTAGTGCTGCATATATCATCCTCATCTAAGACAGGGGGTAAAAAATATTGTCCCACAACATCTTGTGTAAAGTATTCATAGTATGGACTACCATCAATAATAGATTTCTCTTCTATGTCTTGATAATCACAAGTACCATCATCAGCACCACAAGATTCATCACTCTTAAATGAATCCATCCATTTCTTAACTTTTTCTAGTGCTACACTTCTAATAGAGGCAGTCCAACCGACTAATTCAGGCATACTGAGCATTAAAAACATTTCAGTATACTGGAAATCTTGAAGCTCAATACCCATAAGAAGTTCATCACAAGCTATAAGAAATTTCTTATAGTATGAGTGGGATGACCCTTCTTTCCATTCCCCTATTGCACATTTTAAAATCTTTGTACAAGTCTGTTGGATTTTTTGACTTATTAGATAAATGTCTCTTTCTCTATCAACATTTCTAAGGTCTAACAGAGAACTTTCAGACCTAGAAACATCAACCTGATGTGTCAAGGCTAGAAACTCCATTTAATATGTTGACAAAACAACACTGCCTATTCTCATGATAATACTTTTATCCAAACTAATCCAACCAATGACTTTATTAAACCTCAACATATTTTTGATACTCATTACAACTAAAAATTTTATCTAGAAATATGATCAAACCTTCAAGACTGACTTCCCCTTTTCAATAGTGACTTGTTCACCTAATTAGGGACTGTTCTTGATTAATGAAATAGGATTACCTAGAGATGTTGTGAATGCTGCAAAATATTGATCTGAAGTCTCCTCCAAACCACCTTTCAAACCTTGGTAGAGCCGCCACCTCTTTGTAGAGGACAAATCTAAATCAGCTAAGAACCTCTTCAACTCTGAACCTTCTTCAAAACCAACAATCACAAGACAACCTCACAAGGTAACTGCTTGTCAAGACTGCAAATATATCACACCTGTTGTAAAACACTAACCAAACAGAGACAATCAGAGTCACCACTCACAACTTAGGTGAGAAAACTTAGCAAGTGCTTGTTTGTATATCAGACTCTATTCTAGACTCTCCCCAGTAGAGTCACCATTTTGTTGGCTTTTCTTCCTTGCAGGACCAAGCTTGAAAGAAATAGTTGGGCTTCAAACACAGGCTAGGCACTCAAACTTGATAAGGAAAACAAACCAATTGATGAGGACAAAGAGAAATCTTTCTTCTTCTTTGAGCTCCACATTCACTTAAGTGGGTATTGCCTTGTCTGCACATTCAAGACACCTCATGACAAAACCAAAGGCCTGCAGATAGATTAATGTGGAATGGTTCTCAAACTCCTAGGTATCCTGTACCTCAATGAAGCCAATATCTCATGCAATAGCCCAACTTGCATGGAGTGAGTATGAAAACTAGAAACCTACACTAACAACTTGAAAGGGAAAGGGTGGGATAAAAATGAAATGATTTTAAAGATGATTGAAAGGTCCCCTGAGATGCCCTAAGTCTCTGATAGACCAGTGCCTTATCCAATAGGCCACAAAGTCAAATACCCTACTGCAAGAGACAGTTATGAAACAAGAACACAATATGCTCAATGTGTTGATGCCTCACATCAATCACACACTACGACCAAACCTCAACTTAACACCCACATGTGCATTCAAAAATGTTATTATCCATCAAAGGATTTTAACCCTCCCCTTAGAAGAGACCTATGAATCAGATAATACATTAACCAGCATCCACTGGAAGACAAGCATGACCTATCTTTGATATTTCAGCTCATACATGTATAAACACTAACCCTAAACCAGTTACCTCTGCGAAGATAACTCTACTTGCAAACACTTAGGCAATACAAGCAGAAAAATCAGACACCCTTGATGTGTGATTAATGAATCCAAAATTCAAATGGAGATAGTTCAGTACAGTAAGAGTATATCATATCCTCATACATAAAACAAATCTACTACAGCATGCATTATATTCTCTGAGCCAACAAAAGAAAGAGGAACACCCTATATGTAGAGAGAAGGAAAAATTTACAGAACAAAACCCTTCATTGGAACAGAAAAAATTCAGAACCCTCTCAAAGTCAAAAAATTTGACACTTTATACCACTAGCTGCCATGGGAACCCAAAATGGGTTGCAACAAGCTACAGATAGCTAGGGCATAGCCTTCACCAACCAAGCCAATCAGAGACAACCAAGAAATTTAATGTAGGGGAAAGAAACAAAGGCAACCTGGAAAAAGAGATCTCAAACAGATCTAACAATCATGACAATTAGTACAAAACACCAGGCAGAACCATGAAAACCAATCAAATCAGCCACCTACAAACAGCCTGCCGAGCACAAAATAGTCCTTCATACGGCATAAAAGTTTCCATGCAATCAAGTAACAAGCCTCTGGACCACCTTGCAATCACTGGCACCACCAAACCAATCAAAATCCACCCCAAAAGCATTAAAACTAGGTACCTCCTACCGCTGCAACTCTCAAGAATTCAAAATTTGAAAAGCAACAGTCACTCAGCATTACACGGGCATGATGTTCTTCAACTATTTCCCATAGTCATGCAACTGCGTAGTCATGAACCTTACCACTACAAGAATCGGGCTCTTAATTTATTCTTGGTCGCATGATCGCATAACCCAGAAATGGGTTATGCGAACATGCGACAACCGCCAGCAAAACCGCCAGCAAAACCGTTAGGGGTACCGCAACCGCCACCGCATCCAGAAAATGCCTCACCAGATTTAGTGAAATGGTGACAAAGGACCTTCACCAATTCACTAAAACACTTCATGCCTTCACTAAACATTTAGTGACTTCCCGACTGCCGATCGCACAATCGCCAAAAAAACTAGCGAATCCTCCTATCTTTCCATGAATGCACGACCATAGTAGAAGTGTCGGCACTGCTAACTTTTTTATGCACTCCACCAAACACAAGACTGCACCTGCACCCATCCAATGCCACATGTCACACCACCACTCGTTGCAACCACCGAAAAACCCTCACCTGGGCCCGTGTTCAAACTCTCCTTCCTGCTAGCATGAACCAACCAAAAACTGCCACTCATGCACCTGCCAACAGGAGCCACTGCCGCAACCGCCATGGACACGTGGCACCCTATTGCATGATCACATAGCTGAGAAGTGGGCTATGCAAACATGTGATAGCCAGCTACATTAACCACCACCGGTTAACACCACCATAGGAAAAATGCCACCGCCACCACCTCAAACACCACCACCACACAACTCTACAACCGCGAACAAGGACACTTGTCGGCCAGTCGCATGATCGCATAGTTGAAGTAAGGGCTATGTGATCATGCGATAGCCAATTATAGGCTACCACATGTCCACCCTCGGGACCACACCAAAGAAGCCAAACCCATCCGAAGGGTCAGACGGTTGTCGCAAAAGCGCATAGCCCTGACAAAACCTTTGCGCTTTAATGACAACCATTGATCTTCTGACACGTCAGGATCTGCTATGCCTTCAGAAAATGAAGTCCCACCACCATCGCACTTGTGCACTTAGCAAAGAAGACCGTCAGGCAGCTCCATAGGACACGGGACCCACACGGCCATGTGGCAAGTTGTCGCATGATCGCATATCAAAAAAATTTGACATGCGGCCATGCGATAGCCAATAGGGAAGAAGCTGGGCCCACCACACGGTCGGACATGCGTAGTTAAGACAA
This sequence comes from Chamaecyparis obtusa, assembly GCA_027943335.1. Classification (NCBI taxonomy): domain Eukaryota; kingdom Viridiplantae; phylum Streptophyta; class Pinopsida; order Cupressales; family Cupressaceae; genus Chamaecyparis; species Chamaecyparis obtusa. The sequence goes on along the minus strand of BSBK01008386.1, from coordinate 341,758 downwards.
AACACCATCAATCAAGGCAGAAGTGCGGTGTCGAAAACACACAGGGTTTTCACATAGATCGAAAACACATAGGAATTTCTGACACGACAACAGGCAAGCAAGGAAGCTGAAAACACACAGAGTTTCTGATAGTAAAATATAAGCACACAAAGTTGGAAAACAAGGGGGTCAAAAACAACAAACAGGTCGAAAACAACGTGGATTTTTGAAAACACTGTGGCAGAAATTTTAATTTGCTTCCCGCGGACCTTAGAAAATGAAAATCTTTCTGGGTTTTGCACATCAAAAGATGCAGTTTCGACCAGAGCTTGGTGACGACACAAGGAACATAGGGGCAGGACATTTGACAAACATATTTGCAAGGGAAAGGCCAACTTCATGAGATTTTGCTATGGCAAAAAATTGGCCTAACAGAAACAATCAACTCCCACTATCTCTGCTAAGCATGTGAATCTTGATAACAAGAATAAATTACTTCCTATTAATTAGCAACCACTCTCTAAGTTAAAAATTAAAGTTCAACTAAAATATCAGTAAGAAAGATAGTGGGTTGTGATAGTGGACAAGGTTGAGACAAGTGTCCCAACCTGGAGGAAGTAGAGTTCTGATAGAGCTCTACAATATCCTCTTAGATGAGTTAGAGTCCAAATAGGACTCAATGATATCCATCTACCTAATAAATATATTGACCTAAGTAAACTTAATTATAGAGTAAATAGTAAGACTTTTTACTCCAACAAAATCTACATATGAAAAGAAATTTCATCTTTACTCAAAATCTACTCACATAATTAAATCAATTTCAACATGAATAATGAATATGGGTATGTGCAAGATCATGAGGGGCCAAACTATGCCCTTAAGTGGCAATGAAAACTCAGCAAATCAGGGTTAGTCAACTTGACGTGAAAATTTCAACTAGCTATGAACCTAATATCAAAAAGTTGTAACAATAGAATCTATAGAAAATTGAATGTAGTTTCTAAACTACTAGGCCTTTTTTGAGAAAAAGTTAGTATGATTGGTGAAAAGTATAGATTTCAATGCAGCAGTACAAAAATTTTAGGAAAAAAAATAAGAAGTAGGTGTATGTCTGACCACCTTAATGATAATCAAATGATAATATTTTATTATAAGATTTTATACATAAGTAGTAGACTCATGCCTGGATGTGATGCATATTTTTTTGTAATTTTATTCTAAAAAAAATAGTTAATTATGAATTTTTTGCTACAACATTTTTAGAATAAAAAAACTCCCATGTCTGACCACCTTAACTCATTCAAAACTTTATAAAATTCAAAATTTATTTATTTTTTCCTTATAGTAGGTGAAGCATAGAATGTGACGCATTTTTTGGATTTCAAAAATGTTATACCGTCTGAAAGTTATAGTCATTTTTCAATCAGTATATAAATCAACACTTTAGAGGTAGCTCAATTAGAAAATAACTAATAAATACTTACCAAATTCAAAATTTAACAGCAATTATATCGATAGAAAGCTGGTAATCTCCTTAAGATACCCTTTTCATTTTATCAAACTCGGGTGGAAAAAAAGTCGTCAGCTACATTGTCAAAGTTTTGAACTGACATCGCCACTTTTTGGCCCCTCATGATCTTGCACATACCCATATGTCTCCATATTAATTTTCTATTACTATTTTCAATTCAAAATTGCTCAGTTTAGAGCTTACATGATAAGAGGCCTTAATTTCATTTTATAATTATCTTTTTTTTTCCAAAAATTATTTAAAACAAAGCTCACGTAGTGGCTAATACCTGTCTTTGATTTTGTAAATAAATATAATTTTATATAATTATTCTATATATTTTTATTAATTATATAAGTATAATTTTTTATATAATTGTAATTGCAATAATAAACAATTTTATAATTATAATTATTTAAATTATAATTAATTTAAATCTTAATCTTAATTTTATTTATAATTATTTCATAAAATATAAGAATACTATTAATTTTATTTTCTTAATATATTTTTAATTATATATGATTATTATTACTATATATATAATATCGTACTATATCATTGTCAAAATATATTTTAAAATTATCACTATAGTAATAAATATGAGATATTTTCATAACATCACATAATGAATTTCTAAAATTGAAATATTAAATTTAAATCCAAAATTTATATAATATATTATAAAATATGAATTATATTTATAATTAATATAATATTTTCAATATATTATTGAAAAAATGACAAAATAAAATCATAAAAAGAATGGATTAAGAGTTGGAAGAAATGGCTCTGCCCTTTCCCAGACATTTTGCTTTGCCCTTCCACAAACATTTGCTCTTTCACTCCATCGAATCTTTGGAAAGGCAGATCACATTCTTCATGAAAACAAGATATGCAAGCATTCAGTGACAACTTTCATCATGTTCTCAGCTTCACACTAGAGGAAATCTCTATCATAAAGAAAAAAAAATTCAAAAGGATTCGCATTCGGAAACCCTACCAAAGGTCCAAATCTCTAACTTGGTTTCTAGGAAAATCGCTCTATTCAGAAGAAGGGAAGACAATGAATTTCCTTCGAAGGGAGCTTCTAAATATGAAGATTGGATCAAGGTAACTAGGGCAAAGAACCAAAACTAGTGTTGAGTTTTTTCAAACTCTCCCAATAACCTCCACTTAACCAATAGCTTTGATTCCCTAAGAGACTTTTAGGAAAACCCTGAGAACCCTCAAAAACTAGCAAAAGATGGGAAGCTTAAGCATATTTTTTCACCTGTGAAAGCCTATACTCCTTCGCACAAAAGATATTTACCTGATAATCCATCAAGAGGACAATTGGAAACTCAGAAATGCAAAAGCCCTCCTTATTCTTTCCCTCACCACTGAAATAATCCACATTCACCCCTAGTAATTAATATTAAAGATAATCTTATCAATCAAGCTGAAGAACTCATGCATCTCCAATGTGTCTTCTTGAGATGGAATAGGTATGGCGTCTCTGCAGCTAAGATCACAGACTGGCTAATGAAGAATCTAGGGACACAAGTAAGTATAACACTTTTACTTGATGAATTTTGGTTGGTTTTATGCTCTAACATTGATAATAAAGGAAAATTCTTAGATAATAGATGTTTGGAATTTCTACATCATGATTTTATAGTTCTAGACTGGTGCCCTTCTTTCAACCCCAACAATCTGTAGAACATCAAAGTAGCAAGAGCAGTCAAGCTCTCAGATCTCTCTATAGAATACATGAACAAAACTATTTTTAAAAACATTGGCAATAAATTAGGAAAATATATTAGAACAGTGAGAATAAAATATCCCCAATCAGACCAAACCATCATAGTAGAAATGGACATTTTGATTAAATCATGTCCCAATGTCCTAATTCAAGATCGGTCTAGATCATATAATATAACCCTTATTATTTTAAAGGAGATAATTAGATATTACAAATATATTCCAATTAAATGTAGATCCCTTCAACCTAACTATGTGCCTATGGAAGGAGTAGATATCCACCTCAATGAAATGGGGGGTGGATTTTTTATTATACTCCCTGGCAGTTCCCCATCTTCATTGAAGGTTCGGGAAAAAAGCCGTAGCATTCTGAAATCAATTTCAGCCCCTAAAAATGACTCAAAGAATACCTTAATTAATGCATGTCCCTCAAAAAAAATAATTTCATTTCAGAAGAGGCAAGGAATGACATAATATTTTTTCCACAACCATCAATGGAGGAAGAAATCATGCAATTAAACTTTGGTAATTTAGAGGGATAGAATGAAGTCTCAGAAATGAGCCCGGAGATAATAGTGGAAAATATTCTTCAAATTTTTGAGATGAAGAAAAAGAAATCGGGAAATGATCACACAAAAAGCCCTATTCTTAGTAACTCTATAGGAAAGGTAGTGGTTAATGTTAGCTTAACTCAAAAAACTAGAGACAACCCTAATGAAGATCCGTAAAAAAATTTAGAAAACTCAAAATCTGAAAATGAAAAAATTAAAGAAGTAAATAAAATAAGGAAAATTATATAGGGGAATCATTAACAGAGGAATTAATGGAACAACTTTTGGATGAGATTTGTGGTCTAGAAGAATTAGAATGCCAGAAAGAGCTCCTAGTTGAGGGAATCAATTTGAATATTGCCACCATAGGAGGATCAATAGAATAATTGTTAATAAATTTGGAGAATAAGGAATCACAGGAGCAAGAATCTCTAGGCATAGTCTAGATTAAAGAGACAAAGAAATCCATGGATTGTGCAAAAAAAGAAAGGAAAAGAGGAAGAAAACCTAATGCAGAATTAAGAGGCTTGGCAGGGGAAGTTGTAGGACAAGTCAAAATTACATCTATTCTGAATGTAGGGAAGGGGAAGATCCATGAATGTCCTTTCATGGAATGTTAGGGGCATGAATGCCCCTAACAAGCAATGGTTAATCAAACGTTGCATCAAAATTCACAATCTAGAGATTATGTTAATTCAAGAAACAAAGTTAGATAACACAGAATTAGGGAATTTTAAAAAGAAATCAGGGATGAGGGAAATGGAAGCCTCATCGGAAAAGGGTGCATTGGGTGGCTTGGAAATTATTTGGGATCCTTGAAGCATATCAATAAATATAATAGAGAGAATACAATTTTGGATGAGTGGACTAGTCAAGAACTTTAGACTCAATCTAACCTTTAATTTAGTTAATGTATATGGACCTATACAAAATAAAGAAAAACTTTCAATTTGGTAAGAGATAGAATCATATCTCAATCAGACAAAGGACACACTTTGTTTTCTAGGTGGTTACTTTAATGTGATAACAAATATTTATGAGAAAAGAGGTGGTGCAAATACCCTTCCATTAGCAACTAAAGACTTCACACAATGGAGAGATAGGAACTCCCTCCTGAATTCCTGACAGAGAACAACTCCTTCACTTGGAACAATAGAAGACTAGGTTTTTGCTACATAGCTGAAAAATTAGATAGATTCTTCCTTAAAGGAAGTCTAACCAATTATGATGTTTCAGTTTCAACCAACATACTTTCGTTATCTATTTTAGACCACTATACAATACTTCTTAGCATCTTAACACAAACTAAGCCAAAAAAATGTGCTTTTAAATTTGAACAAGCATGGTTAAGGGATCCAGAAATACTGAAGCTTATTGAGTCCTGGTGGTCACAACCTAAGATAACAGGCTCCAAAATGTTCAGATTATTAAACAAAATAAAGTGGATTAAAAGAAAGTTGTTAGAATGGAACTTGTCTAAGTTTGGTAATATCTTTGAAAAGAAACTAGAAATAGAAATAGAATTGGGAAAAGTTAATTCTCGGGTTATCAAGGAGGGGATGAATGATGATCTGTACCATAGAGATAAGAATTTACTTAAGGATTATGAAGAGATATTGGCTAGAGAGGAATTTTTTTGGAAATAAAAATCAAGAGAAACTTGGTTGGAAATAGGTGATAGAAATACTAAAATTTTTCATAATAGCACCAAACAAAGAAGAAGTACTAATAGGATTTCTTGTATTATTAATGACAAGGGTAAAACCATAGAGGATTCAAGAGGCATAGATGAAGAATCAATAAACTATTTTAATAACATTATGAATAATAGGGACTCCTCGAATTTGGGATGTCAAGCAGACTTCTTAGAAATATCCCTAAAGTCATATCTAAACAACATAACAAAATTTTAACTAAAAAATTTACCATGGATGAGATTCATTATGCCTTAATGCAAATGAATCCAGATAAATCACCAGGACCGAATGGCTTCTCGGCTATTTTCTTTCAGAAGCGTTGGCACTTTATTGGAAAGGAAGTTACGAAAGCCTTAGAAGGGGTCATAAACTTAGGAAAAATTCTTAAGGAAGTAAATAATACCTTTATTTCTCTCATTCCCAAAAAAGAGAAACCAACTAGCCTTAATGATTTTAGACAAATTGCACTGTGTAATACTTTATATAAACTGCTTACCAAAACATTAGCCCTTAGACTTCAAAAAATTCTCCCTTTGATCATCAGTGAATTATAGAAAAGTTTTGTTCTAGAAGATCCATCTTTGATGGGGTAATCATAGCTCATGAAACTATCCATTCAATCCTTAAAAATAAGAACCCAAGCATGCTTATTAAATTAGATATAAAAAATGCATCTGACAAAGTCGACTAGAGATTTCTATGCAAAAGCATGGAAGCATTTGGCTTTGCTAAAAGTTGGATCAACTTAATTTTTGAATGTATTTCCACTCACATGATTTTGGTTTTAGTGAATGGAATCCCCGAAGGTTTTTTTGGCATCTCTAGAGGACTTAGACAGGGTGACCCTATCTCCCCATTTCTATACATAATCATGGCGGAAGCTCTAGGTAGGGAAATCTCAAAAGAAAAGGAAAAAGGGGCTATTTCAAGGGCATCTCCATCACTAGTAACTTGGATCCTAATACTCATCAGCATTTTGTTGATGATACTCTTTTATATGGAGCTAGTAATAGAAAAGAGGCAAGAACCTTTAGGAGGATTCGGAAGACATATTCAAAAGCTTTAGGACAAGAAATTAATTCGGACAAATCATACATCTTCTTCTTCAATACTAATACAAAAATTGAAAATGATAATTTTAGGATCCTCAATTTTAATTAGGGTAAGCTTCCTTGTAAATACCTAGGTCTTCCCTTAGTTAAGGACAATAGGGCTACAGATATATGGGATCCCATTGTTGACAAGATCAAAAACAAAATGAGGTCATGGAAGGGAAGATATTTTTCCTCTAGTGGTAGAACTACCATGGTGAGGTCAGTCTTGGTAGCTATGCCAACCTACCATTTATCACATATGCACCTTCCCTCAAACAAAAGATCAGAAATCACCAAGCATTTAAGGACATTTTTTTCACAAGGAAGCAATGAAAATAAGAAAATCCCTTTAATATCATGGGATAACATATGTAAACCAAAAGAGGGAGGGGTGGATCTCAAAAACTTAGGGGACCAAGGAAGTGCCCTAGGATCCAAACTACCGTGGAGACTCTTTTGAAACCCAGAAGCTAAATGGGCAAAAATATTCATTCACAAATATTTGAAAGATAATTCCCCCATTAACATCTTTAGAGAATAAAATCCTCCAAAAGGATTGAGAATATGGGATTTTATGATGAAATTAAGATATATTATTATGGAGAAATTAAATTGGCGCCCAAGTTTGGGGGAAGAGGTTTTGTTCTGGGATGACTCATGGGGTGGTTATGAGGTAATATCCAAAAGTTTAAATAATCCTTCCCTCGTTAATATTTTGAAGGAAAAGAATGGTCTCTTTCTCAAAGACTACATTACTTTCAATGGGGATAAATGGGTCTGGAAATCCTTTTAAAAATTTGGGATTTCATCTTCTGAGGAGACAATAATCATGGATATTCTGAAGAACTGAAAGATTTCATTAGACAAATTGAAAGATACATTAGTATGGGATGGATCTAAGTTAGGAGAATACAACACTAAGGATGGATATAAGATGATTGTCCAAACTACAATAGACCCAAAACCACTTTACCAATCCACTTGTGTTGGGGAAAGGATTATTCACCAAAAGTGGATTTTTTCACATTGTTGGCAATGAATTATAGACTTTTAACCACAAATAGATTTAAGAAACTAGGTTTCTCTGGCCCTAGTAGATTCCCACTCTGTGAAAATAGAAAAGAAGATGTAGACCATCTATTCTTGAACTGCGTTTTTACAAATATTTGTTGGAATTGGTTGCAAGAGAACTTGGGATGGTCCTCATCCTTTCCCTAATCCCTCAGAGCAGTGCTGCAAGCATGGCCAATGATTAAAAAAAGGAGTATATTTTCCAACTTATGGACTATTTCTTTTTCTATTTTAGTATGGGAAATTTGGAAAGAATGTAATAGAAGAATTTTCAAAGAAGAAAAACTAGAATGGAAGCATCGATGCAATAAAATCGAAGCTACAATCATAGAAAATATGAATTGCAAAATAGACAAAATCCTAAAAATGGATCTCAACATGAGACATTGGGATGGAAAAATGTGTGGGAAATGAGTTGGTTTGGCCCTTCCACCCTTTATTGGTTTGAATGCACAAAATAAGATGTCAAAGAGAGAGCATCCAGAGGGAACCCGGGGAAAGCAGGCATTGGGTTCAACATTCATAATCAAGTTGGAGAGGAAATAGCAGGAATAGAAGCTCCTATTGGTATTGAAACAAATAATTGGGCAGAGCTTTATTCTTTAGTTAATGGCCTTCAAAAGAGTGCCTCCTTGGGATTACAACATCTAGAAATAGAAGGGTATTTGACAATTATCATTAATGTGCTTAGGAAAAGAGCCACTCCAAATTGGAGATTAAATTGCCTTCTCACCCAAGCATTGACTATATGTGAATCCTTTCAAGAAGTCTCAATTAATCACATTTACAGAGAAGTTAATAAGAGGGCAGATGAATTAGCTAATTTAGGGGCAAATGGGATCATTGTGTCATAAGAATGAGTTCTCATCTCAGGCACCATCTTCAAGTGCAAATAGCCTTTCCTAAAGGTTCAGGAACCCTAGCTCAACACTGGTAAGGACAATGTCATTATTTAGACACTATGCATAGCATGAATTAAGAATCCATCAAGGAATAATGCTCCCTTATGCTAAGACTTTAACTTTTATTAGATGAAATTCCTTTAAGGAGGTGGCATCAGATCTTATTAATTTCAATCTCTAGTAGAGCAGCACACTTAAAAGTCACTTCATGCTATTGAATAATGAGGAAATGTGTTGGCATATAGGACATTTTTTCACAATGGTAAAGCTCCACTTGGCTTATCGATATTTTCTAAATATTAAGGTGTCCACCTAAACATTATTGAAAGACAACATAACCATTATAAAGAAGACTATCATCCTACATGAAATGTCAGAATCCCAATGATAGTTTAAAAGCAAGGTTTTATTATGGATCTCTCCTAGAATGATGGATACATGTCATGAAACAGATTTAGAAACATGGCTCTAGCTAGGAGAAATTAGTTTTAAAATTAGGAAGCATGGACACATGGAGTTTTTGAGTTGTATAGTTTGATGATAATAATTGAGTGTTCTTCTAAAAAAAGGAATAGTGCTAGTTTCAGAGGAAGGCCATAAGCATGGAAACTAGGCTTATTAACTTTGCTAACCTGGAATATGGACGATGGCATTCAGGGGCATTATTAATCCTAAGGGGTGGAACCAGCTTCTTAACCCATCCCTAAATCAATTAGAAGAGCTATGGAGAGAGGGAAATGTTGAGAAACTGGGATTATGGGTTCAAGGAAAATCTAAAGAGAAGTTGAACACATAGGAAGGGTGGAACTAATGTAGAGAGGTGGGATTTTCCATTCTTGAATCATGGGATATACCTACACATTATCTCTCGGGGGTAAAGACATGCTCCCAACACTCCAAAATTTGGTGAGATGAGTGTGTAACCCAAATTTTCCCATGCATGCAAATTTGGCTGAAAATCATCCCTAGGTCTCTATTTTTATCCTCCCAACCACCACTAAAATTTTCATCAATTTAGCCCATGTTCTCTGGCCTTTGCAAATTTGTTATCTCCTTGGTCTACAGTTGAAAAGTTTTAAAAACTAGCCGTTGGTGTTCAAAAATCCAAAAACCCCTTTGGCCGCATTATATTTTCATGTTACCTTTTTTTGGTAGCTTAAGTCATTCATATTCGCATGTGCATGAAATAATCCCTAAGTCTGGCAGTTTATTTTTTCCTAAGTCTCAGTGTACAAAATAATTCCTAAGGGTTAAGTTTCGGCTTGATCTAATGGTCTTCACCATTCCGCAAGCCAAAGATGCACATGTGTTATGATCAGCGGTATAGCGAGAATCATCGATCTTGCTTTTCCTCCAGCACTGTTGTGTGTCAGTGGGACCGGTGCCACCTCATCCTACTTGGTGACTTTTCATTCATCGACAGGCTAGTGATTTGGAAATCTGTCAGTGGGTCCGGGCCCTTTCGGCAGTCAGAAGCTCTGACATCTACTGAGGATCAATGGTTGGTGTATCTTCACAAAGGTTTGTGTCAAGGCTCGCGATCACAAGACAGCTGTGGATCTTTCTCTATCCCCGGGGTCTGTCAGGTGGGTCCAATGTCAGAAGGTTGCAACATGTATCCAAGGGGGCAGCATTTGATTAGTTGTTCGGTATGCTACGTGGTAGTTGTCAGTGGGCCTGTGGGGTTGAGGCTTTCTAAAGCGGTTAAAATGTGATCAGATCTTGTGGTTGTTGTTATACCGGAGGCTCAAGATGCTCGATCGTTATCACAACGGTATAGCGACAGCTATCTGATGGTGTTCTCAGGGACGTGGGTCCAGTGACTTGTCAAAGATGCTGATTTGCTTGTTTTTTATTGGTTGCTGACTGCTACAGTGGCATTTAACTTGTCAGAGGGGTTTTAGATGGTTTTAAAAGGTGCATCTGGGCCGTTCATCTACAGGAAAGGTTTTTTTTATCGACAGTCACATTTTAAAATTTGCCGCTAGCTGTTATATTTCAAAAATTCAAATGTCTCTGTGAGAGTTTTATGTTCTTTTGGCCATGCATGACGTCAAGTAGCTTAGGGTTTTAATTCTCAGGACATTTGTGGTTGAGAAGTTGATGGAGATGACTATGGGTCAGCGTTGTAGGGCACTGTACCATGTTCCACACCGAGAAGTGATGAAAAAAGATGATGCCACCTTTTGAGCAGTACTGTTACCTAGGGAAATAAGATCAGATTTGAAGCCTTCATGGCTTAGTGGAGTTACAGGTGGGTAGATGGATCGAGGTCGTTGTGTCTGCAGGAGGGCTCAGTACAAGATCAACACACATAGAGAAGATTTGATTTGATTGTCATTTTTCTCAGAGATTTTGATGCTAAGTGATCAGTGTACCTTTAGGGTTTGGTATTATTGTAAATCTGTAACACTAGTTAGGTTAGTTTTTTACTCTTGCCTACATGCAAGGAAGGATGTATATATTGTATTTTTGGAGCCTTTAGTGCAGAGAGAGTTGGAAAATTGTAAAAGAATTTCATTTTTCTTAAAGGTCATCTATGGTATCTTTTCTACCCTCTGGCTTATATAGTTGTATTTCTCCCATTGATGAATTCAAACATTGCAGAGGTATTTTGTGATAATTCTTCATGTCCCTATGCTTCCTTGCCTGAGTTTATCTCTTATTGAATTGAAGTATATGATGTTTTTAGTGGTATCTTAGGGTTCCTGATCCCTCTTACTTTCTATAACTATGTGTGTTATTGTGTTTGATCTGATTTAGATGCTTTTGTGGGTATACTTCATCCCCCTAACAATCTTGTCTCAATCCTACATCGAGTTGCAAAAGTGAATGTCTGCTTGTAGGTCATAGGTTGTGCCTTATGTTTAGGCCCTCCTATGAAATACTTATGAAAACCTATTTAGTAAGTTGTGATCTCCTAGGCTTGAGTTGTTCACTTGATTTCATCCTACATACTGAGATCCAAACCCTAGTTTTGGTGCATCACCTAGTAGGTGGTTTGCTTTCAAGTCATTTCCCTTTCCAAGCATTCCTTCTATCCCTTTCCCTCAAAAGTTTACTTTCATGTCTAGAAGCAAATTAGGGTGATTATCCAAGAGGAACCAGCCTAGAACCTAGAGGTCTCATCTCAGTTAGCAAAGGTCCCACAACCTAGAGATGATTCCCATGTTATATTGAGTTATCAAGACCAAGAGAGCTTGAGACAAAGGCGCAAACTTAGTGTATAACAGAGTCAAGAAACCATTGTTAGCTATTAGAAAGGAAGGTGCAAGATAGTTTGTTTGGAGCTTCAGAGGAAGCAAAAAGAAATAAAGGTGAAAATAGACAACCCCCTATTGCTGAATAATTCAGGACTAAAAATGGATGAGATCAAGGTTAGTCAAAAGAGTATTGTCCCTTTGTAGGTTTTATAGTTAGAAGGCTTAGTTCAGTTTTAGCCCTACAATTTAAGTTCTCTCATTTTCTTAGAGGAATATGTTAGGAACAAGGATTTATTTATTTTTTACAAGCAGCCTCTGGTCTTTTAATGAATATTGTCTCATATAATATTCAACAAACATTTAGAGGATATTTTAGTCTCAGTACCACATATACATATGTATAGAGTCATACAAACAAATTTTAGACATATATAATCCTAAAATTATATTGGATATATATGTGTGTGCATAGCTTTTCATTTATAAATATATGTACCTATATTTATATAATCATCTAGGGATAATTCTTATTATTTTCTTTCTTATCTATAAGTCTACATTCAGTCATTAGCTCTTACTTCCATATTTTTCATTTCCTTTCTTTCATCTAGAAATAATTTATTGATAGGATAATTTTAGGTCCATATGCTTCCCTTGGGTCTTACCTAGTTATTTACATGAATACTTATTTTAATAGGAAGATTACATTCTAATTCATTCATATTTTTAATATTTAGTCATTAGTATTAATTTATTAAGAACTAAATTCGAAGCATGTTTCTTATTATTTTTATTTAAACTTATTCTTTAAATATAGAGTCGAGATAGACATATAATTATATTAAGATAATCATATGTATATAGTTAAGAGGTTTTACTCTTCCTATCTTAAAAAGGTAAAAGAACATGTTCTTTGGGGTATATTCTAGGTTGACATTAGCAATATACACTCATTTATTTACATTCTTTTTACATACTCTAAGGTATTATAGAAATGCAAATATCATTGCACCTGTAAGTTTGAAGGACAACTAGAATAAAAAGTAAAAGAAAATTATCTAGTCTTTCTTCCGGGGGAATAGCTATCATTTAGGATTCACTTTCCTTAAACACTCTTTAGAAACCTTTATAAGAAAATCCTGGTGAACTATATACTTATTCTGGACATGATTAAATAGTTCCTTGAAAAATGGCAACCCCAATCAAATTGAGAACCTTACACAGACAAGTAGCCTTTGATGAGGTAATTTCCTCTAGCAGGATCAGAAAGATTATTATGATCAAATTCAGTATTGTAGTAAGAGCTATATCTATGGTACTAGGAAGTAAGTTCAAAGAAAATACCAATAGCTATTGAGTTAACATAGATATTCTGGTGATGTTCTTAGCTTCAGCCCTTCAAGTGGAACCAGATATTAAGACTATTGGGAGTGTGTGTAGGAGAATTTTTAAAAGGAAATATCTGGTAGATTTGAACAAAGTTCTAAAGAGTATACAGATAGATTTATTATTAGGAATAATAGTCCAAAATACAACTAAGAGGGGGGGGGGGGGGTGAATTAGTTGTATGATAGAATATTAAACTTTAAACTTTAATCTTATCAATATCAGATCCAATGAACACAATGAATGACAACTCAATAACACAAAATTTTGGTTTTGGGGAAACCCTGTTTAAGGTAAAAACCCCGGTGGGAATTAGCACCCACAAATGATGTACTGAGAGTATAGTAAACCTTGTTAGAAGATATAGCCCTGTTAAGAGCTTATTGAAAAATTATAGTACATAGTCCTTGTTAGAGGATAGATCCTGTTAGGAGTCAAGAACAAAAGAGGGCTCACTACCCAAAGAAAGTTAAATCCACCTGCTGAACTCAATAGTTTGCAATAGGTGTATATGAAGAAATAGACAATCTTTTGAACTGTTTGCCAGCAATAGTCTTTGCTTGATCAGTTTCAATGAAGTCCACCAGTAATTCTCTATTCTACATATAGCAGATAGAAGCTTGTAGCTTTCACAACCTTCTTCTATCACATATATCCCAACCATATCTTTTCCAAAGAAAAGACCTTTCATTTATACCTTATTGCAATTTACCAATGACAGGTCAGCCCATGAGGCTTTCCTAAATACAAATAATTACATAAACCCTTGCTAAGATAAACACAATATCTAAAACAAGGCTACAATGATTTCATTACAATGATTAAGGACTAACATCCTTAATTTATTCTTGATAAACAAAACACATGTTTCATTCTCTGAGTTGGCTTCATAATAAACCATTGCCAAAACACACACCATGGATGACATCATCGATCACTCCATACCTTGCACTAACCAATGAGCATCCTTCAAGTTTGCATACCTCGAATCCAAGTCTTCTAAAAGATATACCAAAAATCCAAAGGATAACTTTGTGAATTCTCATTGTCACAGTTCAGTGACCAGTCTTTACAAAAATAGATGTAACTTTCTTAATATGAAACATCTAATGCTGTGATTTCAGATATAAGATCACAACATCTTCCTGAACTCTCATCCAACTTTGTAGCATCTGAAACATCCATACACTATGATTACCAGTCTGATTCCTTCATTCAAGCATATGTTGACATTAGTGACAGAACACAAATGACAACAGTATGAGTGCCCATTTAGTAATGTAGTGATTAAACATATTACATGTCTCAATCACCATCCATGTATTAGCAATATCCAAAAATCTCCCCCTTTGGCATTGATGTCAACATATAGGAAAATCTTATCAAAAAGTTGTATCAACCCAAAAAGTCCTTCAACTGAACAATCTCCCCATAGAGTGAGGATTTTCTTATAGAAACACTCCCCCTTTGACAACAATGGCAAAGGATACCATGAGGCTTCAAATTTCTTGAATGATTACTGCCCCTGATGAGTAGATCTCTACATCCAGTCCAAAAAATGATGAAGCTCTGAATACCTCTGGACTGATGCATCTCTGCATCATTTAGTTCTGACTAGGAGGGGCCTGAACCCCTAGCATACCTCTGAGTTATTCAAAGGTATCTTTTTGTAGTGGCTTTGTAAAAATGTCTTCAATGTTCTCTTTTGTACTAATATATTCTAGCTTGATTTCCTTTTCTACCACCTTGTCTCTCAAGAAGTGATACTTGATATATATGTGTTTAGTTTTAGAGTGCATCACCAGATTCTTTAACATATTTACTATGCTGGTGTTATGAAAATAGATAACCACGAGCTCACTAGAATTTATTCCAATGTCTATTAGCATTTGTTTCATCCAAACAATCTGAGTGCAATTTATAGCAGCAGTAACATACTCTAATTCAACAGTAGATTATGCTATACAATCTTGTTTCTTACTTAGCCAAGAAACCAACTTTTTCCCAAAGAAAAATGCACCCCCACTGGTACTTTTTCTATCATCAATATTTCCTGCCCAATTAGCATCAATATAGGCATGAAGTTCAAAGCTATCATTTCAGTCATACCATAAACCATAGTCTATGGTTCCTCTGAGATACCTCGGTATTCTTTTCATAGAAGCTAGATGTGTCTCTTTGGGTTCTGCCTGATATCTAGCCATAATTCCAATAGCATTAGCAATATCTGGTCTATTGTGAGTTAGATATTGTAGTCCTCCAACCATTGATCTATACAAAGTCTGAAAAATGCAATTTGATTCATCATCAATTATTAGCTTGTTGCCAGTCACCATAGGTGTTCCTACTAGTTTACAATCTTCCATTCCAAATTTCTTAAGAAATTCTTTGAGGTACTTGGTCTGAGAAATGAAAATACCATTCTCATTCTAAGTTATTTGTAGTCCAAGAAATAATTTCATTTCACTTATCATGGACATATCAAGTTCACTTTCCATTTCTTTAGAAAACTTCTTACATAGATCATCATTACCTCCAAAGATAATGTCATCCAGAAATACTTCTACTATCAGGATTCCATCTTCAGTAGTTCTTAAATACAAATTGTTGTCCACATTACCTTTTTTGAATCCAAGCCCAAGTAGATACTTGGCTAACCTTGCATACCAAGCCCTAGGAGCGTGCTTTAACCCATACATGGATTTCTTCAATTTGCACACTACATCTTTGTATTCGCATAGAGGAAACCCATTTGGTTGTTCTATATATACTTCTTCTTCAAGATCTCCATTTAGAAATGCATATTTAACATCCATCTGATACACTTTGAACTTTTTGTGTGTAGCATAAGATATGAATAATCTTACTACCTCTATTCTTGCAACATGAGCAAATGTTTCTTCAAAGTCAATGCCTTCTTTCCGTGAGTATCCCTTACACACTAGTCTTGCTTTGTTTCTTACAACCATTCCTTCTTCATCCATTTTGTTTCTAAAGACCCATTTTGTTCCTATAATATTTTTATTTTTAGGTCTAGGAACCAATCCCAAGTATTATTCTTCTTTATCTGATCCAATTCTTCTTTCATGGTAACTATCCAAAATTCATCTTTAAAGGCTTCATCTATAGTTTTTGGCCCAACTTGAGAAATTAGACAAATTTCTTCTCTAACTTTTGATCTAGTTAGCACTCCCTGACTGGTATTGCCAATAATTTAATTTTCAGGATGGTTATTTTTTACATACTTTGGATTTTTAGGAGTCTCAGTAGTCTTGCTTTTATCGGCATCACAAACCTCTTTTTCATTTTCTTCCTCAAAAAGTTCTTCTTCTGCAGTAGTAGTGGTTTCTTTTGTCTCTAATATTTGACTAATGTCATACATTCTTTCTTGTATCTGAAATATCTCATCTATTCTTACATTGTTTCTTTCAACCATCTTCCTCAATCTCAGATTGAAACATTTCTATGCCTTACTTTTGATAGAGTAACCAAGGAAGATTCCTTCATCACTTATAGCATCAAATTTCCCTATCTCATCATCCCTCTTGATATATCATTTATGACCAAAAATTTTGAAGTATTTTACAGGAGTATGATCAAACCATAGTTCATAGGGAGTCTTACTTGTACCTTCCCTGATCTGAATTTTGTTTAATGTGTACACTGTTGTTCCAACAACCTCTCTCCAATGTACATGAGATACATTTCCTTCAATCAGCATTGTCCTAGTAGCATCAAGTATAGTCATGTTTCTTCACTCTGCTATCCCATTCTATTGTGGAGTCCTAGGAGTAGATGTTTGTCTTTTTATCCCATGCTCTTCACAATATGAATTGAATAAGTCTGATGTAAACTCTCCACCTCTATCCGATCTTAAACACTTTATTTTTAATCTTGATTCATTCTCTACATTTTCTTTAAACAACTTGAATTTATCAAATTCTTTTGATTTTTCTCTCAAATAAGTAACCCACATCATTCTAGAAAATTCATCAACAAAGAGTATAAAATACCTTTCACCATAGTATGATTTTGTTCTTGTAGGCCCACATAGATCTGTATGTACCATATCAAACTTCCTTTTTGATGTAAATGATTTTCTTTTATCATTGTTTCTAGTTTTCTATCCCATAACACATTCTTTGCATACAATGTTAGAGGGTTTCACAATCTTCGGTAGACCTCTTAATGCATTAGCCATACTTGCCTTCACAATGTTATCAAAATTAACATGAAAAAATATTCTATGTCATAACCAAGTATCATCTACCTTCACAGAAAAACAAGAGGCTCCAGATGTGTTTATCTCAAATACATTACCTCTAGATTTTGAACCAGTAGCAATCGGTTTTCCTTCCTTGGTTCTGATAAAGCATTTACCATTAACAAAACTTAACTAAAAATTCTTATCCATTAACTATCCAACACTCAACAAATTGTGTTTCAGTCCTTCAACAAGTAATACATTGTCTGTATTAGTCTTTCCATCCAAAGTAATGGATCCCGCTCCTATGATGGATTTTGGAAGATTGTCCCGAAAATATACAACACCTCCATCATAATTTACTAATTTAATAAACTTGTTTCTATCACCATTCATGTGATGAGAACATCCACTATCAATTATCCATTTAGTTTTCTTGTCAACATGAGATACTAAGGCTTTTTCTTCATGAACTGGTTCATCTTTAATAGCAACAAATCCAATCTCTTCATTGTCTATATCATCATCATCAGAGATTCCTTCACTAGTATAATAACATTCTTTGTGTCTTCTAATTTTTGCATAATCAGGTTTGTACTTAGGAACTCTTGTAGGACATGTAGATGAAAAATGACCTATCTTATTGCATGAAAAATATTTCAAAGGTAACTTGCCTTTAAATTTGCCCTTACCTTTTTTTTCTCTTCTAGCAATTAGTGCAACATGTTCTTCCATTTTTCTTTCTTCCTCCATTATCTTCTTCCATTCCTCGGCATACTCACCAAGCTCTTCTTTTAGGTCTTCTTTCCTTGTGCTTGGAAGTGTAGATACTTTCTTGTGTGTAGATGCCCTTAATGCAGATTCAACTTTAGGTGCAACTTCTCCTAATTTTGTAGCTTCAAAGGTAGTTAAATTTGCAATCAACATCTCTCTGCTAAAGTTTGGAGTCAGGGGTATAGTTTCTTGAATAGACATCAAGCCTTCAACTTGTAAGAAGGAGTTAGGGATCTAAGAATTTTCCCAATGACTTCATCTTCATCATAAGTACCTCCACAATTTCTAATTCCAACTATAGCTTATGTAACCCTTTGAACTATTATACACTAAGTTTGCACCCTTGTCTCAAGCTCTCATAGTCTTGATAACCTAGTATAACATGGGAATCATCTCCAGGTTTTGGGACCTATGCTAACTAAGATGAGACCTCCAGGTTTTAGGCTGGTTCCTCTTGGATAATCACCTTAATTTGCTTCTTAACAGGAAAAGTAATTCTTTTGAGGGAAAGGGATAGAAGGAATGCTTGAAAGGGAAATGACTAAGAGCAAATTATCCTACTAGGTGATACACCAAAAATATGGTATGAATTACAATATAAAAGATGAAATAAATGAATAGACCTAGGCCTAGGTGATCACAACTCACTGAATAGGTTTGCATAAGTACTTCATAGAAGGGTCTGTAGATAAAAAGAGTTATTCAGGGAAATAGAGATTCTTTCACAAATAATAACCCCACTCGAATTAGACAACAATCTATGACCTGCAAACAAACATTCACCTTTGCAACTACGTATAGGAATGAGACAAGATATTTAAGGGGTTGAAGTATACCCAAAAAAGCACTCACATCAAATCATCCACAATGATACACAAAATTGCAGAAAGAAAGAGGGATCAAGAATCCTAAGATATCACTGAGAAGCATGTAAATACTAAATTCATTAAGAAATAACTCACACAAGAAGGCATAGGGACATGAAAAATGTCACAAAAACACCTTCAATATCTGAATTATCAATGGGAGGTTACAGAATGTAGAAAACCAGAGGACAGAAAAATGTCTTAGATGGCCTTCTAAGAAAATATATTTTTTCTCTTTACAAAATGTGAACTCCTAGCTTCAAAAGCTCCAAAAAACATTATATACATACTCAACTACACGCAGGCAGGAGTAAAAACCTAACTAGGGTTACATAAATTTACATATAATCACAACCCTAATTCTATCAAGTCTGATCATAAATGTATCTCTGCAACATCATGGCCAATCAAATATCTATGTTTGCGTGTCCATTTCATGTTTATACCTATAAAATATCTAGCCACCATGATCCATCTACCTACCTGCAACTCGGTCTCACCATAACTGTTAAAATCTGATATTTTGAGATATTTGAATTTAAAAAATGATAAAACGGTCACAGGTGGTGCTAAAATTTTCTATCGACACTAATACTCAAAATTTAATCCAACTTTAAAATGCAGCCGTTAGATCCTCCTTTTTTACCTGAGCTCGGCACTTGACTGCAAAACTAACCTTAATTCTACCTCAGGTTCCAATTTCCCTTTGTCACAGAATTGTTAAATACCTTGGCTAACTCTAGTCTGGTCGAGTGATTCAGTGAACATGAAAATGGCTCTTTAATCATTGATTCACTGAATACTTCTACCCTGGGTATGACTAAATAACCTTAGCCATTCCGAAAACATGTGACTAAAAGCCATCTCTTATTCGTATAATACTTTCTATCCTGGGAAACTTATTTAGAGATTCAGTGAACAAAGGATACACTGAATCGCCAAGTCACTTGGAGCACTGCTAAACTATTCCACGCAAAAGAGAACACATAAAACTTTATCGGGACCACCAGACATAAGGAGCACTAAATTCTCTCAGTCACCAAATCATCGAATCACCTAGCTGACATACCTTTGATCAGACGGTCATCATAAGATCTTATACCTCTAACACATTTCATGAGAACACACGCCAGTCATTTGATTGCCTACTCTGAGAACTTTGAACCCACCCAAGACTAGATTCAAATCTAACGGCGGGCACATGAGCTCATCGTACCCGAATATTCTTTCAGATCATGTGCCATCGGTTGATCTCATTAAGCTGGAACCCCTTCTGAAAAATGGACCCACCTAGAAATCTTTGTCAACACCTGGCAAACAATTATATTCAAGCACATCAGCACACCGAGGACCCACCTGATAGAGCCGGAAGATAAAGAAGGATCAACGGCTGTCGCATGATCTGATGCTCTGACATGAAGCCTTGTGAACATAGGACAGTCGTTAATCCTCTACAGATGTCAGAGCCTCTGACTATTGAAAGGGCCCAGCCCTACTAATAAGAGATGACATATTAGCATGTGGACCAATGAGAAGCTGCCATTGATGTACACGTAGTAGTGGACCCACCAGGCATGAAGAGTTATGTCACCAAGGAGAAACAATGGTTGTTTACAATTGCATACCTCTGACACATTTCATGAGAAAATATGCCAGCCGTTAGATCAAAGAGGACTGACAACCAAGCCCACTGGAAAATTACAAGTCACCTCCTTTCGACCAATGAAATACCTCCACATAGGACACTGTGGCAATGGACCCACAAAATCTTGAAGCGCTGACAAAAGGGGGAAGATCGACGGCTATCGTGAGATCGCATGCTTTGACACAAAGCCTCATGAAATCACGACAACTGTCAGATCCTATAGAACTAGGACCCCCACAAGCTGAGACTGTCAAACACTTACCGACTACGTGACTAAAGAGAAGTTAACCATTTCGCTAAGTCGCTAGTTGGCAAAAGGTAACTGTGAGATAATACGTGACTAAGAAGAATGCTGCAGTCACTGAATCACCAAAAGGAAAAGATAACCACTGGAGGACATCGAGCACCAGTGACCAAAGGAAAAAATAAAGCGCACATGGGAATTGGGACCTTGAAGTTACTAAGATAAAGTAACAACAAATTATAACAAGGCTTAGGGTCTGCAGGGTTTTTTTCCACAATGACTATATTTATGAATTTTTGACCTACAGACCAGAGAGTCAAAAGATTGTAGAGGCCAAGAAACAAGAGATAAATTCATGAAAATTTATGGGAAGAATGGCAAGGTGAAAACAAAGACTTTGGAGTAGATCTTGGCCAAATTTGCATGGATATGAAAATTAGGGTAACATTTTTGGTGACTTCTGCTGGATGTCAACCTACTAGACATGGATCAATGGCCTTGACATATCCATTGGGCATGGGGTCATTACAGGAACAAAAAACTTTGATAGAGACAAAACTAAACATAGGGAGACAAACTTGTGCACAGGCACTTCTTGGAAAGAAGGAAACTAACCTAGAAAATAGGGAAAAAAAGAAAAACACATATTCACAAGAATTTATAGAGAGGGCTTAACCTCAAAATAGGGCTTCAAGTGGAAACCATTCACTGAGATTGGCAAGACATCTCCTTCAATAGTTGAAAGCTGAAAAGCATTAGATCCCTTGCATTCTATTATAATAAATGGTCCACTCTAGAATGAATCAAATTTTGTGTGCCTACCAGGTCTTGACCTGAATTCATCCCACTTGAAGACTATGTCTCCAACCTTGAAATTCCTAGCTTTAGCTCTCCTATCAAAGCTCTTCTTCATTTGAATCTAATGGAATTCCATATCTTGCATTGATTTGTCTCTAAGTTCTGCCAACTCCATCAACTGAGCATATCTGATCTGCAAGGGATCTCCTTCTTCAAATAGGGCATACTGAGTGGCCATGTCCAGAGCTAACAATTCAACTGAGATAGACAACTTAGCCTCATTTCCATATACTAGCATATAAGGAGAATTACCAATAATCTTCTTTGGGGTAATTCTATCTAACCACAAGGAAGACTTTAGTTTGGTATGCCAATCTCTCTGATTTTCTTGAAGAGTCTTCTTGATTATCCTAATCAGGTTCTTATTTGTTGATTTAGCCAAGCCATTCCTTGGGGGTAGTAATTGGAACTGGTATTCAGATAGATGCCATGCTTGACTACCCACTATGAGACTTTGAGGTCTGTGAACGCTAATGCATTATCTGAGGTGATGGAATCAGGAGTGCCAAATCTATGAACTACATCATCATAGAAACTTAATACAATACTCTCATTGGCTTCTTTTAATGCAATTGCTTCTATCCATCTAGTGAAATAATTAGTTGCACTAATTATCCACTTATGGCCTACACTTGATGGAGGATTGATCATCCCAATGAAATCTATACCCCACTTCATGAAGGGTTTCTTTGTTCTGATTGGCTGTAGGGGCAAGGTAGCAAGCCTCTCTTTTCCGACAAACATGACGCACTCGATGCATTTTTTGACATAATCATGACTATCCTTAAAGATAGATGGCCAATAGTATCCAGCCCTCATGATTTTAAAAGTAGTAGTCCTAGGAGAAAAGTGACCTCCAGAAGGTCCATCATGAAACTCAAACAGGACATCTGCTATCTTTTATGAATCTATGCATCTTAAAAGGACACCACTATGATCCTTTCTGAAAAGAACTTCATTTATCAGCACAAAAGGAACAGATTGTAATCTATAATACCTTCTTTTTGCTGAATCCAAACCTGTAGGACATTGTCCTATTTTCAAGTAATTGATCATATTAGGCAACCAACTTGTTGTCTTGGCTTGTTCTTCTGTAGACTGCACCGTCAAAGATGCATCTATTGTTTTTTATTTCTTTGAACCTTCATCCTCTACCAAATGTTCACAAAGGCCTCTTCCTCTAACTAGCTTGGTAGTTTGAATATCAATGTCATATTCCATCACCTTGGTGATCCAACCAACTTTTTTCTCATTTAGGTCCTTGGAAAGAAAAAACTCTTTGACACTTGGATGAGTAACTTTTAAATGTACCTTGCTATGGGTCAATAGATATCTAAACTTTTTAAGACTCTTCACCACAAAAAGTACATATTTTTCTACAAAAGAGTATCTCTGTTCATACTCTTCTAAACCTTTGCTAAAGAAAGTAATAGGCTGCTCCAATCCATCTAAATTTTCTTGGGTCAACATTGCAGATATAGCATCATGACCTCCATAAGCATAAAGGATAAAATCCTTACTGAAATTTGGGTGTAATAGGGTAGGAGCCTCTATCAAGGCTTCTTTGATAGCTTGAAAATTAGCTTTTCCTTCTTTAGTCCAGCTGAAAGTTGAACTCTTCTTTAGCATAGCTGTCAAAGGCTTAAGTAAATCTGCAATGTTAGGCAAGAACCTCCTAACAAAATTAATCTTTCCTATGAAAGATTGGAGACCTTTCTTGTGATGTGGTAGGGGTAGCTCTAAGATAGCTGCAATTCTCTAAGGATCCACTGTAATTCCTTCTTTGGATACTACATATCCCAATAATTTTCATTCATGAACTGCAAACACACACTTCTTGGGATTAAGAGATATCCCAAACTCTCTACACCTTTCAAAGATCTTCCTCAAATGTTTGATATGATCTACTACATGTTTTGAATAGAGAGTTATGTCATCCAAGTAGACCGACACAAACTTGTACATAAGGCTCTTAAAGGCCATATCCATTGCCTTTTGAAATGTAGCTCCTACATTTGACAAACCAAAGGGCATCTTTTGATAAGCCATGGTTCCCCACTTGGTTGTAAATGTAGTCTTGTATTGATCCTCTTCATTTACTATGATCTGATTGTATCTTGAATAGCCATCCAATAATAAAATTCTCTCAGATCCAGAGACACATTGTAAGATTTTTTCCATAGAGGGTAACAGATGGCGGTCTTTTAGAGAGGCCCTATTAAGATCCCTGAAGTCAACACATAACCTCAGCTCCCCATTCTTCTTCCTGACTAGAACAAGGTTGGAAACCCAACTAGTATGCTTGATGGGGTAGATGATACCACCTTCTATCAATTTGAGTACTTCTTTATGCATAAGTGGCTCAAACTTAGGATTAACAGGCCTTTGCTTTTGCCTCACTGGTTTGGCATTAGGCTCTAATTCAATAGTGTGTTGAGAAAGAGTAGGGTCAAAACCTTTGAGGTCTTCGTATTGCCATGCAAATACATCACTGAATTCTTTGAAAAGTTGAGTGTAAGCTTTCTTTTCCAATTCAGTGTTTATCTTTCCAAATTGTAGACTCTTACCTGGTTCCAACTCTAGTTCAACACAATGTTCTTGTTGGACTACCAGGCCAGCTTTGTTCTTCTTAACTTCATCATCCTTATTGAAGATAGCCTCTAATGTAACAAGACCTCTAGGCATCTTATTGGACTTTAGTTGTATCACTTGATCACCATAGTTTTGTGATAGCCTATCTTGATTATGCCTTGAAAAGACATCCTCTTCAAACAAGAATTGCAGAATTTCTTCATCATTGTCAAACACTTGCCAATTGACATTGTTATCAGGAATAGAGGGTCTGAAAATCACTTTGATATGCTATTGATCTATCTTTTTTGAAATGTTGTTGGGAATATCATACTGAGATCCAACAGTAGCTAACCTATTTTCATTTTGATTCAACTTTCTAGGGATGGCAACAATATTGAAAGCATAAAAATCTTCAATTGCATCCCAAAATCTATGCATGTATGCTTTCAAAGTATCATTTTTGGTTGCACTTATCCCTCTTACTTGGCTGACAACTAACTCACTGTCACCATAAACTTTTAAGGCCTTAAGCTCTCTTTTTCTAGCCCATTCTAGCCCATTGACTAGACTTTCATACTCTGCAGTATTGCTAGTGCAGGAGAAACTAAATCTAAAGGTATTATAATACCTTTCTCCTTTTGGGGAGACTAGCATAGCACCACCACTAGAACCATGTCTACTTCTAGCTCCATCAAAAAATAGTTCCCAAACCTGATTATTCTGATCCTCTGAATCAATGCCCTCTTTGAGGAGGTTTGGTTCTATGGCTCCACTTTCTTGTATTAAATAACTTACCAAACCAAAATCCCAAATTAGATTTACTTGGGCCTTTGAAGCTCTTTCATCTAGAAGAATATCAGGGATACTTTCTATCTTTGTGCTTACTTAACTAATGGTTTGGAAGTCACTGTATTCAAATATGGGGCAGTTTACATTGATGGCATTGGATACATATGGCTCTATATGGTGTATAGCTAATGGTTCTAATTTAATGGTGACCTTGGTCCCATACCTTTTATGAAAAAGCATGTGAGACCAGTCAAAAGATAGGTAGCCTCCTATCTTAGCTATAAACTCCCTTGAAAGACAGATAGCAAATAATGCAAGGAGATCTATGATATATATATCAAGGAGGATGGAGAAATTAGGACTAGCATGAAGGATCAGATTGGTATCCTTGGCCACACCTATAGTATTGACTGAAAATCCATCAAGTTGTGTAACCTTCTTTTGGAAGGGCTCATATTTTAGTCCTAATTAGTTAGCTACTTTCTTGGGCATTACCGTGCTAGTAGCTCCACTATCTACCATAGAATCATGCACTAAAGATTTTCCAATAATTAGAGATACATAAGAGGGGGGTGGCTTTGAGTTCCTACCTTGTGTGGCATTTCCTTTAGAGCTGCTACTTGGAGCCTCCTTTTCTTGATCAGTTTTAACCAACACTGGCTTTGTAGCTTCTTTTGCAGGTTGAGGAGTTGTCACTTCTGTCATGGCCTTCTTCAAAATTTCACATTGTCCTGGAAGAGCCAAAGAGTCCCACATGGACATGGTGACATTCACCTTCTTCTTGTTGTCTACAATATTAAATGCTGTCACAGTGTGTACTCTTTTTTATGCCTTTGGCATGACAGACTCTGTCTCTTTGAAAATTTGGCCCTCTTTGCTTGTAATGACAGGAACCTCCTTAGGTGTGATGGGATTAGCTTGTTGCAGTGGGTCTACAGATGTAGTGGCTTTGGCATTGGAATCTGCTCTCTCCATGTCTTGAGCTCTTCTCTTTGCTCTTGAATAGGCAATAAAAGCAACTTCATCATTGACTCCATTGAAGTCTGGTTGATCCCAATTAAAGAGAGTAGTCTCATTCTGTTGTGATTCTTGTTGAGGCATTGACCCATTGGATGAAGCCTCTGATTGAGCTTGGGAGGCATTCTGAACCATTAGAGATTGGTTCATCCATCCATTTGAACATGTAGCCTGATTGTGAGGCTGATTACAAGGAAAACACCATTCATTATCCATAGCCATATTATTTTGACTAGGAACCATATCCCTCACTGGATTTGTAGAATTGAGAGGTGCAGAGTTAAATGGTTGGAATGGCCTTTGATTAAAATTCTACCTTTGTCCTTGATAGCCTCCTTGGTATTGTGGCCTATTTTGTTGATAAGGCTGTCCTTGATTTTGATATTGCTGATTAGGACTTTGGCCTTGTGGCTGAAAAGGTGGTCTGATTCCTTGACCTTGTTTCTTCAAATTTGTGACCTTTTTAGTTAAGGTCTACAACAAGTTTGTCATTTCTTGCATACTACTCTGTTGGCTACTCTTTATTTCTTGTAACTCTTGGGAGAAACTAGTTGTTGACTCCTGACCACTAGTACTAGCCTGAGGTGCTAATATGGTGGGAATAGGGGTAAATGGGGGTACTTGGGCAGGTGCAATGGGTTGAAGGCTAGGAAAAATAGGCATAGGAGGTCTTCTTTGTATCATGTCTGCTTGAATTAAACAATTTTCAGCTCTGACAACTATGTCAAAAGCTTGGGGAAGAGAAGTACCACCCATGGATTGGATCATGATAGAAATTTGACCATTTAGACTTTGCAAATAGTATAGGAAGGCATGGTCAATGATGGTCTCACAGAGACTAGAATTCTATTCCATGTTTTGAGGAATCTACTATTGTAATCTGTCATTTGCTCTTGAGGGTCTCTCTTAATAGTTATTACCTGCTCAACTAGAGACAAGTTATCTAATTTATCCTCAAAATGTTTACTTAATACATCCCCTAGTGCATCCCATGAATGAATAGAGCCAATAGTTAGAGTTCTAAACCATTCAAGAGCCTTACCTTTTAGAGAGGCTACTAATAATTTTGTGGCCACATCTTCTTGGCTTATGTTGTGTATGCTGCAGATGGTGTTCACATCTCTTATGTGTTCAAAAGCAGTTGTCTACCCTTCACCAGTGAAATCAGGTATACTCTTAAGTGCCACCAAGGGCACATCATGATCTTGAGAAAATACCAAGGGACTCCCTTGGTTGAAAGGTGCAAAGGAAAACTGTCTTTCCATTGTAGGGGCTATAATCTGAAGATTAACAACTATATGAGCTGTATTTGCTATTGAATTTGAATCTTCCTCTAGATCTCTGGTTAGAGATCTCCCTCTTCTTCTGAAAGGGAAGGGAAAAGGTCCCCTTTCTGAGGTATCTGGTGGTGTTGATTGAACTCTCCTTGCAGGGGATGTTCTTTGAGTTGACCTGCCTTTATGACTTCTTCTTGAGGGCAACTGTGAAAATTTAGTGGGATTTGAGCATCTAGTCTCAATCTTTCTCATAAACCTTAAACAAGGTTAGCCCTAATCTTTGAAATCAGTGGAGTCACCAGATATACTTGGTAGAATAACTTCTAAAAGCCTATTTTATGCAATTTTTATATCAGAGATAGCATATCTTCAAACAATGAACTTCTTGTGTAGTCCCACCGAGCATGCCAGAATTGTTATACACTAAGTTTTCACCCTTGTTTTAAGCTCTCGTAGTCTTGATAATGTAGTATAACATAAGAATCATCTCCAGGTTGTGGGACCTATGCTAACTAAGATCAAACCTCTACATTCTAAGCTAGTTCCTCTTGGATAATCACCTTAATTTGCTTCTTAATAAGAAAAGAAAATCTTTTGAGGGAAAGGGATAGAAGCAATGCTTGAAAGGGAAATGACTGAAAGCAAATTATCCTACTAGGTGATACACCAAAAATATGGTATGAATTACAGTATAAAAGATGAAATCAATGAATAGACCTACGCCTAGGTGATCACAACTCACTGAATAGGTTTGCATAAGTACTTCATAGAAGGGTCTGTAGATAAAAAGAGTTATTTAGGGAAAGAGAGATTCTTTCACAAACAATAACACCCCCTAGAATTAGACAACAATCTATGACCTAAAAACAAACATTCTCCTCTGCAACTAGGTATAGGAATGAGACAAGATATTTAAGGGGTTGAAGTATACCCACAAAAGCACTCACATCAAATCATCCACAATGTTACACAAAATTGCAGAAAGAAAGAGGGATCAAGAATCCTAAGATATCATTGAGAAGCATGTAAATACTGAATTCATTAAGAAATAACTCACACAAGAAGGCATAGGGACATGAAAAATGTCACAAAAACACCTTCGATATCTGAATTATCAATGGGAGGTTATTGAATGTAGAAAACCAGAGGACAAAAAAATGTCTCAAATGGCCTTCGAAGAAAAGATATTTTTTCTCTTTACAAAATGTGAACTCCTAGCTTCAAAAGCTCTAAAAAACATTATATACATACTCAACTGCACGCAGGTAGGAGTAAAAACCTATCTAGGGTTACATAAATTTCCATATAATCACAACCCTAATTCTGTCAAGTCTGATCATAAATGTATCTCCGCAACATCATGGCCGATCAGATATCTATGTTTGCATGTCCATTCCATGTTTATACCTATAAAAAATTGAACTGCCATGATCCATCTACCTACCTGCAACTCGGTCTCGCCATAATTGTTAAAATTTGATATTTTGAGATATTTGAATTTAAAAAATGATAAAATGGTCACAGGTGGTGCTAAAATTTTCTATCGACGACTAATACTCAATCTTTAATCCAACTTTAAAATGCAGCCGTTAGATCCTCCTTTTTTACCCAAGCTCAGCACTTGACTGCAAAAATAACCTTAAGTCTACCTCGGGTTCCAATTTACCTTTGTCATAGAATCATTAAATAACTTGGCTAACTCCAGTTCAGTCGAGCGATTCAGCGAACATGAAAATGGCTCTTTAATCACTGATTCACTGAATACTTCTACCCTGGGCATGACTAAATAACCTTAGCCATTCGGTAAACACGCAACTGAAAGCTGTCTCTTATTCGTAGAATACTTTCCATCCTAGGCAATTTATTTAGAGATTCACCGAACAAAGCGTACGCTGAATCTCCAAGTCACTTGGAGCACTGCTAAAGTATTTCTTGAACAAGCAAACACATAAAACTTTATCGGGACTGCCAGACATAAGGAGCACTAAATTCTCTTAGTTGCCAAATCGCCAAATCACCCAGCTAACATACCTTTGATCAGACGCTCATCATAAGATCTTATACTTCTGAAACATTTCATGAGAACATATGCTAGCCATCTGATTGCCTACTCTGAGAACTTTGAACCCACCCAAGACTGGATTTGAATCTAACGGCGGGTGCATGATCTCATGGCACCTAAATATTCTTTCAGATCATGCACCAGCTGCTAATCTCATTAAGCGGGAACCCCTTCTGACAAATGGACCCACTTGGAAATCTTCGTCAGCACCTGGCAACCAATTATATTCAAGCACATCAGCACACCAAGGACCGACCTGACAAAGCCCAAAGATAAAGTAGGATCAACAGTCATCGATTCTCTATAGATGTCAAAGCCTCTGACTGTCGAAAGGGCCTGGCCCTACTGGCAAGAGATGACTCATTAGCATGTGGACCAATGAGAAGCCACCATTGATGTACATGTAGCAATGTACTCGCCAGGCATGAAGAGTTACGTCACCAAGGAGAAACAATGGTTGTGTTACAATCGCATACCTTTGACACATTTCATGAGAAAACATGCTAGCTATTAGATCAAAGAGGACTGACAACCAGGCCCACTAGCAAATTACAAGTCATCTTCTTTCGACCAATGAAATACCTCCACATAGGACACCGTGGCAATGGACCCACAAACGCTTGAAGCACTGAGAAAAGGGGGAAGATCGACGACTATCATGAGATCGCATGCTCTAACAAAAAAGCCTCGCGAACTCATGACAACCATCAGATCCTGTAGAACTGGGACCCTCGCAAGTTGAGACTACCAAACACTTAGCAACTACGTGACTGAAGAGAAGTTAACCATTTCGCTGAGTCGCTAGTTGGGAAAAGGTAACTGCCATATAATACTTGACTAAGAGGAATGTTGTAGTCGCTGAATTGTTGAAAGGAAAAGATAACTGCCAAAGGACTTAGAGAACTAGCGACTGAAGGAAAAAATAAAGTGCACGTGGGAATTGGGACCTTTAAGTTGCCGAGATAAAGTAACAAAAAATTATAACAAGGCTTAGGGTCTGTAGGGTTTTTTACCACAATGGATATATTTATGAATTTTTGACCTATAGACTAGAGAGTCAAAAGATTGCAGAGGCCAGGAAATGAGAGATAAATTCATGAAAATTTTAGGGAAGACCGGCGAGGCGAAAAAAGAGACTTTGGAGTAGATCTTGGCCAAATTTGCATGGATATGAAAATTAGGGTAACATGAACATAGGCCCTAAATATTTCATCTTCATTCATTTGCAACTTCTCCATCTTTGTCTTCCAGTTTTGCAACTTTGCTTGTTTAGTATACTTATCTCCTTCATAAAGAGCCTCTAGTCTATTCCAAATTTCATGTCCTAAATCTAGATCTTTAATTTCAGTAAACTCATCCTCAGATAGTGAGCTAATCAATGCTTCTCTTGCAACCATGTTGCATGAAAATAGCTTCTTTTCATCATCAGTGGCTGACCCAAAGTCATTCTTAGCCTTCAGAGATTCCTTCTTCACAATCATCCAGTACTCTATACCCAAACATAGAAAATGTGTTCGCATCTTGTTTTTCCAACTGTCAAAGTTTTCTAGATCAAACTTAGGACTATCCTTCCTATAGAAGGCCATTTTCCAAGATCACCTCAAGCTATTAAGCTTTCTCTTTGAGGACTACAAGCTCTGATACCAATAGTTAGGAATAACAGTCCATAATACTACTGAGAGGGGGGGTGAATCAGTTGTATGCTAGAATATTAAAATTTAAACTTTAATATTATCAATATTAGATCCAATGAACACAATGAATGCCAACTCAATAACAAAAAATTTTGTTTTTGGAGAAACCCTATTAAAGATAAAAACATTGGTGGGAATTAGCACCCACAAATGATGTACTGAGAGTATAGTAATCCTTGTTAGAAGATATGGCCCTATTAGGAGCTTATTGAAACATTATAGTACATAGTCCTTGTTAGAAGACAGACCCTATTAGGAGTCAAGAACAAAAGAGGGAAAACTACCCAAGGCTCACTGCCCAAAGAAGGTTAAATCCACCTTCTGAACTCACTAATTCGCAACAGGTGTATATGAAGAAATACACAATCTTTTGAATTGTTTTCCATCAACTGTTTTTGCTTGATCAGTTCCAATGAAGTCCACTCATAATTCTCTACTCTACACACACCAAAAAGAAGCTCGTAGCTTTCACAACCTTCTTCTATCACATATATCCCAACCGTATCTTTTCCAAAGAAAAGACCTTTCATTTATACATTGTTGCAATTTACTAGTGATAGGTCGGCCCATGAAGCTTTCCTAAATAAAAATAATTACATAAACCCTTGCTAAGATACACATGGTATCTAAAACAAGTGTAAAATGTTTTCATTACAATGAATAAGGACCGACATCCTTAATTTATGCTTGACAAACAAAACACACGCTTCATTCTCTGAGTGGGCTTCAAAATAAACCATCACCATAACACACGCTATAGATGACATTGCCAATCACTCAGTACCTTGTGTTGACCAATAAGCATCCTTCAATACCTTATCTTTCATCCTTCCAGTTCACATACCTCGAATCAAAGTCTTTTGAAAGATATACCAAAATCCCAGAGGCTAACTTTGTGAATTCTCATTGTCACAGTTCAGTGAGTAGTCTTTACAAAAAGAGTTGTAACTTTCTTAATATGAAACATCTAATGATGCAATCTCAGATATAAGATCACAACATCCTCCTGAACTCTCATCCAACTTTGCAACATTTGAAACATTTGTACACTAATCGTACACTGTGATTACCAGTCTGATTCCTTCATAGAAGCGTATGTTGACATCAGTGACAAAACACAAATGACATATTAGTATGAGTGCCCATTTAGTAAGGTAGTGATTAAACATATTACTTGTCTCAATCACCACCCATGCATTAGCAATATCCAACATTTATCTATTCTGAAACCTAAAGAATACGAAAGGAGCGCAGTCAACCATAAATATGTCTCCACCTTTCCTATTCTTGATTTGGATGGCTAGGATAGATATATAGAGGAAAATCCTTCAATAAGAAGGAACTTGGACTTCTTGTTATTCTTTACCCATTTACACTCTCCTCCTGAGGAAAATTGGATGAATGACTTTATCTTGGAAGGCGGTATTGGGCTAAAATTGGCCTGAGAAGATAAAAGTTCCTCAACATCCTCATGCTCTTCAGGAAGGGCCTAAGGATGTCAAGCCCTAAGGAAATCTTGTACTCATCTTTTTAAAGAAAAGAAAAGCTCTAAGTTTGAAATAATATATCATGACTCACTTTGTTCAATTTTAGTTTAATATGAAATTTATCATAGATCTCTCTTTGAATAAAATTATAATTTTTTAGAGTTACTTTATTATTGGTAGTGGCTAAATCATAAACTAAAAAGTAACCCTTGTTTAAACATGAGTTTTAATTTATGATTTAGATATTGCACTTTATTATCCAAATCAAGTAAAGAAGATTACACATTAGTTAACATTATTACAATATAAAGTACAAAAAAATTTAATAATTACAAGAGGCAAGTGGACATAAATGGATGCCGCCATAATAGCTAAAAAAGACCTTCCCATTAATGGACAATAAATAGACAACGACTCTCAATGAAAGTATTTGCAAACCAAAATGGAGTCGAATATTAAGCTCATTTCCCTCTTAGATAATAGAATGAATGCCTTCAGGGATAGTATCAAAGCAGAAAGATGAGACAAAATTATTCATACAGATGACTTAGGAAGGAGGGTGGTTGAGAAAATCATGGTTGAAGAGAGTTTCGATCATGAATTTATCTACAAAGTTAACTATGATATTGTGGGAACCTTTGCAGCGATCTTGCTAATGATCAGAATCCCCAAGGAAGTGGTAATTTTAGCTTGTTTGGAATTATTTGATGATAAGCATTCTAGCGGGCTCCTTTTAGCTATTAACAGTGTTAACTCTAACCTAATGATACCATTTCTAGAAGATTAGATGGAAAATCCTATGGGTTCCCTGACCCATAAGATACATTGCAACCAAAGACCAATTTTGGTCTTCAAAGACAAGAGGATGTTTTATGAGAGAGTTGACACTATGAAACGTAATGCAAAGTTTCTCCTAAAATGGATAAATTTTAAGCCATGTGATGATATCAAGTGGGTTAAATATTATTTAGTCGTGGAGGGCTTTTAAGTAGAAACAAACTTTGGGTCTATGTCACTACACAACCTGCAGCTTTTTCGACCAACAATTATCAAAAAATCAACCGAGGGTTTCAAGGCGGTAAAGGGAAAGAGAAACTTTGATCAAGGTCTTTAAGATGACATGGAGGAATAAGAAGAACTGGTGTTCCACACTCCAGTTAGGAAGAAATGAAGAAAAATTAAATCTTTCAGGATCCTTTTTGGATAGGAATATAGATAGCATTTAACTATTATAGCATGAGCTGTGTCGGTATTATTTTTTATTGTTTTCTCAGTCTATTAATGTTCAAATCATAATAACATATTATTTTAGACTGTGTATATTCTTGAAGGTAACGAACTGGGTAAGACTAGTAGATTTCGGTAGCCAATTACAGTTGGAAACAAATATTTGTTTTGTGAAGGACATTATGTTTATAAATTAATAGTAGGGTTTATAATTTAGAAGATGTTGGTTAGTATCATTCACATAAGAAAAGGAATAGTTCTATTTTATTTTAAGCAAGTAGAGTATTAGATAGCAGCAGTAGGGTTTCAGTAATGTTTAATTATTGGTAAGGAAATTTTCAATTATTTTTTTATCTAGGAATGGTAGTTGTTAAATTTTGATCAATCATTCAAAAGAAGCTCTCTTATCTTAAAGGAAATGCAATCATGTTAAGGAATTTAGTCTATTAAGGAATTTAGAGCTTAAAATCTAGATTCTAACTTACAATTCCATTTATAAAATAATATTTTATGCTAGACCCTCGATCTTTGATACGAATAGACCAATAGTATGAAACTCAGACTAAGGAATGTATGTGTATCATTGACAGTAATTAGCATTCTCAAGCTTTCAGTAAGATCGGTTATATTTATTCATGTGGATCTGACTTTGAATGAAAATGTAAGGGTTAAAGGATCGTAAACCACTTACAGAGTTTAGAAATGATTTGTATAGTTTATCATCTTAGAGTAGTTTTTCAATAGCTTAAATTACAATGATTTAAATCATGGTTTTTTACAGGCAATTTTTGAAGAAAGTTTATGACCTAGCAAGCATATAGCTTAAATCTCCAAGTAAAGGAAGAATTTTTTTTACTAATGTTATTGAAAATATGACCATATTAAATGAGCTTTCTAGGACTAAAATATTACCATATTAAATGAGCTTTCTAGGACTAGTTTAGCTTAAATTACAATGTTTTAAATCAGGTTTATTTATATGGGTAATTTGCGAAGTAGTTTCCTGACTAATGTTTAGAAATGATTTGTACAGACTTTAGAAATGATTTGTACAGTTTATCATCTTAGAACAGGCTTTGAGTAGCTTAAATTACAATGATTTAAATTAGTTTTATTTATATGGGTAATTTTCGAAGCATGTTTATGACCTAGCAAGTATATAGGTTAAATCTCCAAGTGAAGGAAGAATTTTTCTTACTAATGTTATTGAATATATTACCATATCAAATGGACTTTCTAGGACTGGTATTTTAAACAGGGGAGTTCTACCACAGAGACTAACCCTATTCAAAGCTAGGTTGATAATGAAGTTTTGCAAGAAAATGGGGACATACAGTCGAGAAGGCAAGATGGGAAGGAATTTTGGCAGAGAAACATCAAAGGGAAATTATAGTCAAAACACTAAGGAAATCTGCAAAGAAACTCTCAAGCTTTAGGATTCCTAAGGCAACATTTTTGATAGGAGTACCCAAACAAGTCTTTTTTAGGAGGAAGTGAAGGAATCATAGGCAGCCCTCATTCACTTTAATGAAGGCTCTGTTCTCCTCAGATAAGGCTGGGGCCATTAAATTCATAAAAGGAGGGAATGCCCTCTTTTGAATTTTCAATATCTAGTATTAGGGATATACAATATGTAACTCATAGGAATGTCATCTTGATCATTAAATTCTAAGGAAGAGGGTATGCCCTCTATTGAATATCTAGTATCAGAGATATTCAAACTATAACTTGATGAAATGTCCTCTTCTATAAACTATGTAATTTAAACCAGACTTAGAACCCGTGCAAGGCTGGAGGTTTTCTCAACCTCACTCTTTCCTACCGGTGCCTGCACAGATTCAGGCACTATGTATACATTATATCTTTGATTATGATTAATAAAATTTTGGTTTCAGCCTTTTACCAAAAAAAAAAAATCATAAAAAGAATGAATAATTTATATTATAAATTATATAACCCTAATGCAACCTTCTCTTCATGGGACAGTCAAGTGACAAGCTCCTCGACATATATCTCCCTCCCATTGAGCCCTGTATATCCCCGTATCAGGAAAGTTCCTAATCGAGATCTTTAATTAAATGGATCCCTCTTAACTCTCCTTTTATCAAGCGAAATTTTGATGGATCCTCTAAAGGGAATCCCGAGGAGTTCAGAATTGAGGTTTGTCTGAGAAATCATGAAGGTAGAGTCTTAGCCTCTTTGGCATCCCCTATTAACTTTGGTACTAACAATATGGCGGAAGCTATCACATTGCTTGAAGGGTTAATCCTTGCTAAGAAATAATCTTTCTCTAATCTGCATATTGAAGGTGACTCGACGGTTATTATTAATGCGTGCATCCATAGGTCTATTGATAATTAGCAGCTGAAATATGTTTTCTAGCAAGTTTGGAGTCTTATTGACTCTCTGGATATATTCCTTATTTCCCATACTTACAAAGAAGGAAATAAGCTGGAAGATATTTTAGCTAATTATGGTTGCAATAAAGTTATCTTGGACTCATGTTCTTCAGTTAATGAGTTAGATCATTTTCCTTCCATCATGGAAATTATTCGCAATGAGTCCTCATGTTAATGGATCTCCTGTTTCTCTTTGCAATGGCATTTTCCATTTCGCTTCAGGCTTTCCTATAATCTTATAGTTGCCTATTCATTTGCTGAAATATCTTAGCTAGTTTTGAGTATAATAAATATTGTCATGCTCTTGGATTTTGCAAAAAGTTTTATGTGTGGCATGCAAAGCTTTCTTATGTTCTCACATTTGGTGACTCTCAAATTAAAATGCCTAGTCAGCTATGACTATAAGAAAGATCACCATGCTGTTATTATGCTCTCTCTATTATGATTGACACACAAGGCTTTCTTACACTCACACAATTGCTTATTCATTGGTTGAAATTATTAGTCATCTGTGGGTGTATGAAAGATTATTATGTTCAGGTACCCATCATCGTGCTTCTGTCATTTGGCACATGCGTATTATTGTCAAGTAGAGCTGGTTCATTATTTCATTTTTTCTTTATGAGGAACTACCTTAATATTGAGCCGTTCTTTTGTTTGTGTACGTCTCTTCCTTCATTTACACACAACTGGCTGTCCTTGCTTGCCATCCATTTATCTCCTGATCATGATTGTGGGTGCTTGGGTTTATGTCATCCTTGCATTTATTTTTATTCTATTTGCATTTATTCGCCAAACTGATATTTCCCTCATACTGGCTGCGTCCTGTGGCTGAGTTGGGATCTCATATCTTTCCCCATCAGGTGATATTATTAGCTATTAAAAGTCACTCTTAATTGCAGTTTTTTCATCCTTTATATACTTGGCATCTTGGTTTAGTTTAAGCATTGCTTTTCCTCTATCATTTTCTCATTTGTATTCCCTAGTCCTAGTTTTTTCTTAGATTTCTTTATTTTAGCATGATGATTTGTCCAAGCTTCTTAGTGGGTGTGAGCTCGTCTATGGAAGTGTGCTAGACTTGTTCGTCGCTCCACATAGATTATTATCCAAAGAATTACAGAGTATTACTGGTAGTTGAAGAATGGGAGAAGTCATTCCTTGGCTTCATCAAAGATGATTTTTTGGCCTCCATCTTTATCTATGACCTCCCGCACATTAGACATGGTATTAAGCATATCATTGGGAGTAATGTTTCATTTCCTTCAGGGAAACACATCATTTATCCATCTCAAATTTTGTCTATTTTCCTTTCTAATGCATTTGATTTGCTTCAATTCCCTATTCATCTCAAGTTGAACTGCATCAGATATGTTAGGCTAGAACTTCTACAGGGTATAAAAATCACTACAGCCTTCCAAAAGTACGATCTATGGGGCAAAGCCACATTGATTGGCGGCCTCTTTCATCATCATTTTGTTCTACACAATCATGGTGTATACATGGTTTTGGAAAGTATTAAAAAAGGGCTTGAGTGCCAATCATTTTGGCCTATTAAAATAGCTCTGCATCAGTATGGGTACTTCTTGTCAAAAGAGTGTGTGAATAATCTTCACCAAGTTGTCTTCTCCCTGTTAGACCTATTGGAGCAAGATTCAACCATGCCTCCCTCCTTCCAGCCTCCCCTGCATCCATCACTTCCAGTCCCTTCTCAAACCCTACCTAATCTCAACCTTCAGTTGGGTTCCATGGAAAATACCCTTGCTCTCACGGAAGGCTAATGCTATTTTGTTATCCTAGGAGCTTTGCTTTGGTTTTTTTTTTTCTTTTGACATGTGTGTAGGTGTTCCACTCGCGTTGTGCCTGGAGTTGATTCATATGACATTCCTCGCTTTGATCTTGGTAGCATGTATTCAAGTTTGAAGGCTCCTTTTCTCAGGCAGTGAGTTCGTAGAGAGTTTTATGTCATTCCTTTTTGTCTCATTGATGTCCCTCTCCTCTGTTATTCTGCTATCATCATCAAAGGGAAAAATATATATATTTTATATGATCTTGAAAGTTATATTTTCCCATTGGGATCTTCATTGTAATTAGTATAGGCTTTCATATGTTCTAGGGAAGTTATAATTACCCATTGGGCCTATCTTATTGTAATTATTTTAGGAAAAACCGTATAATTGCCTTACACTTGGGAATGATGTATTTAGGGATTTTGGTTATGCGACTTTTACCTAGCCTAGCCATTATCCTCTAATTTTGGTTTTCTTGATGGGGTAATGGACATAGTTTTTCTCCTAGCTCTTTTCTCCAAGAGCTCCTTACTTTAGAGCCAGCTTATGTAAAAAGTTATATTATAATATATCAAGTGGCACTGCCACCTTTTTATAAAAAAAAAATATTAATTCGTTATTAAACAAATTCTATTTTAATTTTATATAATATAAATTATTATATGTATTTTAGAAACATTATTATATTATAATAAAAATATTTTTTATTTTAAATATGTTATAGATTTATTACATATATTTGTATATTAAATTTTAAATTATGATTATATATTAAATTTATAATAATTTTTAATATAATATTATGTAAATTTATTTTTAAAAATACTTTTAATCCTAAACATGGGTGTTGCAAGTAAGGTAAGAAGTGGTGACAAGAAAGGCACCTATTGGTTAATTAAATAAGCAAAATGCATGTTAATTATAGCAAGAAATCTAATAAAAATGAAAACAAGTTATCAAATCCTAGAATGTTGGCTATAACTATGCATTATTATTAAAGAAATTGCTCAAGTTTTTAATTCCCAAATTTTGTGTATAAGACTCAAATCAATTAAACCAATCTTATGCTCAAAAAGTATTTTTCTTAATTTATAAACTTAAAAATATTGCATGTTCACTATAGAAAAATAAAATTTACAACAAAATAAAAATTAAGATAAATTATGATTGGTCCATACAATTAGTTTTAATCATTAGTTAAAGCAAGAAATTCAAAATTCATTGCAATAGTACTTTCTTAGTCTATCCACAAGTACTAATAAGAATTGTCCATTAGAAGTATAATTTCATTATATGAAATTGGCACATTAATACTAATTACTATTTAATGTTAAGTTTATTTTAAGAAAATATAACAAATGTTTCATTCTTCTCTTCTTTTATTACACATTCCATTTTATTTATGTATATAAATTTATCATATCTTCTATGCATATATTTTTTTTCCCTTCATTTAGTCTACTTACTTAACAAAATCTATATTAATAAAATTAAAAAACTGATTTTAAGAATAAGCATTAAACAAGCCAAAATTAAAATTAAACATAATTTTTTTAGTTAAAAATTCTAATTGCAACCCTAACCATAAATGCAAAAAATATCAACATTGAAAAGTAGAATTTATCTTCAATTTTAATAAAATAGAATATATTTTTTAAATTTTATTTAACTTAAAAAAATATTTTATGTTTCACTATTTTAATGTTAAAATTCATTTTCCTAGACTTACAAAGTTTTATAAGAAAATCTAACACAGTATAATATGTTTCTATTTAAAATTCTTATAAAAATAAACTTAAAATTTCATTAGAATTTGTATTGATTTTCTAAATTATAAGCATACTCCCTGCTGTACTAATTGGGTGGAGTATATCTGTGTTTTAAAGTATTATAATAAAACATAAGATCCCTACGCCTATTCTATATTATCTAAACACCGCTCGACTATAGCGAAACAGTTAAACGGTTAAATTAACGCTCTACAAATATTTTGCCTGTTGGGAAACGTGTGGAACAAATTTGGGCATCATATATATAAGACACCGCAATCTAGCATTTATGAATCATCAAGAGAGATAACGCGTGTCTGGAACAAAATGTCTGATAACCGTGAAGCCCCCAATATGCCCAATATGGAGCAATTATGGCCTGAAGTCCCGATAGCGTATAATTTTGGGAATTTTGACGCCGTCCGCGATGGCTTGAGAATGTCTTCTTATGTCAAACCGCCCTCTCCATTTCCATAGGTCGATTGGAAGGAAACTCGGGATGCTCATATCTTCAATGTTGACATTCCTGGTATTCATTTAGGGTTTCGTTTCCATTACCATTTTGCTTCAATATTGAATTCTGCCTTTAGATTGACGAAAATGGAATGTGATTCTGTCTGTGTGTTTCCTTGCAGGCGTGAAGAAAGAGGCGGTGAAATTACGAATGGCAGACAGTGGAATTGTGGAAATAAGCGTTGAACGAAGGAAAGAGGAAGAAAACGGAGATGAGGAGGAAAAATATCACTGTTCTGAACGTTTTAAGGGGAGTTTCGCGAGGCGTTTCAGGGTATCGGAGGATGCGAAGGTGGATGAGGCGAAAGCAAGAATAGAAGGTGGAGAGCTGACTGTGATAGTGCCCAAGCAACACGATTATCAACCTAAGTTCAAAGACATCGAGATCTACTATTATTGACTGCTCCTCAATAATGTTCTGTTAGGGTTTACCAATAAACTATGATAGTGTGAAGACACCGAGTGTAAAACTTTTGAATCAAAAAATCAGTTGAAAAACTGGTCTTTTTGATCTTGATAAAGGAATAGGTTGATAGCTTTCAACAAATAATTGATAAAAGAATGATTGATAAGTCAATTACAATTGTTTGTACTCAGTAATTTTTAATTTTTAGTTAAAAATTTAAAGTTTAAAATTGATCTACATCAATAATGGAAAGAACACTAGTGCATGTATATTTAGAGAAAATAATTAATATAAAAATGTTTTGGAAAATAGTAGCAGGATAAGGGTGTTGACCTATGGAACAATAGTGGCTGACTAAGTGAATTAACAAAAAAATAATTCAGCATTAATGGTAACCCACCTTTCATTCTAGGTTTTAGGAACCTGTTTGGAAATCATCTCATCATGTCTAATGAGGTATTCCATAAAAGGCAGGATACCTCCCTCCTTGCAGAAATACATGACCATGGGGTCATAAGAGAATTCCTCCTCAATCCTGTCAGCCTCAATCCTTTTTTTGTCCCCTCCCATCTTCTTCTCCCAGTGCCAAAACTAGAGGTAGGATCGCTCTCACCAAACTTGGCTCTCCAATTTTTCATAGGAGAGTAGGTAGAAATGTCAAAAAAAAAGCTGAACAAGGGATTTGAAGTCGTGTCAGGTTGTAAGTTGTAATTAGGGCTTTGATTATCTTAGGGCTTGTGATGCCTTACCATGGAGGCCACCGGGGTTAACACATGGGAATGACATGTTAACCCATAATTGTCATCATTTAAATCCACTTAGGGCTTGTGATGCCTTACCATGGAGGCCACCGGGGTTAACACATGGGAATGACATGTTAACCCATAATTGTCATCATTTAAATCCACTTTATATCTCTTTACATCCTCTGTAGATTATTTTTTATTGAGAGACCATTTAAATTATTGATGGCCTTTAAAGGGAAATCTCATGCCCATTTGCCACATCAAACCCCTTTCGCAATTTAAAGATCCACCACAACAAGCCATGTAGCAAGCAAAAGGGGTGGACATAGAGGTTACAAAAATGTGCTAGTGCCCGGCCCCACCAGTAGGCGCCCAAGTCAAGCTCCCCTTTTTAAACTTCATGGATTTCAAATTCCCCTTCTCATTTTTCGCTTGAGTAGGTCTTGAGTATTCTGGTGAAGCTGACTGATAGCTCTCCAACACTGAAGCCCATCGAGATGTAGACCAGTAGCAGCCATTGTGTCAGCGACAAAGTTCCCTTCTCTATAGATGTGCATGATAGTAACCCTATGAATGCATTCCATTATGCCACATATATCACTTAAAATATTGTCAACTTTCCAGCCAGTGTTACAAATTCCCCTAGTAGCATCAATTATGATTTTGGAGTCTCCTTCGATAGTAATGTTGGTGCAACCCATGGCTATGACAAATCTTGACCCCCAGAGGAGAGACATACCTTCAGCCTGATTGACAGTATGGTTATGTAGGGGCCCAGCATAGGGAGCCACCAAACACCCCTTGTGATCACGGATGACACCGCCACCAGCTTGTAGATCATTGCGGACCGAGCCATCAAAATTAAGTTTGTGCCATGTAGCTCGACGGGAGTCCAAACAATGGCTTTTCGAATTGCAATCTTGGAGTTATAAATTTTGGCAAATCCCTTATCAATACCCTAGTTCATGGCAATTTTATGGTCCTAGCTAGAATCAGGGAGACTTGGGGTCTTCCAGTGGAAGACAAGTAAGATTTCCTATAATAATTTGAGACCGAGATAGAACCATCATGCTATTCAGCTCAGTGTCCCTGAAAATCCTGTTATTACATTCCTTCTAGAGAGACAAGCAAAAAATGGGCAAGGCTTGATTCTAGAGGAGCTTTATCATTGGGTGGTGGGAAGGAGAGATCTAGTTGTGGAACCAGTCATGGATGTGTTATACACTAATTTTGCACCCTTGTCTCAAGCTCTCTTGGTCTTGATAACTTAGTATAACATGAGAATCATCTCTAGGTTGTGGGACCTATGCTAACTGAGATGAGACCTCCAGGTTCTAGGCTAGTTCCTCTTGGATAATCACCCTAATTTGCTTCTTAATAAGAAAAGTAAATCTTTTGAGGGAAAGGGATAGAAGGAGTACTTGAAAGTAAAAATGCTTGAAAGCAAACTACGTACTGGGTGATACACCAAAATTAGGGTATGAATTGCAACATAGAGGGATGAAGCGAATGAAGAACTTAGGTTTAGGAGATTAAAACTTCTTAAATAGGCTTGCATAAGTGTTTCATAGAGGGGTCTGAACATAAGACACAAACTATGACCTGCAAGCAGACATTCACCTCTGCAACTAGGTGTAGGAATGAGATAAGATTGTCAGGGGGCTGAAGTATA
This sequence comes from Chamaecyparis obtusa, assembly GCA_027943335.1. NCBI lineage: Eukaryota > Viridiplantae > Streptophyta > Pinopsida > Cupressales > Cupressaceae > Chamaecyparis > Chamaecyparis obtusa. Next base: position 298,609 of record BSBK01008386.1, on the reverse strand, counting down.
CCCACAAGAGCATTCACATCAAATCATACACAACAACACATAGAATTGTAGAAAAGAAGAGGGATCAGGAGCCCTAAATTGTCACTGAATCATGCATAAACATTAATTCAATAAGAGAGAATTCAGACAAGGAAGTATGGGGACAGAAAAAATGTCACAAAATACCTCTGCAATATTTGAATTATCAATGAAAGATTTACAATTGTATAAGCCAGAGGGTAGAAATGATACCAGATGACCCTTAGGAAAAGTGAAATTCTTTTACAATTGTCCAACTCTGAGCTCAAAAGCTCTAAAAATACAATATATACATCACCTCTTGCATGCAGGCAAGAGTCAAAACTTAACTAGGGTTAAAGATTTTACAAAATAATCAAACTCTTAATTTGTCAATTTTGATCATAAATGTAACTCTGCAAATATCTCAACCGATTAGATATTTTGTGTGCCCATCCCTGTATTGCATCCACCTGTGGACAAGCAACCTGGATTCATCTACCTTTTCTGCAACAGGCCTGCCATGAATGCCAAAATAGTACCTCTCAGGGACAAGAAATGACCCAAGATGGCATGCTCAGACCTCCTCATCATCTTCTCAACTACAAATTTCCTCGTGTAATTAAATCACAGCCACCGCTTTGTTTTATATGGATTTCTGTGAGAAACAATGGCGAAACCCTTCTTAGAAATATTTGAATTTAAATAACAAAGGTTAACAGGTCCAAATTTGAAACATGACCATTGATATCTTGTATTTCCCTATAGATGAATGGCCCAGATCATCCTGACAACTATCGCAAAACCCTTTTGAAAAGTCCAAATCTGCATCAGCAATACAAGGACCAATAAACACTTAGCACTTCAACAAACCTGTCATCCTGGACTCACCTTGACTTTTCTTCTTTAAGTAATTCAGTGACTGAGTGACTGAAGGCCTTTCTCTAAGTCATGAAGAACTTATCTTAACTCTGGTCTAATCAAGCAACTACGTGAACACTGCAGTCGCTGAATAGCTTAATCCTTCGGTTGACCCCAGTTAAATTTAGTGAACAAGAGAAATTCTTAGTTGCCGAGTCGCAGAATACCTTCAAACCCTAGGCCCATTCTGCCACATGTCAATCTTCTATTCATTCTAAACTACTTCATCAACAAACACCTCAGAAAACTCTGACATTAGACCCACTACATCCAAGATTCCAATCTAATGGTGGGTGCATGATCTCATAGCCTCTGAATATTCCTTCCAATCACATGCCAACCATTGATCTTTGTCTTACTAGCATCTCTGTAAATACTCTGACATGGTCCCACTGACATGTTCCAGTTCAACGCTATGTGGGCCAATCATGTTGAAGCACATCAGCAAACGAGGACCCACCCACAAGACTCTTACAACAAATCAAGATCAACGGTCGGTGCATAATCTCATGTGTCAGAAAAACTCCATGAGAATACACATCAGCCGTTGGATCAAAAGCTTGATAGCTCGCTAGGCCCACCCTACCAAATCTCTGCATCATAGCCTACGACCAATTAGAAGCAGACACCTCAGACTACATGGCAGTGGACCCACTGATGAAATAGACACTGCATTGGAATGAAGATTGACAGTTGTCGCATGATCGTGAGGCACAAGAATATTCCATTAGATCATGTGCTAGTTGTAGATCTTACTTTATCTTTAACCGCATAGCTGAGACCGCCAAACATCTGGAGACTTAGCAACTGAAGGAAAGATAAATGCCTGCTAGATCGCAGGATGTTAAGGACTTAACCACCAAAAATGAGAGATCTCATGAATACATAGTCGCCAAGTCACCAGATCAAACTTAACCGCTTCTTCATTCTGTGACCCAGCGACTAAAGTCCATTTCATTACCTGACAGATGTATCTGGAGATTCAATGACCAAAGGAAGTCTCACAATCACTGCAGCCCTTTTGAATTTTCAATTTTTTTTTGAGATCTTGCAACCAAAGGAAATCCATTTAGAGATCATGTGACTACAGGGTTATTCTTATAGAATTCATTACAGAAGTTGCTAGGTCTCAAGAAAACTTACTGAGACTTGGCGACTAAAGGGGCAATGTTAAGTCGCTGAAAGATTTTAGAATATTCCATCCGATTGGGAGACTAAGAGATACAAGGTAGTCACGGGATCGGGAAATAAGAAGGAATATTCTACAGGGTCTTAGAGATCTTGTGACTAGGTTGAACTTATAAAGTGCACATGGAAAAATGGAGACTTAAGTGGCCGAAAAAGGTAACGACCAAATAGAATGAAGGTTAGGGTTTGCAGGGTTTTTTTGAACACCAATGACTACTTTTGAATTTTAAACTTATAGACCAGAGGCCAAAACAAAAGAGAGAGGCCAGAAGACAAAACATAAGGCCATGAAAAATTCAAGGATGCTCGGCAAGGTAAAAACAGAGACCTTGGGATAGATTTTAGCCAAATCTGTATACATAGGAAAATTAGGGTAACATTTTGGCAATTTCTGCTGGATGTCAGCCTGCTAGACATTGATCAGTGGCCTTGACATAATTCATTAGGCGTGGGGTCACTCTGAGGAACACAAAACTTTGACAGAGACAAACTGGGACCAGAGAGACAAACTTGTGCATAGGCACTTCTTGAAAAGCAGGAAACTAACCTAGAAAATGGGGAAACAAAGTGGAAAACACACTTACAAGAATTTACAGAGAGGGATTAACCTCAAAATAGGGCTTCAAGTGGAATCTATTTACTGAGATAGGCAAGGGAACTCCTTCAAGATTTGATATCTGGAAAGCATTAGATCCCTTGCACTCTGTTATAACAAATAGTCCACCCCAAAATGAATCAAATTTTGTATGTCTGCCAGACTTGGATCTGAACTCATCCCACTTGAGGACCACATCTCCAACTTTGAAACTTTTGACTTTGGCTCTTTTATCAAAACTCTTCTTTTTTTGGATCTGATGGAATTCCATATCTTGCATTGACTTTCTTCTGAGTTCCTCTAACTCCATCAATTGAGCATACCTGATTTGTAAGGGATCTCCTTCTTTAAACAAGGCATATTGAGTGGCTAAGTCCAGGGCTAGTAACTCAGTTGAAATGGACAACTTAGCCTCCTTTCCATACACTAACACATAAGGAGAATTCCCAATGATCTTCTTTGGAGTAATTCTATCTAGCCATAAGGTAGACCTTAGTTTAGTATGTCAATCCCTCTGGTTGTCTTGCAGAGTCTTCTTGATTATCTTAATCAAATTCTTATTTGTTGATTCTGCCAAACCGTTCCCTTGAGGGTAATAATTAGAACTTGCATTCAAATAGATGCCATTCTTGACTACCCACTCTGAGACTTTGAGGCCTATGAATGCCAATGCATTATTTAAAATTATGGAGTCTGGAGTGCCAAACCTATGAATTATATCATCATAAAAACCTAAGACAGTACTCTCATTTGATTCTTTTAAAGCAATTGCTTCTGTCCATCTTCAAGTAATTGATCATATTAGGCAACCAGCTTGTTGCCTCGGCATGTTCCTCTATAGAATGCACAACCAAAGATGCATCCATTTGTTCTGATCTCTTTGAACTTTCATCCCCCACCAAATGTTCACAAAGACCTCTTCCTCTAACTAGCTTGGTATTCTGAATATCTATGTCATATTCCATCACCTTGGTGATCCAACTAGCTCTTTTTTCATTTGGGTCTTTGGAAGGTAAAAATTCTTTGACACTTGGATGAGTAACTTTCAATTGTACCTTGCTATGGGTCAATAGATATCTGAACTTTTTAAGGCTCTTCACCACAACAAGCACATGTTTTTCTACAAAAGAGTATCTCTATTCATACTCTTCTAAACCTTTGGTAAAGAAAGCAATAGGCTGCTCCAATCCATCTGAATATTCTTGAGTCAGCATTGCAGATATAGCATCATGACCTCCATAAGCATAAAGGATAAACTCCTTACTAAAATTTGGGTTTAGGAGAGTAGGGGCTTCTGTTAAGGCCTCTTTGATAGCCTAGAAATTGGCATTTCCTTCTTTAGTCCAGCTGAAAGTTGAACTCTTCTTTAGCATGGCTGTCAAAGGCTTGAGTAAATCTACAATGTTAGGCAAGAACCTCCTAACAAAATTAATATTTCTTGTGAAAGATTGGAGACTTTTCTTATGATGTGGCAATGGTAGCTCTAAGATGGCTGCAATTCTGTAAGGATCCACTGTGATCCCTTCTTTGGATACTGCATATCCCAAGAATTTTCCTTCATGAACTGCAAACACACATTTCTTGGGATTAAGAGATATCCCAAACTCTCTACACCTTTCAAAGATCTTCCTCAAATGTTTGATGTGATCTACTACATGCTTTGAATAGACAGTCATGTCATCCAAGTAGACCAACACAAACTTGTACATTAGGCTCTTAAAGGGCATATCCATTGCCTTTTGAAATGTAGCACCTACATTTGACAAACCAATGGGCATCTTTTGATAAGTCATGGTTCCCCACTTGGTTGTAAATGCAGTGTTATATTGATCCTCTTCATTCACTAAGATCTGATTATATCCTGAATAGCCATCCAATAATGAAAATCTCTCAGATCCAGAGACACATTGTAAGATTTGTTCCATAGAGGCTAAACGATGGCAGTCTTATAGTGAGGCCCTCTTAAGATCCCTGAAGTAAACACAGAGCCTCAATTCCCCATTCTTCTTCATGATAGGAACAAGGTTGGAAACCCAACTAGTATGATTGATGGGGTAGATGATACCACTTTCTATTAGTTTGAGTACCTCTTTATGCATGAGTGGGTCAAGCTTGGGATTAACAGGCCTTTTCTTTAGCCTTACTAGTTTGGCATTAGGCTCTAATTCAATAGTGTGCTGAGCAAGGGAAGGATCAAAACACTTAAGGTCTTCATACTACCATGCAAAGACATCACTAAATTCTTTGAAAAGTTGTGTGTAATGATGCCTTTCCAAATCAGTGTTCACTTTTCCAAATTGTAAACTCTTACTTGGTTCCAATTCTAATTCAACATAATGTTCTTGTTGGACTACCAGGATAGCCTTATTTTTCTTAACTTCATCATCCTCATTGAAGACAGTCTCTAAGGTAACAAGACCTCTAGGCATCTTATTGGACTTAAGTTGTATCACCTGATCACCATAGTTTTGTGATAGCCTATCTTGATTGTACTCTGAGAAAACATCTTCTTCAAACAAGAATTGCAGAATTTGTTCATCATTGTCAAACACTTGCCAATTGACATCATTATCAGGAATAAAGGGTCTGACAATCACTTTGATATGTTGTTAATCTATTTCTTTTGAAACACTATTTGAAATTTCATATTGAGATCCAACAACAGCTAATCTATTTGCATTTTGATTTAGCTTCCTAGGGATAGAAATAATATTGAAAGCAAAAAAATCTTCAATTGCATCCCAAAATCTATGCTTGTATGCTTTCAAAGTGTCATTTTTTGTTGTAGTTATCCCTCTTACTTGGCTGACAACTAACTCACTCTCACCATAAACTTTTAGGGCCTTAAGCCCTCTTTTTCTAGCCCACTCTAGTCTATTGACTAGACTTTCATACTCTGCAGTATTGCTAGTGCAGGAGAAACTAAATCTAAAGGTAGTATAGTACCTTTCTCCTTTTGGGGACACTAACATAGCACCACCACCAAAACCATGTCTACTTCTAGCCCCATCAAAAAATAGTTCCCAAACCTGATTGCTCTGATCCTCTGAATCAATGTCTTCTTTGAGAAGGCTTGGCTCTATGGATCCATTTTCTTTTATCAAATAACTTCTGAAACCAAAATCCCAAACAAGATTTTCTTGGGCCTCTGAAGCTCTTTCATCTAGAAAAATATCAGGGATACTTTCTATCTTAATGTCTGCTTCACTAATGGTTTGGAAGTCACTGTCATCAAATTTAGGGTAGTTTACATTGATGGTATTGGACACATATGGTTCTATATGGTGCGCTGATAATGGTTTTGACTTAATGGTGACCTTGGTCTCATATCTTATATGAAATAGCATGTGAGACCAATCAGAAGATAGATAACCTCCTATCTTGGCTGTAAACTCCCTTGATAAACATATGGCAAATAATGCAGGGAGATCTATGATATATATATATCAAGGAGGATGGAAAAATTAGGACTAGCATGAAGGATTAGACTGGTATTCTTAGCCACACCTATAGTATTGACTAAGGATCCATCAAGTTGTGTGACCTTCTTTTGGAAGGGCTGATACTTAAGTCCTAATTGGTCAGCTACCTTCTTAGGCATTACAGTGCTAGTAGCTCTACTATCTACCATACAATTATGCACTAAAGAATCTCCAATAATTAAAGATACATAAAAGGGCGGTGGCTTTGAATTCCTACCTTGCATGGTGTTGGGCTTGGAGTTGCTACCTGGAGCCTCCTTTTCTTGATTAGTGTTAACCAATAGTGGCTTTGCAGCTTCTTTTTCAGGTTGAGGAGTTTCTACTTCTGTCATAGCTTTCCTTAAAATCTTAGGTTGTCCGGGAAAGGCCAGAGAGTCCCACATAGACATGGTGACATTCACCTTCTTCATGTTGTCTACAATATTAAAAGGTGTCACAGTGTGTACCCTTTGTTCTACTTTCACTATCATGGGCTCCACCTCTTTCGAATGTTGGCTCTCTTTGCTTATAATAGTAGGAACCTCCTTAGGTATGATGGGATTAGCTTGCTGCAATGGCTCTATAGATGTGGTGGCTTTGGCATTGGAATCTACTCTCTCCATGTATTGAGCTCTCCTTTTTTCTCTTGTATGGGCAACAAAAGAAACTTCATCATTGACTCCATTGAAGTCTGGTTGCTCCCAATTGAAAAGAGCAGTGTCATTTTCTTGTGACTCTTGTTGAAGAACCGACCCACTGGATGAAGCCTCTAATTGAGCTTGTGAGGCATTTTGAATCATTAGAAATTGGTTCATCCATACATTTGAACATGTAGCCTGATTGTGAGGCTGATTACAAGGAAAACACCATTCATTATCCATAGCCATATTATTTTGACTAGGAACCATATCCCTCATTGGATTTGTAGAATTGAGAGATGTAGGGTTATATGGTTGGAATGGTCTTTGATTAAAACTTTGTATTTGCCCTTGATAGCCTCCTTGGTATGGTGGCCTATTTTGCTGATAAGGTTGTCCTTGATTTTGATAGGATTGATTAGAACCTTGGCCTTGTGGCTGAAATGGTGGTCTAATTCCTTGACCTTGCTTCTTTAGATTTGTGACCTCTTTAGTCAAGGTCTGTAGTAAATTTGTCATTTCCTGCTGACTTCTTTGTTGGTTGTTCTTTATCTCTTGCAGCTCTTGAGAGAAACTTGTTGTTAGCTCTTGATAACTAGTGCTAGCCTGAGGTGCTAATATAGTATGAATAGGGGTAAATGGGGGTACTTGTGTAGGTGCAATGGGCTGAAGGCTAGGGAAGATTGGCATTGGAGGCCTTCTAGCAATCATGCCTACTTGGATTAGATAGTTTTCAGCCCTGACAGCTATGTCAAAGGCTTGGGGGAGAGAAGTACCACCCATAGACTAGATCATGACATAAATTTGACCATTTAGACTTTGCAAGTAATATAGGAAAGCATGGTCCACTGATGGTCTCACAGAGACTAGAATTCTATTCCATGTTTTGAGGAATCTACTATTGTAGTCTATAATTTTTTCTTGAGGGTCTCTCTTAATGGTTGTTAACTGCTCCACCAGAGACAAGTTATTTGATTTATCCTCAAAATGCTTACTTAATGCATCCCCTAACTCATCCCTTGAAGTAATGGAACCAACAGTTAGAGTTCTAAACATTCAAGAGCCTTACCTTTTAGAGAGGCTACTAATAATTTTGTGGCCACATCCTCTTGAATTATGTTGTGTGTGCTGCAGATGGTGGTCACATCTCTTATGTGCTCAAAAGTAGTTGTTTGCCCTTCACCCGTGAAATCAGGTATACTCTTTAGTGCCACCAAGGGCACATCATGATGTTGAGCAAAAGCTAATGGACTCCTCTGGTTGAAAGGTGCAAAAGAAAACTACCTAGCCATTGTAGGAGCTATGATTTGAAGATTGACAACTATATGAGCTGTATTTGCTGCTGGATTTGAATCCTCTTCTAGATCTTTGGTTAGAGATCTGCCTCTTCTTCTAGAATGAAAGGGAAAAGGCCTCCTTTCTGAGATATCTAGTGGTGTTGATTGAACTCTCCTTGTAGAGGATTTTCTTTGAGTTGACCTGCCTTTGTAACTTCTTTTTGAGGGTAGCTCTAAAAATTCAGTAGGCTTTGAGCTTCTAGTCTCAATTTTTTTCATAAACCTTGCACAAGTTAGCTTGGATCTTTGAAATCAGTGGAGTCGCCAGATATACTTGGTAGAACAACCTCTAAAGGTCTGTGTTATGCAATCTGTATATTAGAGATAACATAATCTTCACATAATAGTCTCTTTTATAGTCCCACCGAGCATGCCAGAATTGTTATACACTAAGTTTGCACCCTTGTCTCAAGCTCTCTTGGTTTTGATAACTTAGTATAACATGGGAATCATCTCCAGGTTGTGGGACCTATGCTAACTTAGATGAGACCTCTAGGTTCTAGGCTAGCTCCTCTTGGATAATCACCCTAATTTGCTTCTTAACAGGAAAAGTAAATCTTTTGAGGGAAAGGGATAGAAGGAGTACTTGAAAGTAAAAATGCTTGAAAGAAAACTATCTACTGGGTGATACACTGAAATTAGAGTATGAATTGCAGCATAGAGGGATGAAGTGAATGAAGAACTGAGGTCTAGGAGATCACAACTTCTTAAATAGGCTTGCATAAGTGTTTCGTAGAGGGGTCTGAACATAAGACACATAGAATTGCAGAAAAGAAGAGGGACCAGGAACCCTAAATTGTCACTAAATCATGGATAAACTTTAATTCAATAAGAGAGAATTCAGACAAGGAAGTATGGGGACAGAAAAAATGTCACAAAATACCTCTGCAATATCTGAATTATCAATGAAAGATTTACAACTGTATAAGCCAGAGGGTAGAAATGATACCGTAGATGACCCTTAAGAAAAGTGAAATTTTTTTACAATTGTCCAACTCTGAGCTCAAAAGCTCTAAAAATACAATATATACATCACCTCTTGCATGTAGGCAAGAGTTAAAACTTAACTAGGGTTAAAGATTTTGTAAAATAATCAAACCCTAAATCTATCAATTTGATCATAAATGTAACTCTGCAAATATCTCAGCTGATCAGATATTTTATGTGCCCATCCCTGTATGGCATCCACCTATGGACAAGCAACCTTGATTCATCTACCTTTTCTGCAATAGGCCCACCATGAATGCTAAAGTGGTACCTCTTAGGGACAAGAAATGACCTAAGACAACATGCTTAGACCTCCTCATCATCTTCTCAACTACAAATGTCTTGGCCCAATTAAATCACAACCACCTCTTTGTTTTATATGGCTTTCTATGAGAAACAATGGCGAAACACTTCTTAGAAATATTTGAATTTAAATAACAACGGTTAACAGGTCCAAATTTGAAACATGATCGTTCATATCTTGTATTTCCTAGTAGACAAACGACCCAGATCATCCTGACAACAATTGCAAAACCCTTTTGAAAATTCCAAATCCACATCAGCAATACGAGGACCAATAAACATTTAGCACGTCAGTAGACTTGTCATCCTAGACTCACCTTGACTTTTCCTCTTTAAGTCATTTGGTGACTGAGCAACTAAAGGCCTTTCTCTAAGTCGTGAAGAACTTATCTGAACTCTGGTCTAGTTAAGTGACTACGTGAACACTACAATCACTGAATAGCATAATCCTTCAGTTGACACTAGTTAAATTTAGAGTACAAGAGAAATCCTTAGTCGTCGAGTCGTAGAATACCTTCAAACCCTAGGCCCATTCTGCCACATGTCAATCTTCTATTCATTCTGAACTGCTTCATCAGCAAACACCTCGGCAAAATCTGACATCGGATCCATTGCATCCAAGATTGCAATCTAATGGTGGGCGCATGATCTCATAGCCTCTGAATATTCTTTGTTCGTACTCTTCCAAACCTTTGCTAAAGAAAACAATAGGCAGCTCCAATCCATCTAAATTTTCTTGAGTCAGCATTGTAGATATAGAATCACAACGTCCATAAGCATAAAGGATAAAATCCTTACTAAAATTTGGGTTTAGGAGAGTAGGGGCTTTGTTAAGGCCTCTTTGATAGCTTGGAAATTGTCTTTTCCTTCTTTAGTCCAGTTGAAAGTTGAACTCTTCTTTAGCATGGCTGTCAAAGACTTGAGTAAATCTACAATGTTAGGCAAGAACCTCCTAAGAAAATTAATCTTTCCTATGAAAGATTGGAGACTTTTCTTATGATGTGGCAACGGTAGCTCTATGATGGCTGTAATTCTCTCAGGATCGACTGTGATCCCTTCTTTGGATACTACATATCCCAAGAATTTTCCTTCATGAACTCCAAACACACATTTCTTGGGATTAAGAGATATCCCAAACTCTCTACACCTTTCAAAGATCTTTCTCAAATGTTTGGTGTGATCTACTGCATGCTTTGAATAGATAGTTATGTCATCCAAGTAGACCAACACAAACATGTACATTAGGCTCTTAAAGGCCATATCCATTGCCTTTTGAAATGTAGCACCTACATTTGACAAACCAAAGGGCATATTTTGATAAGCCATGGTTCCCCACTTGGTTGTAAATGTAGTCTTGTATTGATCCTCTTCATTCACTAAGATCTGATTGTATCCTATGTTAGGCCTTTTTTCTGTCATTGCAAAATTTTGTGAATTTGGCCTGTTCCATGCAATTATTTTTGTTTTGCTGTCCTGCCGTGCCTGCAATCTCAGACTTGACTTGCGATGAAATCCACTTGATTCATGGTGTGCGTGTCTTTCCCTATGTGTTTCATGTGTCACCTTGCTTCAGTCCAAACTGCATCTCCTAAATCATAATGCCCAGAAAGTTATTCGAGTTTCAAGGTCCGCACGAAGCATTTTTAAAGTTCTACCTTAGTGTCGAAAACCCATAGTGTTTTCAAAAACTCGTGATGTTTTCAACTTCCCTACTATCTTTCAGTCTGCCGATATTTCTGTGTGTTTTCGATCCTTCACCAAAAATCCTGTGTGTTTTCGACCTTGCACAGTTTCTTGTTTGCCAGCATTTCCTAACTACATAGGTGTGATCTATTGGTGGGCCCCAGCTATTTCCATTACCCGGTGTGGTTAAAGCTCGGACAAGATCTGTGGATGTCACTTGTTCACCTGGTGAAGTTGCATAGTGTTTATCCTTAACATTTTTGTGATGACCATCAGATTTTCTTATGTGAGCGTGATGTGGGCCTGGTGTCAGAGGGGAGGTAGGGGACATGTTCTTATTGGCTGTCGCATGGCTGCATGTCAAACTTTTCTAACATGTGATCATGCGACTGCTTGCCATCTGCCCGCTTGCATCCCAGTCTTCTACGATGTTCAATTTCTTGGCGGTTAAGTTTCCATTCCGCAACTTGGCGACCAATGATTATCTCCTTGTCACTTGATTCTGGTGATTAAGCGGCTAACATCTGGCGACTTGGCTGGTGGTTAAGTTTTCCTTAGTCGTGCGGTCACGTGATGGTGGGCGTATATTTTCAAAGCTTTTTGCAAGTGGGGTCTCCTCAGCGGTGACTATGCTAGCGGTGATGTGGCGGCTATTGGTTGGTCATTACATGATCGCATCACCTATTCTTTGGCGATGCGATCATGCGACCGATCGACGCGTGTCCTTGTTCCCACTGGTAGAGATGGTAGTTTGGCATCTGCGGGGGTGATGTGGCAGATCCTGTGGTTGGCGCATGATCTCATGGGAGGTTTCAAGCCCATGTAATCATGTGCCCGCCATTCATTTTTGGGCTTGTTTGCAGATGGGTCAACGGTCCCTGGGGCATCTTTTAGGTGAGGTGGTAGTCTTTTATTGGCCGGTGAGCAGTGGTGTTATCTTCATGCGGTAGTGGTTCCAGAGGTGGACATGTGGCAGCCTGTGATTAGCTATCGCATGGTCGCATAGCCCAGTTTTTGGCTATGTGATCATGCGACCACTTGCCATGTGTCCTTGGGGCCCATCGGCAGAGTGGTGATGGTTATTGTTTGGTGGCGTGACATGTGGCAATTTGCTGGTAGTTAGTCACATGTTCACATAGCCTTTTGCAAGGCTATGCGATCATGCGACTGACATCTTCTATTGATGGTTGCGGTTAGGGAAAGGTTGCGGTCTGCGGGTTGCCGCATGTTTGCATAGCCCATCTTCGGGCTATGTGATCATGCGATAGGGTGCCATGTGTCCCTGGGGCCCGCTGTGTCTGTTTGGTGGGCTCGGTGGTGGATGTGTCATGGTAGTTTCTAGTTGGTCCGAGCTGGCAGGTTGATGAGGTTTGAACGTGGGCCCAGGCTAGGGTATCACGGCGGTAACATGACGGTCGGTAGGGTGTATGTTTGCGGCTTGTCGCATGTTCACGTGAGCTAGTTTTTCAACTTGCGAACATGCGACAAACCCTATTGTGGCAAGCGGCAGCGTCGATAGTTTAGAGAAGCCAATGGGAAGTGGCGTGTCACATGTTTGCATAGCCCATTTCTGGGCTATGTAATCATGTGACAACTGTGTGGCATCGCTATTGCGGAGTTAGCCCGAGGTGCTTGAATGGTTAAAACATGAGGCCCGTGATTGCATGGTGGCCGTTTGAATTCAAATTTGAATTCTCAGAGAACTTCTAGTGACCAGAAAGTACTGAGATTTATAGAATTCATTGCAGAGTAGACCCTGTTCGGTGAGAAATGACTGGTTTGTCATTTGCGGTGTGGTCCAGGGTGCTGTTGGATTGTTTGCAGAGCTTGTACCATTGTAATTTTGTGCTCAAGGCATGTTGTAGGGTGTCCTTTTGAGCCCAATTTTGTGATCCCTTGTACTTGCAGAGAAGATTTTCATGATTAGGGATCAGTTCTAGTTTCCTCTTTCCTAATTTTGATGTGTTTCCCACCCTTGTAATAACTTTTAGACCATTTCCAGCAGGTTGGGTGGTTGAGACCTTAACCCTAGCTATCTGAAGCTTGTTGCATCCGATCTTGAGGATCCCAAGGCAGCTAGTGGTATAAGTGGCAAAATCTTTGATTTTGCAGAGGTTCCAAAATCTTGTTGCTTTTGGTCCCTGGTTTTTGACTGTAATATACTAATAGAGGTATGATTTGGTGCCCTTTTTTCTCATCTTGGTGTCATTCTAATTGTATGTTGATTCTAGATTTGTTAATGAAAACATTCTTGAATCCCAATCTTGTATCTTGTGTATGTCTTCCTACTTGTCTCTAAGCTCATATATATTAATGTCACAAAGTGTGTTAATGTATGGTAAACAAAGAGTATTTTGAATTCATCTCTTATTTTCTAACAAAGTTAGGATTAAAGCCTTTTAGGTGAATTCAGTGAGTTTGCAGCCAGGTGTAGAATTTGATGTCCTTGTGCTTTAGGGAAGGGGGTAATAGGCAAAGCACTTACCCTGGGTTCCATTGTGTTTGACTTAAGGTATTTAGTTGAGGTATATAGTTGGGTGATTCTTAGCCCTGGGATAAGGCACTGGTCTTTTCTCTTGAAGTTTCATGGTTAACAACCACACAAACATAAACATTTATTTGATAAACCTTTTATAGACTTGTGTTGAGTATTGTATACATCATTTTGAGACTCCTTTGAAGAAGTGAGTCAAGGGTACACACACCTAAGCATTGAAGCTCAAAGAGTAGAAGGATCCTTTGATCCTTGTCAGTTGGCCCTCTTCCTTGTGGACTTTGGAGTGGTGATAGAGTCAGAGTTTTATTTAAATTATCCATCAAAGTGTAAATCTACAAGTTGAAGATCAAAGGGAATAATCCACAACCAACATCTTGAATAGCCATCCAATAATGAAAATCTCTTAGATCCAGAGACACATTGAAAGATTTGTTCCATAGAGGGTAAAGGATGGCAGTCTTTTAGTGAGGCCCTGTTAAGATCCCTAAAGTCAACACATAGCCTCAATTCCCCATTCCTCTTCTTGATAGGAACAAGGTTGGAAACCCAACTAGTATGCTTGATGGGGTAGATGATACCACTTTCTATTAGTTTGAGTACCTCTTTATGCATGAGTGGCTCAAGCTTGGGATTAACAGGCCTTTGCTTTTGCCTTACTAGTTTGGCATTAGGCTCTAATTCAATAGTGTGTTGAGAAAGGGCAGGATCAAAACCCTTGAGGTTTTCATAAGTTTCCATGCAAAAATGTCACTGAATTATTTGAAAATTTGTGTGTAATGATGCCTTTCCAAATCAATGTTCACTTTTCCAAATTGTAAACTCTTACCTGGTTCCAATTCTAATTCAACACAATGTTCTTATTGGACTACCAGGCCAGCTTTATTTTTCTTAACTTCATCATCCTTGTTCAAGACAGTCTCTAAGGTAACAAGAAATCTAGGCATCTTATTGGACTTAAGTTGTATCACTTGATCACCATAGTTTTGTGATAGCCTATCTTGATTGTACTCTGAGAAAACATCTTCAAATAAGAATTACAGAATTTGTTCATCATTGTCAAACACTTGCCAATTGACATCATTATCAGGAATAGAGGGTCTGACAATCACTTTGATATGCTATTGATCTATTTCTTTTGAAACACTATTTGGAATGTCATACTGAGATCCAACAACAGATAATCTATCTGCATTTTGATTTAGCTTCCTAGGGATAGCAACAATATTGAAAGCAAAAAAATCTTCAATTGCATCCCAAACTCTATGCTTGTATGCTTTCAAAGTGTCATTTTTTGTTGCAGTTATCCCTCTTACTTGGCTAACAACTAACTCACTCTCACCATAAACTTTTAGGGCCTTAAGCCCTCTTTTTCTAGCCCACTCTAGTTCATTGACTAGACTTTCATACTCTGCAGTATTGCTAGTGCAAGAGAAACTGAATCTAAAGGTAGTATAGTAGCTTTCTCCTTTTGGGGACACTAACATAGCACCACCACCAGAACCGTGTCTACTTCTAGCCCCATCAAAAAATAGTTCCCAAACCTGATTGCTTTGATCCTCTGAATCAGTGTCTTCTTTGAGAAGGCTTGGCTCTATGGATCCATTTTCTTGTATCAAATAACTTCCCAAACCAAAATCCCAAACAAGATTTTCTTGGGCCTCTGAAGCTCTTTCATCTAGAAAAATATCAGGGATACTTTCTATCTTAGTGTCTGCTTCACTAATGGTTTGGAAGTCACTGTCATCAAATATAGGGCAGTTTACATTGATGGTATTGGACACATATGGTTCTATATGGTGTCCTGCTAATGGTTCTGACTTAATGGTGACCTTGGTCTCATATCTTGTATGAAATGGAATGTTAGACCAATCATAAGATAGATAACCTCCTATCTTGGCTATAAAATCCCTTGATAAACATATGGCAAATAATGCAGGGAGATCTATGATATATATATCAAGGAGGATGGAAAAATTAGGACTAGCATGAAGGATTAGACTGGTATCCTTAGCCACACCTATAGTATTGACTGAGGATCGATCAAGTTGTGTGACCTTCTTTTAGAAGGGATGATATTTAAGTCCTAATTGGTCAGCTACCTTCTTAGGCATTACAGTGCTAGTAGCTCCACTATCTACCATACAATTATGCACTAAAGAATCTCCAATAATTAAAGATACATAAAAGGGAGGTGGCTTTGAATTCCTACCTTGCATGGTGTTGGCATCGAAGTTGCTACTTGGAGCCTCCTTTTGTTGATCAGTGTTAACCAACACTGGCTTTGTAGCTTCTTTTGCAAGTTGAGGAGTTGCTACTTCTATCATAGCTTTCCTTAAAATCTCAAGTTGTCCTGGAAAGGCCAAAGAGTCCCACATAGACATGGTGAAATTCACCTTCTTCTTGTTGTCTACAATATTAAAAGGTGTCATAGTGTGTACCCTTTGTTGTGCTTTCACTATGATGGGCTCCACCTTTTTGGAATGTTGGCTCTCTTTGCTTATAATAGCAAGAACCTCCTTAGGTATGATGGGATTAGCTTGCTGCAGTGGCTCTGCAAATGTGGTGGCTTTGGCATTGGAATCTACTCTCTCCATGTATTGAGCTCTCCTTTTTGCTCTTGTATAGGAAACAAAAGAAACTTCATCATTGACTCCATTGAAGTCTGGTTGTTCCCAACTAAAAAGAGCAGTCTCATTTTCTTGTGACTCTTGTTGAGGAACTGACCCACTGGATGAAACCTTTGATTGAGCTTATGAGGCATTTTGAATCATTAGAGCTTGGTTCATCCGTCCATTTGAACATGCAGCCTGATTGTGAGGCTGATTACAAGGAAAACACCATTCATTATCCATAGCCATATTATTTTGTCTATGAACCATATCCCTCACTAGATTTGCAGAATTGAGAGGTGCAGGGTTATCTGGTTGGAATGGTCTTTGATTAAAATTTTTTATTTTCCCTTGATAGCCTCCTTGGTATGGTGGCCTATTTTGCTGATAAGGCTATCCTTGATTCTAATAGGATTGATTCAAACCTTGGCCTTATGGCTGAAATGGGTGTCTAATTCCTTGACCTTCCTTCTTTAGATTTGTGACCTCTTTAGTCAAGTTCTGCAGTAAATTGGTCATTTCCTACTGACTGCTTTGTGGGTTGTTCTTTATCTCTTGTAGCTCTTGAGAGAAACTTGTTGTTAGCTCTTGACCACTAGTACTAGCCTGAGGTGCTAATATAGTAGGAATAGGGGTAAATGGGGGTACTTGTGCAGGTGCAATGGGCTGAAGGCTAGGGAAGATGGGCATAGGAAGCCTTCTAGCAATCATTCCTGCTTGGGTTAGATAGTTTTCAGCCCTGACAGCTATGTCAAAGGCTTGGGGGAGAGAAGTACCACCCATAGACTAGATCATGATAGAAATTTGACCATTTAGACTTTGCAAGTAATGTAGGAAAGCATGGTCAGCTAATGGTCTCACAGAGACTAGAATTCTATTCCATGTTTTGAGGAATCTACTAGTGTAGTCTATCATTTGTTCTTGAGGGTCTCTCTTAATGGTTGTTAACTGCTCCACCAGAGACAAGTTATTTGATTTATCCTCAAAATGCTTACTTAATGCATCCCCTAACTCATCCCATGAAGTAATGGAACCAACAGTTAGAGTTCTAAACCATTCAAGAGCCTTACCTTTTAGAGAGGCTGCTAATTATTGACTGCTCCTCAATAATGTTCTGTTAGGGTTTACCAATAAACTATGATAGTGTGAAGACACCGAGTGTAAAACTTTTGAATTAAAAAATCAGTTGAAAAACTAGTTTTGTTTGATCTATGATAAAGGATTAATTTTATTAACTTTCACCAAATAATTCGGGATTATTGATTGTATTAGTTTTATTAGCAAGCTTTGTAAGATTTTTGCTTTTAACAAATCTATCCTTAATAAGTCAAAAATATGGAGTGGATGGAACTTAATCCACTAATCTACATAAATTAATAAAATGATAATTGAGATTGATTAAGTCAAGTAGCAATTGCGTGTAATTGGTAAATTTTAAATTTAGAATTTAAGATTAGTCGATTCTAAACAATAAGGGGTTTAATACTAGTGTATATAGAATCAGAGATAAAGACTAATTGATAAGCCAATTCGCAATTGCTTGTATACTATAATTCAAAATTGAAAATTGAAAATCTAAAGTTTAAATTTGATCTAAAATAATAATGAAAATAACACTAGTGAATGTAAAATTACAAAATAAAACTAGTATAAATATGTTAAATAATACTTTATCTTTAACCACATAGCTGAGACCACCAAACATCTAGAGACTTAGCGACTGAAGGAAAGATAACCGCCCACCATGTCGAAGGATGTTAAGGACTTAACCGCCAAAAATGAGAGATCTCTCGAATACACAGTCACCAAGTCAAAGATCAAACTTAACCACTTCTTCATTTCGTGACCCAGTGACTAAAGTCTGTTTCATTACCCGAAAAATGTATCTGGAGATTCAGCGACCAAAGGAAGTCTCACAATCGTAGCAGCCATTTTGACTTTTCAAATTTCTTCCGAGATCTCATGACCAAAGGAAATCCATTTAGAGATCACACAACTACAGGGTTATTCTTACAGAATTCATTACAGAAGTCGCTAGGTCTGGAGAAAACTTACTGAGACCTGGCAACTAAAGGGGCAATGTTAAGTCACTGAAAGATTTTAGATTATTCCATCTGATCGGTAGACTAAGAGATACAAGGTAGTCATGGGAAAGGGAAATAAGAAGGAATATTCTGCGAGGTCTTAGAGATCTTGTGACTAGGCTGAGCTTATAAAGTGCACATGGAAAAATGGAGACTTAAGTGGCCGAAAAAGGTAATGACCAAATAGAATGAAGGTTAGGGTTTGTAGGGTTTTTTTGAACACCAACGGCTACTTTTGAATTTTAAACTTATAGACGAGAGGCCAAAACAAAAGGGAGAGGCCAAAAGACAAAACATAAGGCCACCAAATATTCAAGGATGCTCGGCAAGGTAAAAAGAGAGACCTTGGAATAGATTTTAGCCAAATCTATATACATAGGAAAATAAAGGTAATAGGCTATCCTTATTAGGAGCCCACCAAATGCTGAAATGGGTTAGAATCTATTGCCAGACCTTAGTAGAAAAATCATAGTGAATGAATAGGTGATTTATGCTTTCCTCCCCCTTTTTACATAAGAAGCACCTGTTAGGTAGACTGAAACCCCTCTTAGTGAGGTTGTTGAGAGTGAGAATTTTACCATGGAGCACCGTCCACTAGAAGAAGTTGACCTTAGGGATCAGTTAGGGCTTCCAAACTTTCTTCCAGCAAGTAGTGTCAGCAATTTCTATGATTAGCTAATTATAAGCTGATTTGACTTTGAAACCACCATTTTGGGTGTGTAACAATAAGAGCCTATTAGGCCTGTCAAGCAGGGGTATGCTGATAGAGTGGATTAATTTATTGAGATTGCTATTCAAATTGATAAGATCTGGTCTGTCCCTTAGAAAAGGGACTATATCAATCCTTTTCATACAAATATCCCCAACTCCATTATGGATAGAACCATGGCGGAATTCCATCTAGCCCTGGTTGGACACTTCTTCAATTTCACACCTACCATTGATATGGTGAGGAAATGGGTGGGAATCCATTGAAAGATGAAAGGAAGTGTGGCTACTTCCACTATGTCGGATGGTCTCTTCCTTTTCCATTTCATGATTCCTAAGGATCTTTCCCTTACCCTCGTGGGTTCCTAGCTATATGGTAAGCACCTCCTCACTCTGGCTAAGTGGAAGCCAGGTTTCGACCCATCTACTAACCTAAATAAGATGGCCCTTGTCTAGATCTGTCTCCCTGGTCTTCCACTTGAGTTTTGGGATGAACAGGTTTTCAAATCGATAGGGAACTCTTTTGGTCATTATATCTCTGCTGACCTAATCACCCTCTTGAAATCTCGCTTAGTCTTTGCCTGCTTCTATGTTAATGTCCCCATTAACAAGACTCTCCCAAACTTTTCTATTCTCAAATCCAAACTGGGGAAATGGTCTCAAGCCATTGTCTATGAGAATGATACCCTCTTTTGTCAAGATTGTAATGCCAAAGGGCACACTAGGAAGGATTGCAAGGCACCTAAGCTATCAGACAAAAACATTAAGAACATCGTTGCTTCTTCTCCCCAAAAGACCATAGTTTCTATTACTCTGGTGACCCTTGTAACTAAGGAAAAGCCTCCCTTGTTGGGTGATGACTCCAATAGAAGTGGTCTAGAAGATGGAGAAATACCAATGGGCTAGGATTCTAATGAGGAAGGATCTTGCTCCCCTCACAGTGAATCAGATACTAAACACTGTGTCCAATATGACCTGATTCTCATGGATGGTATAGGATTGCTTCTTGAGGCACCCCTAGTGGAGCTGGTGGGTAACTCGGTGATGGAAGTGGTTCTTAACACATGTGATACAGAACCTCAACAGGCAGCATGTAGTACCCCGGTGAAGCCTACAATGACATTGGAGAATGATGATAGAGAATGGAAAACCCAACATAGCAAGATAAGGAATAAAAAAATTCATGTTTGAGTGGACACAAAACCAAGATGACCATCTAATAGAGTCAAAAGACAAAGGAGAACAACAAATCAGAATTCTACTAGTAGGTAGCAAACCAGAGGACAAATAGAATGAAGGTTAGGGTTTGTAGGGTTTTTTTGAACACCAACGGCTACTTTTGAATTTAAACTTACAGACTAGAGGCCAAAACAAAAGGGAGAGGCTAGAAGACAAAACATAAGGCCATGAAAAATTCAGGGATGCTCGGCAAGGTAAAAACAGAGACATTGGAATATATTTTAGCCAAATCTACATACATAGGAAAATTAGGGTAATAGGATGTCCTTATTACGAGCCCACCCAATGTTGAAATGGGTTAGAATATATTGCTAGACCTCAGTAGAAAAATCATAGTGAATGAATAGGTGATTTATGCTTTCCTCCTCCTTTTTACATTAGAAGCACCTGTTAGGCAGACTGAAACCCCTCTTAGTGAGGTTGTCAAGAGTGAGAATTTTAACATGGAGCACCATCCACCAGAAGAAGTTGGCCTTACGGATTAGTTAGGGCTTCCAAACTTTCTTCCAGCAAGTAGTGTCAGCAATTTCCATGATTAGCTAATTATAAGTTGATTTGACTTTGAAACCACCATTTTGGGTGTGTAACCATAAGAGCCTATCGGGCTTGTCGAGTAGGGGTATGCTGATAGAGTGGATTAATTTATTGAGATTGGTATTCAGATTGATAAGATCCGGTCTGTCCCTTAGAAAAGGGACTATATCAATCCTTTTCATACAAATATCCCCAACTCTATTATGGATAGAACCATGGCAAAATTCCATCTGGCCCTATATCGAAGATGATAAGGATGTCACCAATGCTAGAGCTCAAGAACAAGAAGAGGGAACCACAACCAAGAAAGTAGAAAGCTCTATATCAGGTGACCTTCCTATCTTGATGGAAGAAGTTGAAATTATTTCTAAGGAGGAACCCGAAGGCTCAATCCCTAAGAAACTAAAGGACACATCAGGGGAACAAGGAACAAGCACACCTATAGAGACATAAAATCCTAAAGAAAAAGAGGCAGATACATAGAGCCAAAATGTACCTAAGCTTGCCAAGACAACACCACCTCACACTACATCTGAAGCTCCATCTTAATCAGCTGACACATAGGTTACCAAGGAGAAGAAGAAAGAAGATACTGTGTCTACTGAGAAAGATACACTAGGTGTTGAGGTAAAGGCTATCATTCCATCTGTAAAGACTTCAGCCCAAGAGCCTAGAAAGAAGAAGAAGAAAAAGACTGGCAAAGGGCTAATCACATCACTTGATGAAGTCATTGAAATACCTGATTGTGACCCAAGGACTTTGGACCCCGAGGAATTAAGAAAATTTGGGGAGCTATGCACAAGGAAGGCAGCTCGGGAGAAGCTAAGGAAAGAGTGCAAGAGCAAGTAGATTCTTGAAGATGTGCGAGACATCTTGCAATAGGTTGTACCTGATGTCCAGATCAATGAAGAAACACCTATAATGGACCAGCTTGCCACTCTTGCACAAGAAATAAATGCCCCAGACATTGATGCTAAAAATAGACTTGAAGAAAGGGCAGAATCTAAGATTCAAGATAAATTGGTAGAAAATAGTAGCCAAGAAGTGGCAATAAGAAAAGTAAATCTTTCTGAGGTAATCAACAATCTCCAATCCATTAATCAAAAAATAATTCAAATATTATTTGATTTATGCACTATGGAGAGTTTCACTACTAAGATCAATGAAAAGATTAAGAATCTGGATACCGAAATCCAAGCCAGTGAAAATGCCTCCTTAACCAAGCTAGATGCTTTTCATAAGCACATACTCAAAGTACAAGAACTCTAGCGGTTAAGAGCAGATTTGAGGAAGCAATAGGATAATATAAGTGACCAATTCAATGACCTATAGGAAGAGCTTTGTTGGTTCCTAGATAGGACTTTACACTCCATGAGATACCAATATGCCTATGATGGATGTTAAGGCACTAGTAAATTTTACCTCAAATTTTGATGAAAATTGGTCAAATTTTTGACAATAATTGGTCAAATCTACGACCAAAACTTTCATCATTCTTTTTTCATCGAATTTTTTACGTATTTATTATTGGTCACAATTTCGACCAAAATATAGGTCAAAATTTTGACTATAGCTCTTGCTTGAAACTGAGAGGATCACCATCTTTTTGTTTTACCAATGGTTGAAATTGAGACCATTGAATGGTCAAAATTTCTACCAATGCATGGTCTCAATTTTGACCATAATATGGATGATCTTTTTATCCAATGGTCAAAATTGAGACCATGCATTGGTCTCAATTTCGACCATACCATTGGTGGAATGTATGGCATTGTCATCAATTTTTTTGCCCAATGGTCAAAATTGAGACCATGCATTGGTAGAAATTGACCGTAACATTGGTCAAAATTTCGACCAATGCTAATTTTTAAAAAAATATATATATCTATTAAAAAGTGGTATTGGTTTCTTATTTACAATAATTCAATGCTAAAGTTGACCATATTGATCTTGGTAAAGTCAATTGCTTGTTATCAGATTTCATTTGATATTTTTTTATTTATAAATAAATTGTATATTAATTTTTGAATCAACATTTCAGATTAGATTTCTTTTGTTTTGCTAAATTTGAATAAAAAAAATTAAGAAATACACTTTTGTTCCCCAAAGTCATACAACTTTGATGTTTCAGACATTATAGTAGCTTGATAAAAGAGTATTTTGCAGCCATGTTACAGGTTTGAAATTTTTGTTGAGTTTAAAGAGCAGATAAAATAATATCAAATAGTAAAACTAAAATAAAGAGAATCAAAAATAGACACATAACACAGTGAATCACGTGGTTCATCATTAAAGATTACATTCACCGGTAAGTAGGGAAATATCCTTACTTTTCCTCACACACCATACATAATCTGCACTCATTCTTTTTAAAAAACTTGTTTAACCCTTCAAATATAAAGAGACAACAAAGGAAAAGAAAGGAAATATCAGATGATCATTGAACTTCACATTCTTAACAATCTTATAAATTATGGTAACATGATAACAAAATATCTTACCATAATATTACAAGTTTTAAATCTTAGACTTAAATAAATTGTTAGAAAAACTAATTTGATGCAAGCTTATTGGTTTGAAATCTCAAGACTTACAGTGGCTTCTATGGGCATAGTAGTGTCCACCCTATGCTGATAATAAAGATCAATGTAGTCTATATCAAGCCTCTTAAGGCTTGCTTCATAGGCAGCCCTGACATATGCAGGATCTCCCTTCACACCGAATTCTCCATTGGCCCAAGTCAATCCAAATTTAGTAGCAATTTGCACCTTATCTCTTATGCCTTTCAAAGCCTATTTAGGAACAATAGAGGCATAATGCATGAAGTTAGAACAATAAGAAAATACTTCAGCTTCATATATGTAATAAATAAAGTATTACAAATAAGATAGCTTAAGAACTGAGAACAAGATATACTTGTGGAAGAGACTATGGACAACATTTTTTGATCACTGATTTTGGTTTATATAGTTTTTCCCAAATCAACTATCTGTAAAGCTTGTAGGCAGTTTTTTCAAAGCCATGGAAGTGTCAGATTTGGTAACAGAACTGACCTTTCCTAGAAGAATTTCATTGGTTTCTGGTCCATAAATGTCTAAAGTATCAAGAAAAGTGACACCTTTGCCCACAACATAGTGAATGAGATCTATCATCTCTTGCTCAGGTTTGGGAGGGCCATACACAAAGGACATACACATACATCCCAAACCCTGTTCAGACACATAAAGTCCCTACTTCCCCAACTTTTTCCTACCCACATTCTCCATGACACTATTTTCTTCTCTCCAGATATCAATGGAATTGAAAGTGTTATGTTAAAATTGTTTCCCATGTTCATCATTTCATCATTTTATAATGTATCATGCTTCTTTTTCAGCCTATCGAAGTTGTCTTCAACTAAGCATCAGTCCAATAGATTCTATCCACCCTATTTTTGCCTATTGGACTGATGCTATTGGACTGATTATATTTTTGCTTCAGCCTATCAAAATTGTGTTAGAAAGATTATTTTTGTTTAAACTAAAACAAGATATTCATCAACTTTGTAAAGGTAAGACTTGTATATTCATATTATTTTTTAATTTAATTTTATGTTTTGATTTTAATGAATAATGATATTATAATTTTTACATATTTTAAAGAGAAAAATATATTATTCAAAAGACAACTGGGTGGTAAATTCAAATCTCTAAAATCTATGTAGGGTCAAGTTCAAGAAATATTAAAAAAATCAAAACAATGTTTATGGGGTATGTCCAAATAGAAAGAACCAACAATGTTACTAGACAATGAAAGCTAGACAGTCAGGGAGGGATCATGATAATCTAGTTTAATTTCTCCATACATCAGCAATGAAAAAACCATCATGAATCAATTCCCAACTAATAAGAGCACCCTCCTCTTCTTGATCTTCATTTGCAATTGGGTAGCAACCAATCAGATAAATTTTCAATTGTAACAGAGAAAAGTTGTCATAATCTAGCCATCTAGATGCACCTTGCTCAAGTGAAGAGGATGAAAATGGGCAAGGAGGTTGAGACCACACATAAGCAACACCATTCTTGGGTTGCTTCAAAGGCAATTGAAATTCACATGATTAGGAGCCATGATCTCTTTTGGTGGGCTCACTACATCCACATCTACATTATGGGTCAAATAGCCCACCACATCCGCATCTATGCTATTGGTCTAGTGCCCTTGGTGGGGAGATAGTAAGACATGACACTGTAAAAATTAAACAAGGGTAATCAATTCAATGGTCTAAAAGAACTTAGAAATGAGAAAATCCCAATAACTACAGGGGGTTTGGGAGTGAAAATCCCAATGGGGTTGATAGGTAGCACCCTTCATGGGGGTTTGGGGTCAACATCCCCAACAGTGTATTTTGTTACTTTGCTCTTTGCCCAAATTGCAAAAAAATCTAATCCTTGCTCTGACTGGTTCAATGATAGATTCAAAGTTGGGTGCCCTTTTTGCTACTTTGTTTTACAAAGGAAATGCAAAGAAAATCCATGGATGAGGGCTCAAAATGCATTACATATTTGGAGAAGGTCCAAGAATAAAGGAGAGTCAAAAGGGGATAGGAAAGAAATCTACCAAGAGATCTAAGTATCTAAGTCTTGAGACTGTTTTGCAATCCAAAAAAGAAGCTGAGAAGCCCAATAATTAAGTCAATACAAATATGAGAAGATGAAAATGTGACTCCCTAGTGAAAAATCTGAATATGATGTCAACTGCTAAACCTAAACACACAACATATGAGAATGTACATCAAGCAAGCATTAATTCTACAAGCATCCTTAACACTATCAATGCATAACTCACCTTGACAACCAATTTATCATCAATGCATAACACTATCAATGCATAACTCACCTTGACACAAAAGACAATCTCCCTAAAATGAGATATAATCTGTATAACATACCTTCAACAACTCTGCAGCAATAATAACAACTAATGTTGTGCCATCCCCAACTTCTCGATCCTACAATTTTGTAAGTTCCACCAAAACCTATAGATAGATGAAAACACCAACCTTGTTAACAATATATTTTGAGTGCATTGAAAAAAATTATGGAATGAAATTGATAAACATAATAAGTTTTTGAAGTACTAGTCAAATAATGAATATTTTTACATCCATTACCACTGATAATGTGTAATAGCATAAGATATTAAGATATACATATACCAACTAGACATAAAAGATTCAATGAATTGATTCAAAGTGAACAATAACTAATTTCATAAACAGGTTATGGAGAGATAACATTAAAATTTAACAAAATCACCACTTTACCAACATAAGACTATTGCCAAAATGACATCAATGAAATATCAACCTTCAATAAAAAATGATGCCAAGATCAAACCCACTCTCTGATATAATAACCGTGAGTTCTGGGTTTATCAAAATTGTTATACTAATTGATTAACTCTAAATTGAATTCAAGTAAAAGAAAACCAAATACGATGAAACAATGAGATACCAACAGATTTTCCACAACAAATTTTCCATTACAAATACAAGATCTGTTAATTTAGAGGCCAAAGATTAAAATCAGGGTTGTGATTTCAATTTAGAGGCCAAAGATCATCCCATGGTTCATATGCAATTGTGGCAGTACCAAATCTTGTACAAGTAAGTCATATGTCAATTTTTCAGTGCATTATGTTAGTAGTTAGACTTCCCCATGGTTACATCTGTAATGAATCACCCATAAAAGAAAACATATATTTGTACGGTTGAACCTACTTAGCATAGAAATTTTATTGTATGTCAAAGTTGCCCCATTATCTCTTTTTCTATCATTGCAATTGTCAAGAAAATAATTCACTTTATACCTACCAGTTCCCAGGCAGTATCTGCATCTTTTATGCTCTTGTTTCTTGACATTGTTGATCTCAATGACCATTAGAGCTGATATTACACCTACTACTCCTCCTGAAAAGGATGCTACTATGGGATCGACCTAACTGGACAACCAGTGTGCAATAGTTGAGAGACTGTATTCCAATAAGACACGACACTCTACAAATGATAATTTATAAATACATATAGCAGTGCAAATGCAATAAATACATAAAGCACAAGAATTATGTAGAATTATAAAAGAAAGGTAAAGATCATCATTTCACATGTTAGGATTGAACTATAAATTGTTGGTGGAGGTGTGGACTCAGTGATATGCATGTGTATAAAAAGAACTTCCCAAGATAATAGATTATATTAAACACTAATAGTTTTCATCTAATGTGTCATTACATGGATTATGGCTAAACATATTAACTAGACATAAACCTAGATACATCCATAAAATCTTGAGCTTCACATATCAAAACAAGATTGAAAATTGAAACAAAAAACCAATGGCATCTAATGTTAGTTTTCAATAAGAAAGCATCTTTATATTAATTAATGTCCATGAATCACAAAAGTAGGTCATTAGGACTGAAAAGTCTAGGGAGCTACAAGTTTGGACATACATGCAAGATAAGTGTTCATCATAAACCAACAATGACAAATCTTAAAGACTAAATGATTACACTAAAACCAAGCATAGAGAAAATTGATATACAACACACACTGCATAAAAGAAAAATAGTTATTCCCTACTTGAATACATACGGTTTCTTTAAGGTGACCATGCAAATCCACTTGAATACAAATACATCTCTAGGGTCAAGCATAATAGAATTATTCCACCCAATGTTGACAATAGACAAAATGTGCTGATGTATTAATAAGTTAGACATTAGAAGCATAAAGTGCTAATGGAAAACCATAAAACTCAATCCACCCAAGGATTTTTGAGTTTGGCATTATCTTGAAGGCTACAAAAACCTCTTGTTCAAGGGAAAAACACAAGGAATCTATTCCCAATAATAATCCCCCCTGATTTTTGTTTTGAAATATGTGAAACAATATAGAACCTATAGTGAAATGACTATTGATTGTTAGCTTCCAATACATGA
The DNA here is from genome assembly GCA_027943335.1 of Chamaecyparis obtusa. Lineage (NCBI taxonomy): Eukaryota > Viridiplantae > Streptophyta > Pinopsida > Cupressales > Cupressaceae > Chamaecyparis > Chamaecyparis obtusa. The sequence continues at coordinate 270,850 of BSBK01008386.1, read as the reverse complement.
AAATGCATAAACTAACAAATGAAATTGCTCACAATAGTAAACTATATGGAATCAGGGGTTTGAAGTCCTCGCCATTCAGTTAGTAAAAATCATAGAGGGAAGAAAGATTGTTTGTTGTAACAAATGAGAGAGGGTTAAGCCTTAAGCTCTCTATCAATAGAAAACATAAATTGCAACTATTGAGTTAACTAGGGGTTTGACACCATCACCACTTAATTACAGGACAAGAGAGTACACCTGGTTGAAGAAGAAATCAAGGATCTTGATCCTGAGGAGGGAGAATGCTTACTCTTGAGGAATGGAGAAACATTACATGCACCTACACAAATAGGTATATTCAAAACTAGATGTCTAGTACAAGGAAAGATATGCACTTTGATCATAGATTCATGGGCACATAAGAATCTAGTTTCAATAGATATGGTCACTAAGTTGAGTTTGCCAATAATTGATCATCCTAAACCCTACATTGCTACTTTGGTCAGCCATGAGTTAAATGTAAGGGTCACTAAGAGAACCTTTGTAAATTTCTCAATAGGACCATACAAGGAATAGATTTGGTGTGATGTGATACCTAGGAGTTGTGGGCACATAATCCTAGGTAGGCCATGGCAGCATGCTAGGAGAACTTTTCATGATGGGTATCATAATACCTACCTAGTGCATAAGGGAAAAGACAAGTTTAGATTGAATCCCTTGCACAACAGGGATAGGGACAAAATCATCATGTGTTTTGGAGAGAATATTCCTCAAAAGAAGCAAGGTAAAGGCATACAAGACACTGGATGGTATGAGAAAACCAGGGGGCAGCAAGGTACAGAGGTACATAGGACTGGAAAATCAGAAGTTACAACAAGAAGTGTGATTGGTTTCAAGGGTGAAGAAAGCATTCTTATAGGGGATATGCTTTGTCCTATCAAGGGACATAACCACGATGGAAAAATGGTGATGGAGCAGTAGAAGAAAGGATTGAAATGGTACCTTCCAAATTAGGCAGAGGTAAAGGATGTTCAAGCAGCAATTAAAAACACTAGGACATCAAGTGTGATTGCCCCAAGAGTAGATTTTATAAGTTCTAACAAATGTCTAGATGCTTTACCTGTAGGTAATAGGAAGAAAAGATGTTTCACATTGGGAGATTTCATCCCTAAACACCATTAGCAGAGATATGAATAAAAGAAGACCATTTTTTCTAGATATGGTTCTTGGGACAAGAAGACTTTTAAAGGTGGAGAGTATGGTGCAGGGGCACCACTTGCTTACCAGGGTCACCTGAAGGGTCCAAAGGATACCAAGGGTCATGAAGCATCCTCTGGAGTGAATTGGGCCATCCTAGCACCCATCATGGCTCATGTAGACATCTAGTGCTATCATGTTGCATAATGTCCTCAAGGACTCATATGATGAAAAACTTGTAAATGAGTCATGAATTAGGATTTTAGTAATGCATAGGTTAGGAGAGGCATTTGATAGGTTCAGATAGGTCATCATAATCTTATCATTCCATTTGATAAGTTGGAGAACTCAAAAGGATTAGTAAATGCTTGTTTTAGTGTTTTGCAAATTCAAATTTTTAAATGCTAACGGATAGTCCCATTTTGGAGGGAAAGCCCATAATTTAAAAACTAAGCATGATTAGGAGTTCAAACCAATTGGATGTGGTTGTGAATTTTAGTTTCCACCCTCCCAACATTCTAAATGATGGATGTACGGCCTGTACAGGAAATGGTACGGACTGTTTCAGTTTTGTGCATGTAAAAACTTGGTTTACAACAACAAATTGAAGGATTCTTTGGGTTTTTGCATTTCTTTGGCATTGGAATGTATTGTCCTATCTTCTCAGACATGTTTTGATGTTATCTACCAAGTTTTGATTCCAAAAGTGGTGAGTTGTTTGTCTAAATCATTGACTGTTGGCTATAGCAGGTTATTTTTAAGGCATTTTGAAGGTTTTTTCCTATTAACATGTTCATTCCATGGAATTTCTAACTATTTCTTTATGGAATGAGACATCTTTAACATGTATTATGAATACTAACACTGATATGAGCAGTTAACCTAAGGATTTGGTGGCCACCAAGTAGTAAAGTGTGAAAACAAGGGGTAAAGTTGAGGGCACAGACCTACAGTAGGGTATCTTCCTGAACAAGGGCATGGTTTGAGTTTTGAAACAAGTTTAGTATGTTAAAACATTGATTTTTTCACTTCCAATTGTTCCTAGAAGTTTTGGCATGTGGGAGATCTAGCAAGCCCTAGATACAAGGGTTTCAAGAGGGCAAATTAGGGCTTTTGGGGTTAGAAAGATCTTAGACTAAAATTGGTTGGGGAATCCTCTAATTGGGGACATTTTAAGACCCTACACAAAATTTGGACTCTGGATCTTAAGCACTTTTATTGGTTCCTTAGTAAATGCACCTATTTCCCATGTTTGCCAACAAGGGTTTTGTGAAGGAACTATAAAACTTGCCAAAGGAGTCATATCATCTTTTCACATATGTTTTGTATCTTGATAAAGGGTATCTAAAATATTAATTGGTTCAAGGGGTATTTTGGATAAATCAAGAGATAAACCTACATTTTGCTTGCTATTGTAGCAAATCAACAAAAGTTGCATGACAACATTTGAGCAACTTTTGCATTCTTGCTTGCAGAGTCCTGAAATTGAAGGGTAAGGGTTGGAACATGGTGAATATGTCCAAAAAAACTCATTGAAGCCTTAAAACCTCCTGGAGTTGACCATTTGTAGGATTTCACCATCAGGACCTAGAAGGGTCACTTGGTACATTGTTACAAATTTGCTCATTTTGGGTGTTTTCAAGGTTCACCATCCCTTCCATCAAATTTGTTCAAGATCCTTGATTTCTTCTTCAACCAGGTGTACTCTCTTATCTTTGTTCTGACCAGTAATTTGTATATTTTTAATTGAATCCCTTGCAACAAGCCAAATGGAAGATTGGGATGCCTAATAAGGAAGCTTGTCTTTAAAGTTTGAGCTTCACTCGGTTTTGAGAATAGTTTAATATTCTCTACTAAACAAGGCCAACCACATGAAGGTGGAAGCTCATTTGGCCACTCCCCCCCGCCCCCCCCCCCCAACATCACTCTAAATTCCCCATTAACATTTAATAACATTCATTCATTCATCCATTTTTGAAAGATAACATTCAATCATTATAATCACATGATAACATTCATTAACACATAAAATTCATTAACACACAACATTCATGAATAATTCATTAACACATAATTCATTATCACACAACATTCATGGATAATTCATTAACACATATTAACACACATCATTCATCAACATTACAAGTACAAAATTACATCCATTAAGACAATGTTCTTTCATTAGCAATAAATGTTAATTACAATCATTTCTTTTTGGGTTTCTTGCTATTTTTTTTAATCATGTAATTTCTAAGAGGAAGATCAATGTCCTCATCATTCCCCTCCTCTATTGATTCTAATCCCAACGTGTGTCTCCTCCTCATCTGTTCAGGAACATGAGGCCGCTGGGCTAAAGGGGGGTCCGCTGCAATAACTACTACATGAGTTAAATTCACACTATTTTATATTATTGAATTACAAGTATTTATGTAAGTAAAAGAAATATAAATCAAAAAATTAATTTAAAAAAACAAAACATAGATTTTCTTTACCTGAATGTGCCACATGATCTACATGGTGATCAGTCTGAACATCCTCTGGCACTCATTCAGCATGACCTGATTCTGTATCCTCTAAAATATACACAAAAATGTTACACCGAGTTCAATTTAAGATGTTAAATTTTATTAATAATTACATAATTAGATTTAAATAGCAAATAAGCACCTCCTTGGACAGTACGATGCACATCAGGGGCTTCATGATGTGGCGTATGATTTGTGTCACGATTAAGAGGTTGCATCGCAATGTAATGGACATTATTATCAAATTGATTGTTTCTCAAGAAATCAATTTCTAATATATTTTTTGGCATATTTACTTGTGCACATGATGTAGGAGACTCTTCAATTGGGCTAGTGGAAGCTTTCCGTAGGCATTTAGCCATGACTTGATAGCCTTCCTTGAAGGCAATTTTTTTGTGTTCTTCCGTGGCCTCTAAATTAAAATCAGAGCCCTGCATTTTTTGATTAAACAAAATTATTTGCATTTTATAAATAATTTTTCTCTACAATTCATTTACTGCTACTTACAATTCGAGCTTTAATTTTTGAATATCCTCCAGCGCCAAGTCTGTGTTGCCCAATCTTTTGTAGCTTGGCCTTTGTTGCCATTGAAGTGTCTTGCAACCTATGAAAAGTTTGAAATATGTTAGATGATATAGATATAAAGATCTTTATGAATAATTGAAATTAAAAGACATTCCTACCACTCTCTTCTAAGATTTTGACATTCACAAAGGTGTTTCCGCACCTTTCTTTCCTAACAGATATTTCAGAATTGCACCAGTTTATATGGAATAACAAATGAAACTTTGAAATGCTGAACACATTGCATTCAATGGTGAAAATGTCTAAAACATCATACCAAGATATTATATTGAAAAATGATGATTTCATTCAAAATTTAATTATCATCTCAAAAGTCCATGCCAAACACCTTATCACTTGAACTACAAGACTGATTTGAGTTCAAGGTTCTCTAAACCAATATGAACAAACCTTAGTTGTGCAGCATCATCATCAACCTGTGCTAGCTATTTTTATCTACATCCCATTATATTGTTGTGTGTTAATCCTTGTACATAAGCATGTTGTAATTAATTAGATGCAAGATGCTTTGTCTTCTTCTTCTTCTTCTTACCATTTCCAAAATTTCTTTATCATTTATGATGCCTTGTCTTATTTTGGCTGGAAAAAAGAGTCACTAGGATGTGGGAATCTGACATGGTCTAGATATGTCCACATAGTGAAAGGAATCCTGCCTTTTGATGGCCTTTCTAAAAATATCAAATATGACTAAAAGGGAAATCACAAAATCTCAAGCAGTATCAAGATGTAGCTTGAAAATGAGGGAAAATGATGTCTTTATCTAGTTTGCAAGGAAAAAGGGCTAATGGGGAAAATTGTGGGATTTTGAGGGGTAATTGGATAAGATCCATTGTTAGAGGAAAGTTTCACAAGAAACATTAAGAGCAGGTGGTAAATTGACAGTTTGAGGCCACAAGGGCTTACACAAAATAAGGTCGACATGGATAATTTTGAAGTTTTGAGGGACAATAAGATATGTCCACTTTGCATAGAAAGTTCCACTGGAGTCACCAATGAGATGGAAATGTATCCAATCAAGGCACAATGGAAACTATGGGAAACTAATGGGGTAAGGGACATATCAAGGCATAACATGAAATTCCACATGTCAAGGTGAGAAAAGGCTTTGGCAGGGACTTCACAACCATGACAAGTTAGCAGGATCCAAAGGCATCCAAGACGGGCCAAAAGATCCACAATATCCAAACATAGGCTAAATTTCAGCAACTTCATAACTCCCTCAAAATTAATCAGAACTTCGTTAAACTTAAAATGTGATAAACCATTTGGCGAACTTTATGGTGACATCATTACATGGCCAAGAATCAACTTGTCACATCCCATTAAATTTACCTAGCTTAATCACTAGATTATTGTACTAACTAAAAACAATTAGGCCAATAACTTGATTGTGTTAACTTAAGGATTGATAAAGAATGATTATTCTAAGTTCTAACAACTAATTTCAAGTATCACATGCACTATTACATTGTACTAGTAGTTAATACTATTGCATACATTCTCGCATTTGTTGGTGAAACTCCTCTTTGAGCATCTGCTTTCTCCTTTGCATCCAAAATGAATTCATTCCAATCCCTCACTGAAATAAAGGGAGGACTCTCATAGTTTGGGTTCTGGATGAGACTCTTTCTATATGCGTCACTAACAGTCTTAAGATGTTTGCAAGCTCTTTCTAAAATTTTCTTCTCATCAAAAATATTATTACCAAACTCATGCTCTAAATCTTTGATGAGCTGATCTTTTAAAAAAATTTCTTGCAAATTCCACCTTTTAAGAAAAAACACAAAATTGTTAGATATAGCCACTAAAAGAAAAGACCGGAATGAAAGGAAAAATACTGTACCAATTAATGATATGAAAAAAAAATAGTGGGATAAACTTAGTTCACTTATGATGTTCCACCTTGTACGTATGGTGGGCCCGAATATATGCAATGTGAGGTCAAAAAGCTTCTTATAAAATGTATCATTTCCTGCAAAAAATGTCCTAGGATAATCAATCCAAAACTTGTTATGAATAGGTAAATGCATATTACAATATAAAAAATAATTATTTAAAGTACCTGGAATCTGAGGACATTTTATAGGCATTGATTCATTATTGTCAATCAATAATGATGTCTGCGTAGCTCCCATGCTAGTAACACGGGTAGATCCAGGAAATGGTGGTGAATTATCACCAATACATGTAGATTGATTAGTATCTGGCGTACCAAATGGTGCCGCCGATGTATCTCCTGCTCCAAAAAAATAATCCACTATGTGATGCACCCAAGATTAAAGTACAAATTATCAAATCATAATTAGCACAAAACCAACTATAGTAAAACAAGGATTTACCAGCTACCATACACCTTGAAGGCATTGATGTTTGCATGGCCCTTGTGGCCGACATTGCACTCAGAAATCTTCTATGGACAACCTGGCTAGGAGGAGTCTCTTGCAATTGATGACCTGAACAATACATTGTTAGCAAAGACATTTTGAAATAAGAAAAGTAAGAGTTAACTTGAGAAGTTTCTGAATGTTCCAAAGAAAAAATTCCTTGTAACTTGTCAACTAAAGGATTATTTTACCTGAGGTGGCCGGAGGTCTGCTAGCACCGGCCTCACCGCATTGTCCTTGACCAGGTATTAGAGATTCCATAAAATCCTGCAACAATAACACATATTACATATATTTTACTTCACAACATAAAAGAGTATAAAATATAAACCTTTATTAAAATTTTGTTATAACCAAAGATTCATTACTGCTTACTTGATACCGACGTGCGAGTGCTTTCAATTTAGTTAGCCTCGTCAACATATCCTTAGTTGGATTTGTTTTATATAAAATATTAATTATTTCTTTATTGATTTGTTTCATTTTTTTCTTCAACATAATTGTTACATTAGGCGAATCTGGAAAATGATCATCATCCTCGGGGGTAGCTATTGCCTCTATTGTTGAGGGTGCTTTTCCCTTATCCTGAACATCAAATTGTGATAGGAATATCAATAAAACTATCATAAAAACTCTACAACCATAAATAAAATAATGTAATAATATAACATTTTTCAACTATCTAATTTGTACAATTTTAATAAGGTTTACCCTTGCTGAAGAATGGGTGGGAGGAGCATCCTCGTGGCCTCTACCATGTGCGGGATCCATATCACCCTATGACAAAGATTAAATATAAAAACTTTAGCGAACTAAAAGCAATAGACTTAGCACAAAAAAAATTATTAATAAAATGGTATTTAGTACTTACCACCCTCATGATAGTAACTTTGTTTGTATCTATGCAATTTAAATGATAATCTATTAGTAGTTCTTCCCCTGCACTTATTGATTTTATTGCACATACAAAAACTTCATTCCCCTCACGCACCTCAAATATGCAATTGGGTTGCTTATTAGTTGACGAAGGTCGCGTACTATTTATAAAACCTGCAATATTACCTGTTGCTTTTGGTCTCCCATCAATTTACATTGCAAATCTTTTAATTTGATCATTTTCTTTCCTTTGTATATAATTAGCCGATAGTGCATACCTACACATACTTTTTTTATATTGAACAATCCGCATCCAATCATTGTAATTGTAACATGGACCGACATACTTGAACAATTCAACAACTCTGTTGTAATATACCTTTATCCTATCCATGGAAAATAGGCCCAAACCATGTAATGAAGATGGAGCAATGTGATATATCCTCTCATTAACACAAAAATTAGTATTAATTGGAGGTAGCTCATTGGGTACCCATTCTTTCTCAATGTGTGTGTACCGAAAGGGCACCTTGATGTCGCCTTTGATCTCATCATCATAAGAACATGACCCCCCATTAGCAAGGAAATATTGCATGCGTTTATCAAATTTTTTTCTAATCTTTTGACCTCTAGTTGATCTCCCTATTTTAGCCATACTACATATAGAACTTTCATCTAGCATTCCCTCATTTCCCTCATTCGATGTAGATAGATCTGACAAGTACCTGTTTGGTGGGTGCTGAAATCCATCAAATGAGATATTGTCATGCCAATATATATAAAATAATCAAGTCGTGACCCATACGTATGGTTCTTCTTTGTCTATACATGAGAGATATAAAATGTACTAGGTTGAAAGTGATTATATATTATATTTCTATACGTTTCTTCTTTTTCTATATATACATTATATGATTATATAATATGTCTATTTATAACATACGTGCTCAGTGATAAACAAGAAGAATATAAGAAAATTATGTCTATTTATTGACTTATACCTGCTGATCCATGTCACTGTGCACGATCCATGGCAAAGGGGTCAAATTTCCTACATATGTTAATCATTTATCTTAAGTTAGCTAAAAATTATATGATGTGTATGCTACAAATAACTTAGAAGATAACATGAACAATATGCAACATCATAAACATGAACAAATTTACCTTATATATGGAATGCAAGATCGTCAACAGAATGGGTGACGATGTCTGTAGTCAATTGCCTGTTTGCAAAAAGGGTGATAATCAAACACAAATATACATGTATCAACAGCAATTAATTGAGCATCGTAAACAAAAAATTGGTAATTATAAATCACATATGTTGTAATCATTAGAATTGAACACAATAAATATGTAATCATTACAATTGAAAGCAAAACATAAATATGTAATCATTAGAATTGAACACAATTAATATGTAATCATTACAATTTGAACACAATAAATATGTAATCATTTCAATTATGTCATTGATCATCATCATCATCATCATCATCATCATCATCATCATCATCATCATCATCATCATCATCATCATCATCATCATCATCATCATCATCATCATCATCATCATCATCATCATCATCATCATCATCATCATCATCATCATCATCATCATCGCCATCATCACCATCATCATCTCCATCATCATCATCATCGCCATGATCACCATCACTGTAACGCCCCGCCAGGGAATCCAAGAGATCAACACTAAAATTTATGCTAAGTTATGCAACCAATTTTTATTTTTTTTGTTTACTAATGTTAACAAGAACATTGAAATAAGCATCACATTGTTCTACATACATGAGTATTGAATGAACACATCTTCTCATTTTCGTTCCCAAGGGTCCCTGATGTAGAATTACTTTATAAAACTAACACTATGCTAATATGATCAAATGCTAAAGAACTTTTAAGTACATAATGAAAGTAAGTACATCTCTCTAAATCAAATTACATTACATCAAATGATCACCTACATCCACTACACATGTCGTAGGGTATGTGATGATATTTAATACAATTACAATTATCAAATGCATCATGGATCCATGTAGGGATCATAAATAATCAAATAAACCTCCTACAAGTACAAGATAATAACATCTAACATCTGATACATGAATCTACAACAATGGTGGTAATCTGGTCCAAGTAACAATCAGGTGATGGAGGATATCCGCAACAGTCTCAATGGAGAAGTACACTACCTCCCGACCATGTGGAACCCAGAGGTCCACCCCACCGTGCTAGGGAGATAACACTAGGCCCACACACATACTAAGGACCAATCCCCAATCATCACCTAGGAAGATATCTCTAGAAAAAGAGGGTATACGGGTTACCAGAGGCAATGACCTACGTAGGATATCTAAGGTGTGAGTAGGAAGGTTTCATCATGTAGATCCACCCTTGAGTTTAGTCCTGAAGGTTCCTCACTGAACCGACGGCACTCAAGTGATCATACATGGCATCGATATCTCTCAAGAGGACAAGTATATCGATGATCCACCCTTGATTTTAGTCCTGAAGGTTCCTCATTGAACCGACGGCACTCAAGGCATGGGCGAAGTATCACAAATTATCTTTTTAATGTTTTCCTAACTAGATCAATTTTTTTATAATGTTATCACTGGAATTAAGAAACTTAACAATGGATGATCCGTCAGCCACTTGTGGGCCTCGGCGATCCATTGCAAGCCACCCCCTACATCACATCTAGATAACCTACCCTAGTTTTCAATCAACACCCATCCTGGTTTGTGGCCACATAGATCAATATAAGCCTCAATAAATAGATAACCAAATAAATCATATTTACAAATCAAAACATTTACTCACTTGGCCACTAACTTAAATAAATCCACCAGGAGGTAATAATCAAAAAGATCAAATAGACATCCCAATCGTAATCTCGCATTTACACTACCTCAAACAAGTAGTAGAAAATAGAATCCACATTGCATCATAAAATATTCAACAACATAGATAACTGATAACCACAACATATACCCGACCTCTGGATTTTACCCCCTATTTGGTCTTCTAATCCCGTATGCAAATCAACTACATCAATAGAGTATTTAACATGCACATATGATATACATAGTAAGAGAACATCGTAAACAATAAATTGACATTCCGTAAGGAAATCAAATTCACAAGAATCATTTTAACAAGTAATTATTTGCTCACACTAATTAATCACACTAATCAAAATAACCACGTCTACAATAAAATGGCCACATTGTGAACGCTAACATTGCCTACTATAGCTTGATTAATGAGAACATTTATTAACTAATGAAAAGATTATAAGCTACTAATTTCGAATACGCACTCATAAGGTACAATTAAGAGATAACAATAAATTTACTAATAATAATATTATATCACCTATTGATAATGTCAATTAACATGACTAACATTCACATGGCTCAATTGAATACTAAACAATTAATAAATTAACTAATAGGATTAAAATAATGTGTTAATAAAATATCCCCATTATAACACTAATATTCCAAGTTCAATTTAAATAACAATCAAATATATTGCACTATTTTAAAACAATTAGAAACATTGCCTAATGTTAATAAACATAACTTTTTAAATTCTAAACACCATCTATAACAACTCACCCCTAATACCTAAGCCCTATATCTAATCCTCCACCTCAACATGCAAGAACAATATTAAATAAAAGAAAAGACACATTTTAAAACTATCCCCAAGGAGGAGCTGCGAAAATCAAGGTGGATGTGACTTGGGTGGGACCTTCAAATCCCAAGGTAAGCCCAAAGAGTGGCATCCAAGAAAGTCAAGGGGGTTTGAACAAGGTTGAAATTACTTCATGAAAAAGCCTAAGCTAGAAACTCACGCCTCCTTTTCAAAAAGAAAGCCTGCACAATCATTAATGTGATTGGCTAGTACTCAAGCATGGGGATTAGTGGAAGTAGGCGCCAGGTTTGGGAGGAGAGCCACCTAAACCATTTAATACATTTCATTGATTGTTTCAAACAAAATTTAAATGCATCCCCCCAAGACCTGCGTACTAGGCAAGTGGGAAGGGTGATGTCATCACCCATTGATAAGGAAAAACATTGTTTATTAAGCCATTTAAGGCCTTACATGTTGGGGTACGTACTAGGAAGAAGATGGAGTGTGTTGAGGGAAGATAAGAGATAGGGAAACGATATGATGGTCTCCTTAAATTCCCTTTAATTTGGTCAGCCTCCAAGGACCAATGATATTATGACATTGTTTTCATTAATATATTTCTTTGTTTTTCTATGAATTTTTTTTTTGCAAGGCATGGCGTGGGTCCCACATTGGGTTGAAAAGGTAAGAGTTGCATTAAATTTGAATATGTATTTGTTCATTTAAAAAAATACAAGTTGGTAGAAAATATTATTAAATAATGACTATGTTTTTTGAATGTATGGGAATTCTTTTCCTCATACATTTTCCAGAGAGCTGGAAATATGTATTTGGTTTCAAGACTTAGTTTTATTTTGTGTTGTTTCTCCTCCAAGACTTGGTTTATTTTTCTATCCCATGCAATTGATAATTTATTTCCAAATTTGATTGTCAAGATGATACACTAATTCTTTCAATTTTTAGAATAATTATGTGATCTATTAAATAGATAATGTGGAAAACATTGGATCAAAACATAACCAAGATCCATTCCAATATGAGATAACAAGTTCTTTTATACTCCAAATTGAATTCACTAATGGTTGAGTTTGAGATGGATTGTATGTTTGTGATGATAAAATTCCACATTGCAAACTAAATTCTCACTGATCTATTGCTTCACTCTTCATTTTGAGGAGATAAATCTTTTCTCTCATGTGTTGGAAAACTGAAAACTAAATTGGATCATGATAAGGGAATTCAAAACCTACCTGGTTCACAAACAGGTTGATGAAGCCAACCTCTCAACTGTTGTCCAAATCTGCTCCCACAAGCTCAATCCCTTCTCTTCTTGCTCTCTTCTCCTTCTCCAAGCCTTCTCTTCTTTCTCTATTTTCTTCTCCAAACTTTCATATCCAAAACTGATGATAAGATCTCTCCCATTCCTCCAAATTTTGCATATGCAATAGAATAATAATGACCCCTTTTTCTCTCTCACTTCCTTCCCATACCTATTAATTGCACTTCCTCCTACTCCTAAAGTGACATGGAAATTCATTTTATTACCTTTCTATTTCTTCTTCTTTTTTTTTATCATTTAAATTAGAATATGTCACTCTCAAAGTTTTTAAATTATACAATAAATGGTATCTATATACAAATAAATGATATATATATCTAATTATATTGTATCATACTAATAACAATACACTTACTAATACGTATCATAACATAGTAAATATTGCTAACAGAAAATAGACATCAATCATAGAAACCTGATACGACACAAGCAAGGAATAATCCTAGGATCAATATCATGCTCAATAGGGAAAGTGTATCGAATTCATTTGGCCAGAATGGATTCGAATCGGGTAAATCAAGTGAGATTCCATCCATTCCTATAGGATGATTAGGTTGGGCTAGGGAATTGGCCTAGGTGCTAACTCCCCTTCTCCGCCATTGAGACATAATGAGGGCATGCTCATCCTGTCAAACTAGGGAAGTCGATGCCCAGTACCTGCAACCTGCATAAAAACCACTGCATGTACATGTGCATATATAAATTTAATAACAGACAATGGTAGGGATGGCTGGGACGTGTGGACCTGACTCAATGGGGTAACTACGCCTCCTCCTCTACCATACATGCATGTCAACAGAAAAGAAAAAATATATGATAACAAACATGATACCATACACATGCGGGTATGGGGTAAGTACCAAATATAATCATCATCTAAATTACATCAATTAATTCATGCATTTGAAACATCATATAAAATCCATCATTACTAAATTTAACCATCACATAATGTTTTGTTCCAGTTCAAACATGACAATTAACATCCAAAATATAATTGTTTAATCACACACCATAATATAAATATAACATATGATATATGTCTGATCTAATCAACTAAAATAAAATAGTATCAAACTAAACATAGTCTCAACCGTAATAAGATGCGAGGGGTATTACAATCACCATCATCATCATCATCATCATCATCATCATCATCATCATCATCATCATCATCATCATCATCATCATCATCATCATCATCATCATCATCATCATCTGCTTCTTCATCATCTTCAGTATCTTCTTCTTCCATAACATTATACTTTATCGGTCTTCCTCTTAGATCATGTCTAACAACAAATGACCAACCCTGTTTATGTGGAACCTCTGAGTAAAACACTTGCTCACACTGGCTTGGAAGAATATAGGGCTCATCTCCAACTAGCTCAAATGACCTTGTATTAATCATTGTAAATCCATTATCATGTTGAATAACAGTTCTATCTGGATCATTTTGATTCAGTCGTAGCCTGTACCATTTGACGACGAATAGAACTACTTTAAAGGAGTTAAAGTCACACTCAATTATATCATCTAAGATGCCATAGTATTGATTTTGAGATTGTTGAGGATGTATGTCATTTCTAGATGATATATTGGTGACCTCAAAAACTGCACTTATTCCATAATCACAAGTTTTCTTTGTGTCATCCAAGTTTTTTATGCGAAATTTGTGGCCATGATAGTACATAGCTTTGTGGTGCTTTACCTACAATTTTTCAAGTGTGTAAATTATTTGCATCGTGAGTTGAAATGAAACATATGAGTCATGATCATTAATAAATTTGTACGTACCTCTCCACCTCTTAAACCATGTGCTAGATCAATTACCATTTGAGTAACATTGGAATCTCCATTACGATGAGATTCTCTAACCAATGAAGAAACACCTTCCCATGTTAATGAGCAACCATTTTTTTGACATCATTCAATCCATTCCATCATCCAATCAAGATTGTTTGCAATATACAAATGTATTGCATCCCACTCTCGACCAGCTGTATCAAAAAAAAATACACCAATTATAAATAACTTATATTGAAGATTTATAAGAATTAATTAACTACAATAACATCTTAGATTTACCTCTCACTTTCCTCAATCTACCTTTGCCCATCAAGTACTCCCTTTCAAATTTGTTAATGGAGTTGGGATCCCAAATACGATCTACATGGATCTTTGCTACAAACTTAGGAAGATATTCACTAATGTACACCATGGTCTGGTATACCATATATCCCTCCACCATAGAACCCTCAAGATGTGCTTTATGTCGAACCAAGATTTTCAAAAATTTCAAGTGCCTCTCAACCATCCACATTGACCTAGTTGGTACAGGTCCACACAATTCAATCTCCTCAACTTGATGCATAAGGTAATGTTCTTGTGCATTGAAAAAAGTTGAAGGTAGACACTTTTGCATTTCACACATAAGAAGAGGAATTTTTCTTTTCCAATATTTTATATCTTCTTTATTGATTTCTTTAGATGACAACCACCTCATGTATTTTCCAAGATCATATATAACTTGTTTGACATCATTGGAAAAGTGGTGTGGGAGAGATAGAGGTAGAATGTACTGCAATATTTGTAAAATGATCTTGTCAATATTTTATAAAAAAATGCAATGAAAACCACATGCAGTATACAAATATATAGTGAATACAAAATAATATAAATTACCCTAATAAATATATGCCAATCATGTGTTTTCATCCCTGGCCCAAATTCACTTTTCTTTGATATGAGATCGTTTATGTTCACAGCAAATCCTGTGGGAAATTGTATTTTTTTTATAATTTCTTTTATAGCATTGCTCTGCTGCTCCAACAATAACCATAGAAGGGCACTTGTATCAATCTTGTCTCCATTGTTATTTGATCAAATAAAAATTTTCATTGCATGGTTGGATTCTTCAATGTCACTACAAATTTTGATAATTTGGTCTTTGTCACGCCTTCCATCCAATATTTTCCATAATGTCTCTATTACATTCTTTCTAATATGCATAGGATCAAACAAATGCATGATTGGGAGTTTCTCATAGTACGAAAACCTAAAAAATTGCGTAGGATAACTTTTTAGTCCTTTTGGAAGTTGGTCATTGATGCCTTGACGACCTTCACAAGCATCAATAACATCATCAGTAAACAAAACGCAATATCAAAATATAAATTTGAAACAAAAACCATCAGATGGAATGACATTACCATGATGATTTATTTTATTGTATGTCGACTTCCATAGGCGAGGTGTCATTCTCTATGGCTTTGATGTAGTCTCTTCTTTCCCATTGAAAAGATGTTTTTCAGTAATTCGGTACTTATGATTTCTGTGGAGAAAGTGTCTATTCTCATCGAACACCTACTTTCTTAAACTTTTTGAATGACGAGATTTCATCTTTGGACCACAAACTGGACATGCAAATTTTCCCTTTGTCTGAAGACCTACAAGATCATGTATAATTGGATTAAACATGTTAACTTTGTGTTAGCACTATAACATACCAAAAAAGAGGTGTTAAGAAGAGAACATACCACAAAAATGTGTTAGCCCAGGGGCTTCATGTATTGTCCATACAAGCATTGCATGGAATTGAAATTGTCTTTGTCCTATTGGTCTAGAGATGTCA
The DNA here is from genome assembly GCA_027943335.1 of Chamaecyparis obtusa. Lineage (NCBI taxonomy): Eukaryota > Viridiplantae > Streptophyta > Pinopsida > Cupressales > Cupressaceae > Chamaecyparis > Chamaecyparis obtusa. The sequence goes on along the minus strand of BSBK01008386.1, from coordinate 254,662 downwards.
TACATAGTGACCCCATTCCATAACACCATCAACTCGTCGATAAGGGGCTCAATATATAAATTGATATCTTTAACTTGGTACTTGCCTAGTTGAATGAACAAAAATATTACATAATTATTATGACCATTTTGATGGATTATTAATAATAAATTAATTTAGATGACCATTAAATCAAAAAATACCTGGAACAATCAGTGACAACATTATGTGCTCCCTCTTTATGGACAACCAAGGAGGAATGTTATTGTTGATAACAAAAATAGGGCACACCGAGTAAGTAGATCTCATCTCTTCAAATGGATTGACACCGTCGACTGCCAATGAAAGATTGAGATTACGAGATTCTTCTTTAAAGTGTGGCCATTTTTCTTCTATTTCCTTAAATGCCGAACCATCCATAGGCATTCACATAATGTCATCTTGACTTCTATTATGTGCATGGTAATCCATAAATTGTGCCAAGCTATCGCACTTGAATAATCATTGTAGACGTGGAATAATGGGAATATGTTGAAGAACCTTGCAAGGCACCTTTTTTGTTATTCAATCTTATTGATATCTACTAATATGACAAATAGGGCATTTTGTTGCAAATTCATGTTGTTTATGATATATAATATGATCGTTCGGACATGCATGTATTGTTTGATACTCCATTCCAATATCTTTCATAATGGCAGATAATTCTCAGTATGAGCGAGGTAGAATGTTTGATGGTGGTAACAAATACTCACCTATCAACCTACGACCAAAAATATAATTTGTTAATTTAAAGAATATTAATTGCTACATGATTCACCCAATATTAATTGTAAGAGAATTACAACTAAAATAATGAAAAAAGATGACATACCTTAACATACGTGTCATTGCTACATTGGATAAACTATTCATAACCTTCAAGTTCACCAACAATAATACAGCGGCAAGAAGAGTTGTTTCGGAGCCTTCATATAGGGGCTTGTGTGCCTTCTCAAGTATAGGTACATCAAGCTCTGCATCAACATCATCATCATCATCATCATCATCTTGATCATCATGATCATCTTGATCTTCTTCATCATCATGGTCTTCTTCCATGATATCATTACCTTCTACTTCTATATTCACACCTCCATGTTCCCTCATTTGGAAATCCACATTCTCCAGATTGTCATGGTCCATAACATGAAACTCAGGGACGTTGACCTATATGAAAATTATGACCTTATATTAACCATGACAATGTTGTCATCATCAAATCATGTCTTATGTATTTTATAAAATATTAAAATACATACCAATGGACGAAATTCGTTTCCCCCTTCAATGTGACCATGTTGCCTACAATGTTCCTCAGCTGTTTTGATTAAATATCTTTGAGTCTTTAAGCCCTTACAAAGTTTGCAAGGACAATAACATTTTCCATCACCCTTTCTTTTTAAGTTAGACCACAGTCTAGCAATTGTCTCCCTATTTTTTTGTGTGTTGATATCGTCAGACATGGTCTTTCTTGAATGGAATGACTCATTGGTGGAAGAAGGATGATTTGTTTGCAACTTGTAGATAAAAATCATTACTGAACAACCATTTTCTCAACCATTTTAATATCGAAAAAGTCATATGAAATATCTTTATCATTTAGATTTTAATGGTATATTTTAACTTTTAATCAGAATTTTGTGTAATATAAGGACCCCTATTTAAAATTATGTCAATACCAACTAAGTGCTAGTAATTTTGAAAGCTGGCATATACAATATCCTTTAATAATAATGTTGATGAGCCTAAAGAAATATATGCATTCAATTTCTTGAGTAAAATGACAAAATATTGACATGCTTAGTCAATCAATCTCACAAGGATAGGATTATAGAACAAAATAATGTCTAATCTAAAATATTGAGGAATTCGACCTAAGTTTGAAACCTAATCTAGTTTGCAAATGAGAACCCCCTCTTTTCACTTTAGCCATAGAGTAGATGTCTTAGTAGTCTTAGTTTGGTGGTAGTTTCAAGGTCTTCAAGTCCGCAGTCTTAGTTTGAGCAGGCAGCTAGATGTAGGTCCCTTATCCATTTAGATGGAATTAAACCTTAGTCAAGAAGTCAAGAGTGTGATGGCCTTCCCCAAACAATTTATAGCTAAGATGATTGTTTTCAAATAGTCATCTTAGCTATGAATTCCACCTGGATCCCACCATGAAACAATTCTTCCATTTAGCACAAACCCTGATCCTAAATGAACCACACAGTATTGTGTTCGCAATATAAGTTTAATGTTGTCATTGATGTCAACCTGTTGTGTGCATTAATGTCAACCTGATATGAGGGAAGTGCTAGTTGATGTATGGAAGTTGATAGAGGTCTGAAAATGAGTGTTTAGATGTTGTTCTAATATTTGGTCATAGTGTTGAGTCAGTATGTAGTGTTTTCGGAAGGTGATAGTATGAGAAACTTGAATATGCAAGAAAGAGTATTTGATGTCCTTATGGGAGAATGCTCTGCATTCCTCCACATAATAAGTTGATGGCTTTGGGTTCTGATTGTATGTCTATGGTTTGTGAATATTGCACTATTATGATTTCAAGTCCCCAACAATTCAGTGGCTGAAGTTATGAGTTGTTGTTTGCTAACAGGGTTGCTGTCTTTTGTAACTAGTTCAGAGAATGCTCCACTCTATTAGTTAGAGATGTAATTCTTACTGAGGTAAACAATGGTGTAGTCATGCAATACAGTAAGTGGCTTTGGACCCCTAACTTGTAGGAAAGATCAGTATTCCATGCAGTTAGTAAGTATTCTTTACTACAAAAAATTAGAGTGATTTTTATGTTACCCATAATCCAGTTACTCATGCTAGAATGAAGCATATTAAGGTTTACCAGCATTACATTAGCACTTCAAATTTATGAACAGATTTTGATAACTTTCACAAAGTTCCTTGTCATGCACATTGTGGGTGGTAATGAATCTTTAAAGAGGAGGGGGGTTAAGGGAGCTTGGGATAGGAAGTGGCAAAGCCTCATCACTGGAAGCTTTGCATGCTAATAACACCTTTAATTGGCCTTCCAAGTTGTGTTTTACAAAAGATGCTAAAGTGAAAAACCCACTAGAATTACCTATGTATAATATTCACAATTTGTATTGTGATTCTATTTAGAATATTCTTTTAGTGTCTCTTAACACCTCTACAAATTTGTGCTCTTTCTTTTGCTTCTTGTGTTTTATATTTTTTAATCTTTCCCGTTATGGACCACTATTATTAATCTCACAAACAAGTGAACTTTTTAATATTGATTCCAATGTGTAAAAGAGAAAAAAGTGGATACTCATGTTGCATTTTAAAAATATCCATATACATAATGAGACAACCAACTAGTATTCCCTAGGCCAGAGTGTTATAACACACACTAAATATTTTGATAGACTTTTAGAATAAGTTTCCTCAATATTCCAAACTGCAATAAATAGAATCTGCGACAAAATCACAACTATGATTCAGATCCACATTCTCTACCTATTTATGTCTTTATGCATTAGCAAGCAGAAAAATTGAAGAATGGTGCAGCACTGACCTTGATAGTTATTGTTCCCCTATCCTTTTTGTCCTTGATCTTATTAGTGTCAAGAGATGGCAAGAGTTTCAAGTTGACCTCCTTTGACTTCTCAGGTTGCAATTCAAGCAAAGGATATTTAACAATGCCTAGGCTCTTATCTTGACCAATATCCTTATCAAGCACCTGCAAAGTCAATTCAAAAGTTTCAATAACTGCCTGATGCTTTAACATTATCCTAGATTATTGAAAACATTTGGCACTCAGAGAAATTAAGCTGTCTAGTATCTAAATTATAGATTTGTACATGGCTATGCATCCATGTACATTTTCCTAGCTATCACTACTTACAACTATTTATATAATCTTTTGATCTATTAGTTCCTTATCAGAGATAAATAATGAATCAAATTCTTTGACATTGCTATGGATAAGATGGGGTTATAAACATGAGCATGTAATTCCTTGTAAGTTTGTAACTATAAAGATTTGAGTTATACAACACTCTACAAAGATATTTGAGTCATTATGATTCCTGACTGCTCAGAATTGGATGTTGGTTTCCCAATGATTTTCTATCCTAGAACAACTTGTACTATAATAGTTTGGATCCATTTATTTATATAATTTTTTGATCTTTTAAGTTCCTTATCAGATAACATTCTAGTTTTAATTCTCTATATAGTTCAGCAGTGGTCATTTAACATACAAAATGGTGATGTCGTGTTGGTCCTTAAATTACATTTCAAGACCAAATTGCTATGTCTACCCATTACTATTAGTATTTGCCAATATTTTCTACAATTTTCAGAAACATGATAGTTAGCATTCTCTACTATTTAGTTCAAGAAGATTCAGATGAACCCCTCTTCAAGAAGGCATGTAGCTTACTGTACACTATATTTAAGACATTAAATAAAATGGAATATCATACATATTGGTTGGATTTGTCTAGTTTCCATCCACTACACTGCATTTTGAATTAGAAACTAGTAAGTGGTTAGCAATATCCTTTCCTAGAGTAAGTAGCAAGACAACAACCTTAAGTTTTCTCCACAGCCAAAATAGGGTTCAAAAGAATTTCATCTCACTCTTTATCCATTCCCTACAGAGCATTAATTTCATGTGCTCTACATTAGGGTATTTTGTTACTTACTCATTATGTGTGCTAAATTCTTAGTTGAAATAAAAAATTAAAATACACAATTCAATTACACCATTTAAATGTCAAACAAAACTCAATGACAAATAAAAATGCAAGATAAAAGCTGAACAAAATAATAAAAATTAGTCTTTGAAAGGGTAGTCATGACGAGCAAGATGAGATGTGAATTTATTTCTTCTAGCACATGTCAAGTACTTTTTACTCGTAGTATTTAAATTCATGTTCACACAATTGCATTTTTGCATAGAGAAAGTGACTCTTAAATGGTTCTCATGTTAGCAGTTAGCCAGAAAAGTAATTTATTAATACATTTTCACACTTGATACAATAGTACATGATGCAGATTAGGAATGCTCAGTAAGTTTTGTGCTTTTCCTGGAATTCCATATTATTGACCTTGAAACCATTTGTGGCTGATGCCTGAGGGGGAATGTGTTCACATTCAAACCGCTTCTCAGCTTTTAGTCCCTTCCATGTTATGGGTTTCTAAGATGTTCTTATAGATTATTGAGCTTCAATCAGATTTTAGGTCAATTCCTTGGTGACATGCATTGAAACTTAGGTTGCTAAAACTAAAAGTGTGGTCACACTAAATTCTTCTGTAAAATATTTATAAAATCATTGAATCAGTTTCCAATAGCATCAGGACTATAAGGAAAAGTAGCAACGAAAGTCTTTTGCACTTTTCATGCAGAAAATAAAAATACATAGGAAGCATTTTGGTGCTTAGAAGAATGGGGGGCAATGGAAATGATGACAGAAGAAAATGATGGAAATCTAATTTGAAGAAAATCAATGAAATATGACTGAGACTAACAATGTCAAAGTTGGCCAGGATAATAAAATAGATGAGAATTAGCTTAGGAAAGAGATGTAAGGTTGTATTTTTATCCAATAGGCTTTCTGTGTGGGATTTTAGTTTGGAAAGTTCATTTTTTGGCCTTAGAAAATGTCAGCCTGGTTGGTTGTGTGCTGTTTTCCAGAAGTACAGAGAAAATCTAGAATCTGAAGTGATATAAAATGTATTTTTTATTTTTAATCTCAGTACAAATAGAAACAGGTCACGTAGCTCTTCCTACAGAAATAGTAGTCAATTTTTTGACCCTTATCAGTACTAACAATGACAATGATATAGCAACATTTTATATGTTTTTAAACCCCTTCAACGTGGTACAAATAGAATAGTCGATGATAAAGGGTTTTTACATGCATATGTAACGTCAAAGATAGTAGGAAATAATTTTAGTTTTAAAATATAAATGAGACTTTCAGATATATTTTGTGGACTGTCTGTCGTGCATAAAGACCACTCAATGAACCTTGTATCCTATAGCTATTGTAGTAATAACTACAATAGTAAGGCTATTCTAAAACTAAATTTAAGTGCACATTTGGAATTAGATTTGTTAGATACACTTGTATACAAGTCCTTGAGAGGTTCTCTAATGTATTTAGTCAATACAAGACTTGATATTTGTTTTGTAGTGAGCACATTAAGTCATTATCTAGTTCAACAAAGACAAGTTCAGTGGACTGTTGCAATAAATTTACTCCAATATGTGAAAAGAACAATTAATTATGGGTTGAAGTGTGTTGGAGAGAAAGAGTTTGTGCTACATGGCTTTGTGGATTTAGACTAGGTGGGTGATGCAAGTGCTAAGAAGATAATTTCAGAGTTTTGTTTTGGAATATGGTCAAGAATAATATTGTTGTTCGAGAAGAAACAAATAGTTGTAGCATTAAGTTCAGCTGAAGTAGAGTACTTCACAAGTTGCTAGCAAAACTTACTAATCAGATGTTGAAGCCGACAATAGTTCACTATGAAAATCAAACTTGCATCAAATTATTTGAAAATCCAATATTACTCCATGCACATAGATATTCATTATCATTTCTCAGAAATAAAGCTCAAGAAAAAGCAGTAGTTCTTCAATATGTTCCTTCAAATGCGCAGGTTGCAAGCCTTTTGACAAAGTCCCTATCATAAGGGAAGTTTGAAATAATAACACAGAAGCTGGGATTGATGGAGAACAACTTTCTCAAGAAGACAGAGTCAGATTTTTGTAGCTCAGTGTTGCTGGGCACAACACACCTGAAAAATTAGACTTCATCTTTAAGTGCTTTTTTTCAACTCAGCTGGGTGCTTTTATGAGTATGATTTAGGCAGAAATTTAAGGACTATTTTTAGTAGTAAAATGATAATAGTAATTTCTTTATACAATTGCTTTTGGGTTATATTTAGGTGTTACTCTTATTGCCTATATTGAGGCAGCTGGCATTTTTTTTAAATGTTATTTTGTTATGAAAGGCAAACTAAAAACAAGTGATTTGTTCTGATTTGGATTGTTAAGTCTATGGGTTATTTATAACCTTGAGGCATCCACATTTTGTACTCTAAATTTTTCCAAGATACAAAATATACATACCATGCACTGAATTTTAACACAGACTGATACATTGATGTTGACATACCCATGCAGATTACCCATCCTCCATTAAAGTTTTTTATGTGTTCTACACAGAGTGGCTGAGGAGAAAGAGAGGAGAATTCAATTTGTAGAAGAGTGTGAGAGAGAGCATCATTAGGGTGCTTTTTTACCTAACCATGAAACTAAATGCTTCCCCTATCTTCTCCCAAGTGGAGAGGCCCTACCCTTCATGAAGGATCTAGCAGTTTGAAGTCAAAGAATAGAGGAATCTGGTGCAACATGTATATCTAGATATCTAAGCATTCATTTACTAATGCTCATGCAAGTATAAATAAATTCATTGAAATCATCACCAATCACCTCTGCCCAAAAGATATGTTGTCACTTTTTTCTTATCATCATAATATATTTATACATCCATGTTTCAAACACATTAGATTCTTTGACACCCATTATTCAACTTAAGAGGGTAATTATGGCATTAGTTTCCTCTATAAAATTAGCGGAACATATTGGGCCATCAGGATTGACATGTTCTCTTTTGCAAAACCCACTTCTCATTAATGTGTCATGCATTCTTTGGTTTTCTTGTTACAGTGGTCAAGAGCCTTCTCCATAGTTATGTCTATATATATCAGGGCAACGAGAACTTTGAATATTTTATCAATAGTTTCTACATCTAGTCAGATAATGATCTTTCCCTCTACATCCCTGGTAGTTATTGACTTCTTTTCAAAATGAGATGCACAAGATAGAACAAACTCAGGTTATAGGATAGCCACCAGGAAGGCAGACACTATGTGTATATTTGTAACAATAAATGCATGTCATCATCCTCTATATTAGTAATTATTCTCTCAAAGAAATTAAACATATCAACATGTCCAATTTTTTTGTCTCTAATTTCATCAACAGAAGTAACTTAACTACGTGTGTGATTGTGTTCTGGTATTTTTCATATTTGAGTTTCATTTTCTTCTTAATGGAGGGAGACACTGTATCTTCTAACATAGAACAATTAGTTGCAAGGTTGCAATAAAAATTCCAAAATATTAGAAGATCATTTTGTTCTATAGGGGATGTCATGGAACCTTCTTCAAATGAAGAAAGTTACAAAGCATATAAGCCACGGTTGGGAAGAACTTGGTAAGTACAATCTTGGAAGAAAAAGCATCGAAAGGACTTCAAAATGATACCAATAGTTAATTCCAAATTTTAGGAAGTACATTGCAAATTAGGAAAAATATGTGAATAAATTTCATCAATGGAAAGAGTTTATTGTACTTTACATACATATGAGAAGCACTTTTCCTTTCACTTGCAATCATGTCTCAGAGACCTAATTTTAAGTGACTTTTCAGTGCATTTTAATCCAAAATCAGGTTTTGTAAGATCAATAACAAGTAGTGGGAAGTACTTTATATTTTATAGGTGTAAAATAGACCTATTAAGGCCAATTTCTGGTCTTGGAAGATCCATTGTAAATTTTGGAAGAACATGGGAAGATCATTCTATTGCATGTGTCGAATATGCAAGAATGTCTCTAAAACCCAAGATTATGAATATGATCCATAATTCAGGTCATAGAAGACATAACGCAAATTAAAAAATCATGGGAAGAACTCATATGCCATAAGGACAAAAATTGGAAAGATCATAAGCTTTCTCTAATCACATGAGAATATGAAATAGGAAGAACTTCAACATCTTCATCTTACAATTGCAGCCTTAGAGAAAAAACATGGAAAGATATTTGTTATCAAGGAAAGGACATGGCTGGGAAGATCTTTTCTTCTCTCAATTGTAAGACAATATCACTTTTCTCCTTGCAAGCATATGGGAAGTATATACATGCCATGGGAAGAACATATGCATTAAGGGAAGATTCAAGCTTTAGGAAGATCATTAGCTTGCGCTAATCACATAAGTATATGAAATGGGTAGAACTTCAGCATGATACCAACTTGCAAACAAAACTTGCAACATTTTAAGGGAAGAACATATTCATAGTAGCTTTCAAGTGAGGGGAATTGTTTATTATCACAAATTTCGCACACTTGCAATGTGTTGTAAAGAAAATCAATTTGCAACCTTTTTAAGAATAGCGCATTTGAAGATTTGCAGTTTGGTTTACATATTTACATTTCAAATAGGTTTTGAAAACTTGTAATATGGTTCTAGGTTTTAAAACTTTGGAACATCATTATAATTTTTTGACATGAGCGTATTTTGAGCACTTTGAGAAGATCTTTTAGCTGCAGTTGAATATAGTAGAACTATGGCATGGAAGTGAATGGGAAGTCTAATTCTTGAGTGGTGACTGGTATTTTTCAAAAGTATTGACTTCTATGTCTAGGTAAAATGGACATAGTTTATCAAAACTTTACACATGGATCATTATTACATTGAAAATCCAATCTGATTCATAGAGGATAAACAAAATTGAACACCCCCAAATACAACCTCAAAAATGCACAATAAGAAGTAATAGCCACCCATTTTTTAATAAAAAATGCACCCTAAACCCCTAGACATGACAAATATGGAGTAAAAACTTAAAAAACATTGATAAAACTTGTAAATATAATCATGTTTTCAAGTCAATATGACCTAGAAGGCAAAAATGACCACAAGACTGGAGAAAAGAAACAACAAAATGCAAAAAAACATACCCGGTAAGTGCATAAAACACTGCCCTAAACTCTGTATATAATGAGGAATGTTATCGCGCAAGCTTTAAGAAGGCCGATTGAAGAATTCAAAATCAAGTGAGAATAGGATACTCCATATATGAATGCATCTTCCTGTTATGGAAAAGTTTGAAAGACAAGCATTTTTTGCTACTCAATTCAGTCAGGGCCCTACTGAATCAATGGGTGTACTTGTTCTTCTATATGATGCTATGCTGCTACTTTCTCTTTTGTTGCCTATCCCGTGGTGATGGTGGTGCAACTCATGCTGCAAAATCATGTAAAAAACTCTAGTTATGGTCTTCATGCATACAGCTTGCCATTTGAGTTTTAGAACCCTAGTCACTTTTAAGGCTATACTAGGTTTTATGCCATTTATTCCAAGTTGAAAATGCTTTATTGTATCTCTGCTAAAGTCAACTCACTTGCCCACGCTAAAGTGAAGGGTGGCACTTTTTTTTTTAAACTTTAATTAATCTCGTGTTGGTCTCAATTTTGACCAACACATCATTGGTCGAAATTGAGACCAACACGAGCTTTAAAATTAAAAAAAACAAAATTTTTCATTTGTATTGTGACCAAGTTAACCATTTTTATGATATGGTCAATTTTTTTGGTCAAAATTTAAGGTGAAATGTACTAGTGAGGATTGGTTAGTTCCAAATGTGAGCAATCTATAAGCAATTGGACCAACTATAGAGCTAAGACTACCCTCTTCTGCTTATGGCTCTGCAAAACCAAGGCAGGTGCACCTGATCCAGTAGTATTAACTCTAACTGATAGTTCTAACTCTGCCCCTTATTTGAATATTGGATCTTTCAATAGATGATTACAATGAGAAAGTACTAAACAAAAACCTATTGTTCATTGAATCTCCATCACTGGATAGGACAATACATAAATGTAAATAAAAGTAAAGACTGGTAATGATTTAAATGATTGGGATTACAAGGTTTGAATCACTCTTCTCAACACAAAGATAAGAGAATACAGGCCAGTACCTTATCCATTGGGAAAAATATCAAGGAAAAGGATGAATACAATGGTGTCTAAAATTGGTCTTTAGACATAAACACAAATATCCCAACTCTTTCCTACTTATGAAAATCCTTCAAATAAATTCCAAGAACACATATTCCACTTTGAGCAATATTTAATCTAACTCTAGGTTGGAACTCAAAGCACCAATACATTCATATAAACCTTATGCAAAGATTTAAAGATTCAAAGAATAGAGCAAAGGAGAGCAAAGATCTAAGGTTTGTATTAAGTATAACCTTTCACCATGTGCATACATTATCCTGAATAGAAAGCTTGCAAGATAAGAACAACCTATACTTCTTCTCTATTGTTTGATAAAATGATATCAAAAATTACAATCCTTGACTGAAAAGATAAGGTTTCAGAAATTCTATCTTTTTAACACCTAAACTTCCAAATGATCAAGAAAACTCCCTTTATACCAAGAGATGCAACGAGCAACCGATCATTCTAGGGTTACAAAAAATAACCTAAAGACCTTTACAACAACCCCAAATGGTTTACAATAACTATACTGATGAAATATATGAGATATTTTGTAACTGAGTTGACAGGCTTTATGTCTTCAATGCTATCCTCAGCTCTTTTTCAACAAATCTGATTTCAACATCTCGATGTCCAACTGCAATGAATTCCCTTCTGCAATTTATTCAACCTTGAAACTCAACTGGCATGACATCATTAGAAACAAAATCGGATTCCTGTCGCACTTCAAAACTTCTACATCCTTCCCCAACTACAAATTGTACTAAAGAATTCAATTCCTAGCCACTGCTTCATTTTACAACTCTCTGCGTCAAATCCCTAGCCAAAACCCTACAGGAATTTTGAATTTGAATAAATATGATAATCGGCTCAATTTTAAAATGTGACTGTTGATCTATTTTATTCCCGATAGATCAGGCAGTTCGCAATAATCTTACAACAGTCAACAAAACCTTCAAAAAATCTCTCGCCATATCATAAAACTCTCGACCAATGAAAACTGAGCACGTCAGCAATGAAAAGGCCCCATGTAGTAAATTGGACTCACTCCTCATAAGCTTCTAATCAAATGGCTGGCGTATGGTCGCATAACCTCAAAAGATTCTATGCGACAATACGCCAACCATCAGATCCTCCATCTTGGCATCCCTTGAATCTTTCAGGCCCACTAACATGTCTTTATCCCTTTCCAGCTTAGCCAATCAGAACACAACACATCAGTGATGAATCATCATGCGGTCCCACTATTCTCAGCTAAACCTTAACACTTTTACCCTTTTGGCGAATACGCGACTGCAAGAAATTCTAAGTCACAAGATACTTTATTTAACCATGTTCTGATTAAACGATTCAGTAAACAAAGCATTTCGCTTAATCGTTGAGTCTCATGTTTAACCCTTGGTTATATTTGGTGAATGCATGTAAACCTTTATTCACCAATTTGCAATATGTTTTAGAGCTTCACTATTTTACTGCAAGACTCAGCGAATACACACATTCGTGTATTCGTGAGAAGACTCAGAATCCCACCAAAATACTTTGTGAATGAGTGAACATAGAAGACTTTATCAGTGCTACCAAACATTTTGTCTGAGTCACCAAACATTTTGTCTGAGCCAACAAAATATTTAAATATCTGATAACCCTAGGCCCACCTGAAAACCTGCCACATGTCAACACATCATTTGTTGTTTCTACTTGGTCATCTCTGACATAGGACCCACTAATCCTTCAGCATCTAATTAGATGATAGACACAAGGTCGCATGGGGGAAGAATATTCCATGCGATCACGTGCCAACCGTCAATCAAAATCTCTGACACGGCCTTCTGAAAAGCTCCAACTCATTATCATGTGGACCAATGAGAAGCTGCCAATTAAGTACATGTAGTAGTGGACCCACTGTATTGAAAGGTTATGTCACAAAGGAGAATCAATGGTTGCCTTAAGATCTCATGCGTCTGACACATCCTTTACAAAGACATGCCCACCGTCAATTCTCTACAAATGTTAGAGCCCTCTGACATGTCGGCAACCCAGGAACCACTACCCCTGCCAAATCACCAATAGGTGGACCAATCATAAACTACCAACCATTCATACCTATCAGATGGTCCCACTTCCATGAAACACCGCATCATTAGGAAAGATCAATGGCTAGCATAAGACTGCAAGCCTCTGACACATCCCTTGTAGACTTATGCCAACCGTTAGATTGAGATGCTATCAGAAAGGCTAGGCCCAGGAAATATTAAGCCAAACCATTAGGAAAATTAAGGCACTGGACTTAGGAAGAATTAACGCCACTGGACTTAGGAAAAAATTAAATCTACCAGTTGCTGAAAATTAGGGAAAATAAAGACCGCTATGTGATGAAAATTTAACGCAAATGCCTTTATAAGGTTTTTAAGTGGCCCAAAAAGTAATACAAAATTAGAAAAAGGCTAGGGCACACTAGGGTTTTCTTCTCAAATGGCTAGATTTTAAATTTTTGCCTAGGGTTTATAGGAAAAATGGAAGAAATACTAGCAGAGGCCTGGAGAAAAATGCTAAACCCATGGAATTTTTCACTTGTGCTAATAGTGGCTCATGTTTGAGGATGTGTATCTCTTGCAGATACAACAAGAAGCTAGAATCTCCTAGTACAGGAGACTCGAACCAAAATTTTGACAAAAATAGGAAACTGGCAAACAAAAACTTCAAAACACAACTGTACAGAGACTCAAAAAATCCTTTAGGAGAAGTAGAACTTAAAAAATTGACCATGAATAGGCAGATCGAGGAGCTCTCTTGTCAAATTCTTCAAAATGTAAGAACCTGCTCCCCATTTTTCTTGAATAATATATGGGCCTAACCAGATGGGATCAAAATTCCCATGTTTTCCTTTGTATTCCATTCTTGCATTCCACATTAATACCATGTCTCCTTCTAAAAAATTCCTCTGAGTAGTCCTCTTGTCATACAAGACTTTGCATTGGGCCTGTAACTTCTCATTCCTATTATGTGCATCATTCCTTATCTCATTTAGCTGAATCAAATCATTCATTCTGACTACATCATATCTTCTTCCACATCTTCATCATATTTTTGAATGAATTGATACATCTACAATAAGTTATTTTTAGGTAGTCTTGCATTGATTCCATATACTAAGTCAAAAGGGGCACACCCTATTGCCTTCTTTACTATAACCTTGTCAGCGCACAGGGCTTGTAATAATTTGGAGTCGTAGGCCTTCTTGTTTTTGTCCAGAACTCTTTTCAGAATCTTGATTAAACTCTTATTGCTAGATTCTGCCTAGCCATTGCCTTGTGGATGATAAGCAGATGAATATGAAATTTTAATACCATTGTGTCTGTAGAAGTCAACAAACTCTTCTAACCTAAAACATAATGCATTATCAACCACCATGGTCCCTGGGAAACCAAATCTTGTTAAGATATTCTGCATCATAAAATCTGTTACCACCTTTCTAGTTGCTCTTTTTGTAGGGATTGCCTCAACCCACTTAGTGAAATAGTCAGTTGCCACTAAGATATAAGAATATACACCACTAGACTTATTAGGGATTTCACTAATGAAATCCATACCCCACTTCTGGAAAGGAGCTTGAACAGTAACAGGTTTAAGAGGCAAATTCCCACTGAATTTTAGTTTTCTTGCAAACCTTTGACAGGGATCACATTTCTTGACAAATTGATGGGTATCTTTGAATAGTGAGGGCCACCAAAAACCTACCTTGATAATGTTGTGAGCTATAGTCTTTTCCATGTAATGTCCTCCACAAATTCCATTGTGCATTTCATGCATCAAAAGCTTGGCTTTATCTGGATCTATACACCTAAGAAAAACACCTTCATTACTCCTCCACCAAAGCTCACCATTTATAATTGCATATCTCAAAGAGTGGAGTTTAATAGTTCTCTTCTTATTGTCATCTAGTTCAGGGGGTAAGACCATCTTTTGTAAATATTTGACAATATCTTTGTACCATTCACAACAGTCCATGTTACATATGTTACCATTCACAATAGTCCATGTTACATATGTAAGGCCTCTAATCCTCTTCTAAATCATTTATCTGGTTTTCATTTAAATTACTTTGGGCCATCAGTTTTGCTAGGCCTAAACCTCTAACCAACTTTGTAATGTGGATGTCAATGTTAAATTCTTGAATTTTGTTAATCCACCTACATCTCCTTCCTGAGACTTCCTCTTGGACCAAGATGTCCTTGACTACAGCACTTGGAACATAAGCAACCACTGTGGCTCCCAAAAAATAACATCTGAATGTCTTAATGGCCTTGACCAAGGCATAACCTTGTTTCTCAATGATATCATAATTCAATTCTACTACCTGCAAGGTCTTGTTGAAAAGGGAAATAGGTTGTTCAAAACCTTAAGCATTTTTTTGTAATAGCACAGCAACAACAGTATGGGTAGATGCAAAAGAAAATATTTTCATGGGCTTGCTATAATCTAGTGTCTTCAAGATTGGGGCATGATTTATGGCCTTCTTAATGTCATTGAAAGCCTGTACTACTTCAGTATTCCATTCCATTTTTTCTCCTTTCTTCAACATTCTTGATATGGGAATACTGATCTCTGCAAAATTTGTAATAAATCTTCTTAAAAAGTTGACTTGTCCTAGAAAGAACTGAATTACCTTGATATTCTTTGGTAAGGATAATTTGTCAATGGCTTCCACTCTTTCAGGATCTATCCTCACACCATCCTTTGAAACAATGTGCCCTAAAAGTTTTCCTTCTATCACACCAAAGGCACACTTCTTTGGGTTCAAAGAAACCCCATACTCTAATGCTCTGATGAAAATTTTCTCAAGATGTTGGCAATGTTGTTCTTCTTTGGTTGAGAAGGCTGTCAAGTCATCTTGATATACCACCATAAATCTATCAATGAAATCTGCAAAGGCTACATCCATAGCCCTCTGAAAAGTGGCACATGCATTAGTCAATCCAAAAGGCATTCTTACATAAACATATGTCCCCCATGGAGTTGTAAATGTAGTTTTAAATTGTTCTGTATCTTTGACCATAACCTGATTGTAACTAGAAAAGCCATCCATCATGGACATCAATTCTGATCCAGTGACCTTTTGCAACATGTTCTCCATATTTGGTAACCCATAGTTATCCTTCAAAGAATTTATGTTAAGATTCCTAAAATCTACACAAAACTTGATATCACCATTCTTTTTTCTGATAGGCACTAAATTTGAAACCCAAGTGGAGTCCCTGATTGGCTTGATTAATCCAGCCTCCATCATCTTCTTGAGTTCACTCTACATTTTGGGTGCCAACATAGGTTTAACAGGTCTCAATTTTTGTCTGAAAGGTTTTGTGCCCTCCTTAAGTGGAACCTCATGTTGAAAAAGGTCCTCTCTATAAGCTTTGTGATCTTCATAAGACCAGGCAAAAACATGCCTAAATTTTCTGAGAAGGTTAATCAAATTTTTTCTAGTTCTTGGGGAGAGAGACCTGCCTATATAAACCTTCTTGGGAGCTATCCTTGTTCCCAATTTTATTTCTTCAAGCTCATTGATTTTATCAGTACTAGTAGAGAAGGCCTTGTCTTTGTTATCAAATGCCCTTTCAAGAGCAACTAGTCCTTTAGGAACTTTGTTTGATTCTAGTTGCAGAACCTCTTTCCCAAAGATGACATCTTTGCCATTCACTGTATTAACATAAGCACTAAAATCCATTTCTTTATCACCAAAGTGAGATTCACAATGGAGAAACTTGAGTATGTATTGGTCATCAGAAAAGACTTGCCAATTATCTATATTGTCAGGAATAGAAGGCCTAGCCTGTACCTCTATATTGGAAACATCTACAAATGTGACATCTTCTGGTCTAAGGGCTATATTAGCCAATAAATCTTCCATCCTATTCTGACTTCTTTCCATCTAGTAGATATTAAAATCAATAAAGCTTTCAATATCATCCCACATTGCATTCCTATATTGTTTCAATTTCTGATTCTTTGAAGCATATTTTGATCTAATTTGGGATATCACCAACTCAGAGTCACCTATAACTTTCAAACATTTTATACCATGCCTTGATGCCAATTTCAGGCCAATCAGTAGAGCCTCATACTCTGAAACATTATTTGTGCATGAAAACATCAAAGTAAATGAGAACTTGAAAGTTTTACCATTTGGAGATATGAGCAATATTCTAGCTCCAGATCCTTATTTGCTATTTGCTCCATCAAAATACATAGTCCAGAGACTATCAAGATCAGTCCATCCTTGCTGGATTTCTAATTTGTGGGCAAGCTCAACACCTTCCTCAGCTTCTTTATGTTGGACCTTGAAAGCATTAATATTAGTATCAAGAAAATAATTCATGTTGTCCTACTCTTCTTCTTCAATCATATGAGGGGTCCTAGATTCCCTAGTGACTTTGATATTCTATCCCTCCAACTTGAATGTAGAAAATGACAAATCACACTGTATGATACCTCCCATTGAAGCACTCCATTTTCTTGATAGTAACATTCCATATTGGGGAGGAATATCCACCACCAAGACACTCCTGGTTAATTATTTCTTGGGGTATGCAGCCAATCTGTAACGCAAAGCCTTAATAGTACCAACAATTGGTATTGTTACCCAAATTTCTAAGTCTCATACAAATTTGGCTAGATCTATCTCAAGGTCTCTATTTTTGCCTTCCCAATCATCCTTGAAATTTTCATGTTTTAGGTCTTGTTTCCTGGCCTCTGCAATTTGTTTTGTTCCCTGGTCTGTAGCTAAAGGATTTGAAAAAGGTAGCCATTGGAGGCAATAAACCCTAAAGACCCTAGGCTGGTTCTATTTTCATGTTACTTTTTCAGCCACTTAAATCCCCAAAAATGCACGTGCCCTTAAAAATGACCACTTCATGTGTTAAGTATCTAGGTTTTTGGGCGAGGTCCCTTTTAATATTTCCTTCAAAGCCTAAGTCTTCCTGGAAATTTTTTCCTCCTGACCTTCCCTTTTAACTTGTGGTTGTCGCATGTTCACAAGGAATATTATTTGCCCTTACAATCATGCGACAAGATGACACCTATCTCAGTGGGCCTAGTTCTCAGTTGATATAAGATCCAACAGTGGTCACATAATCTCATGGAATCTTTCAATCCCATGTGATCATGCGACAACCATTGATATGGTATTTACATCACAACAGATGATGGTGGGTCCTTCATGCCACGTCATTGTGACATGCCAGTTTCCTATTGGTCATTATGGGATGACTCTGTAGTGGACCCAAAGTGCAGGGTAGGCCCAGTTGATCTAAGATCTACGGTGGTCACATGTTCACATGGAATCTTTTGATTCCATGTGATAGTCATTAGATCTACCTTATTGCTAAGCCTCCGATGGTGGGTCCTCGGGTGGTGACGTGTTCATTTTTTAGTGGCTGGCCAAGTGATGACAGGGCTATCAGTGGGTCCATTTGTCAGGGGGTCCTAGTTAAAGAAAGATCTACGGCGGGCGTATGATCTGAAAGAATATTCGGTGGTCATGAGATCATGTGCCCATCGTTAGATTGGAATATGTTTGTAGTGGGTCCGTTGTTAGAAAGATAGTTGAGATGTTTGTTGATGAGGCGAACACGGTGAATGAAAGGTTGATAGGTGGCTAAGTGGGGCTGAGGTTTTAGGTAGCTCTGAAGAGGATTGAGATCGAATGGCTGTCGTAACTTTGCAAGGGATCTATCAGAGCTATAAGATCATGCGACATTTGTTTGATTTAAAAGGCCTTATTGACTATTTTGAGTTATTCTAAGGATCGTTCATCTGTCGGGAAAGATATGCATCAATGGTTGTGTTATATTTTTGGACCCGCTAGCCGTTAATATTTAAATTTGATTTTCTTGCGAAGGTTTTTGTTAGGGTTTTGATATTTTCAGCCATTCATGATGTCGGGTAGCTCAAAATTGATGTCTTCTAGATGTTGCAGTTGAAAAGGATGATGATAGGGGTTTGGGTGGCCATCTTTGGTCATTTCTTATTTTTTGAGAGTACCAAATCAGTGCATTCATGGTGGGCCAATTTGCAGAAAGGTAGATGAGTCTGGGTTGCTTGTCTTTAGGCTGATTGTAAGTACAGGGAGGGGCACTCAAAGAAATATCTGATCAGTTGAGATATTTGTAGAAGTAGCATTTATGATCAGACTTGATTGATTTCAAGTTTGTTATTCTATTGTAAATCTATAACCCTAATTGAGATATTTTGGCTCCTACCTGTGTGTGTGAAGGAGATGTATATAATGCTTTTTTGAGAGCTTTTGAGCTCAGAGTTGGACAATTGTAAAAATAATTTCACTTTTCTTAAGGGTCATCTATGGTATCATTTCTACCCTTTGGCTTATACAGTTGTAAATCTTTCATTGATAATTCAAATATTGCAGAGGCATTGTGTGAAATCTTCTCTATCCCCATGTTTCCTTGTCTAAATTATCTCTCATCAAATATGATATGTTGGCTTTGATTAGAGAAATCTCAGAGTTCCAGAACCCTTCTTTCATTCAGCATATATGTGCATTATTTTGTTTGATCTGATTTGAATGAGTTTGGGGGTATACTTCAACCCCCTGTCATCCTGTCTCATCCCTATGCCATTCTACTAAAGAGAATGTTTGCTTGCAGGTCATAGTTTGTGTCTTATGCTCAGACCCCTCTATGAAATACTTATGCAAGCCTATTTAGAAAGATTATGTTCTACTAGATCTAATGTGTTTCATGCTAATTTGGTCAGTATATTGTGTTCATTTCATTTCAGTGTATCACCTAGTATGTAATTTGCTTTCAGTTATTTCCCTTTCCAAGCACTCTTTCTATATCTTTCCCTCAAAAGATTTACTTTTCTTGTTAAGAAGCAAATTAGGGTGATTATCCAAGAGGAACCAGCCTAGAACTTGGAGGTCTCATCTTAGTTAGCATAGGTCCCACAACCTAGAGATGATTCCCATGTTATACTAAGTTATCAAGACCAACAGAGCTTGAGACAAGGGTGCAAACTTAGCATATAACAATTTTGGCACACCTGGTGGGACCAATGTTCAGATCCATGTTCAAGGTATGCTATCTTTGATATGCTGATAACATACTATAGACCTAGAAGAGGTCATTCAGCTACATATTTGGCGACTCTGGAAGGTCTACTAGTTTCAAAGATCAGGTGCTGGTATGTTTCAAATCTTTCATATTCAAATTCTAGTTGATTACATAGCACGGACCTTAGAGAGGTTAGTATTCAGGTACATCTGGTAGCTCCTTTGGTATTAAGAACAAGCAAGCCCAATTTTTGATAGAGCTTATGAATAAAATAGACCCTTCTTATGGAAAGACAATTTTCATTTGCACCTTTCAACCAAGGGAGTCCATTAGCCTTTGCTCAACATCATGATGTACCCTTGATGGCACTAAAGAGTATACCTAATTTCACAAGTGAAGGACAAACTATAGCTTTTGAACACATAAGAGATGTGACCACTATTTGTAGCATACACAACATCTTAGAGGAGGATGCTGCCACCAAGTTGTTGGCTGCCTCTCTCAAAGGTAAGGCTCTTGAATGGTTCAAGACTCTAGCAGTTGGCTCCATTACTTCATGGGATAGACTTGGAGACCTCCTTAGCAAATACTTTGAGGATGATTCAGATTCCTTGTCTCTAGTAGAGCAACTCCAAATTATAAAGAGAGATCCTTGAGAGTAGATGACTGATTTTAATGGCAAATTTCTCAAGACATGGAATAGGATTCCAATTAATATAAGGCCTTCAATAGATTGTGCTTTCCTTTATTTTTTGAGAGGCCTAACTAGTGATATATCTATCACGATTCAATCCTTAGGAGGTACTTCATTACCTCCATCTTTTGATTTAGCTGTAAAGGCAAAAAATTGTTTAATCCAGGCTGGTGTGATAACCCCAAGGCCACCCATGCCTATCTCTCCCAATCTTCTACCCACTGTACCTCTGCAAATGCCTCCATTTACTCCAATGCCCTCATTAATAGAACCTTAAGCCAGCACTAGCTATGGGAGGTCCATAGGTGACCCTTCTCAAGAGCCACTCAAATTGAGAAGTGATCAACAAACAATAAACAAAGAGATGATGAACCTATTGCAAGCTCTAACAAATGAGTTGATCACTATAAAATGGCAGAATCTAGAGGATGGATCACTTTATCAACAACAGGATCAGAGCCCTAACCAGCAGTGCCAAGTTCAGGAGAAATCATATCGGCAAGATAGGCCACAATATCAAGAAAAGCATCAAAGCAAAAGGAAAAAATTAGTAAAGAGGCCTTTCCATCCATATAATCCAATCAGCAGAACATTCCCAGTAAAAAACATCAAAGCAGCTAGTAGTCACCTGAACCCATTTTTTGGGAAGGAGGCTACAGATTTTCCACTCGTTCTCTTGAACTATGAACTTCCTGATGGAGAAAGATCAGAAGTGTTACAATGGGAGACAGTGGCCTCTCAAGCACATTCCCCTAAGGATGGAATGCAACAAGTGACTAGACAAGAGACTCACAAAGTCCAAATCCCAAGCTCCTTTCCTGGTAAGTCCACTGATACTTCTGTTGAATTTCCAACCTTTAGATTTTATCCTCCATTTTAGAATCTTAGTCAATAGGAGCCCAATCTCCATGCATTTTTAGAGCCCATTCATGACCCTGTCTCAGATTTCTAGCCACTTCATCTTATTCCTATAGATGAGATACCTAAAAGGTTTGATTTTCTAAATGATAATGAGCTTGTCCTGCAGCAAATAAAGCCCTATAAGACAATACTTAAAGAGTCCACTACACCTCAAGCACTTTTAGGCCACCAGGAAGAGGATGATTTTTTAGGTATAATTTTTCATGATAATCATGAGGAGCAAGTAGGGTTATTATATCAAGATGTATTAGAACAATCAGATAAGGATAAGAAAGAAAGTGAGGAAGGTGAGAGCCCAGCTAATCTTTTTGAGGAGGTTGATAATGTCTCAATTGCAGAATTTAGGCTGGTCTACAATAAAGTGGGGGAGGAATCTAAGGAATCATATTTCTTAGACCATGAGGAGGGGCCAGTGATTGTCAAGAATATGAGACAGTTTGATACCTTTGATGAGTTGTTGGATGTTCTAACTGATGAAGAGGATGGTCCGCTAACTGTAGAAGAAGAAATATTATGGCAGACTATCATGGAGGGACATAATTTTTATCATCTTGCTGAAGTTATTAATGAGATGCATCCTGATAGTAGCAAAGGGAGCCCCAAGTTAATTCTTTTCAAGGGTTTCTCCTTAAGGTACTTAGCAAGAATGGAGGCCATCAGTAAAGAACTAGTCATGTTTGTGTCCAAACATGAGTGTTCAAATGAAGCTAAAGCTGAAGGTGAAGGTATAGTTTAGCAAGGACAAGCTCAACTCACTTATCCACCCCTGGGTAATGAAAATAGGAATCTAATGGTGGAGGTGAGTCAATTTTTTTATGTCTTTCAAGAGGAAGTGCATCGGTTCTTCACACAACTATGTGTACTTCATTCCTTATTTTCCATCCTCATGCATGTCAAATATTGTATCCTAATGAGGAAAGGTAGTTATTTCAGCCTACCAGTGAATGGTTTTGTTTGACCAGGTTTCTGTAACTAGTTAGTTTAGAGTAGGCTAGTTTTTTTTGCTTTCTTTCCCTATTTTCTAGCCTAGTTTTCCTGCTTTCCAAGAAGTGCCTATGCACAATTTTATCCTTCTGGTTTCAATTTTGTCCCTTTGTCGAAGTTTTGTGCTCAGAGATCACCCCATGCCCAATGGATTGCTCAAGGCCACTGGTTTCCATGTCTAGCAAGCTGACATCCAACAGAAATCACCAAAATGTTACCCAAATTTCCAAGCCTCATACAAATTTGGTGAGATCTATCTCAAGGTCTCTATTTTTGCCTTGCCAATCATCCCTACAATTTTCATGGTTTTAGGTCTTCTTTCCTAGCCTCTGCAAATTGTTTTGTTCCCTGGTCTGTAGCTAAAGGATTTGAAAAAGGTAGCCGTTGGAGGAAATAAACCCTAGGCCAGTTCCATTTTCATGTTACTTTTACAGCCACTTAAATTCCCAAAAATGCACGTGCCCTTAAAAATGACCACTTCATGTGTTAAGTCTCTAGGTTGTCAGGCGAGGTCCCTTTTAAAATTTCCTTCAAAGCCTAAGTCTTCTCGACAATTTTTTCCTCCCGACCTTCCCTTTTAACTTGTGGCTATCACATGTTCGCAAGGAATATTCTTTTCCCTTGCGATCATTCGATGGGATGACACCTGTCTCAGTGGGCCCAGTTCTTAGTTGATATAAGATCCAACGGTGGTCACATAATCTCATGGAATCTTCCTATCCCATGTGATCATGCGACAACCGTTGATACTGTATCGACATCGCAATAGCTATTGGTGGGTCTTTCATGCCATGTCATTGTGACATGCCAGTTTCCTATTGGTCATTACGGGATGACTCTATAGTGGACCCGAAGTGTAGGGTAGGCCCAATTGATCTAAGATCTACGGTGGTCGCATGTTCAAATGGAATCTTTTGATTCCATGTGATCATGCGATAGCCGTTAGATCTATCTTATTGCTAAGCCTCCGATGATGGGTCCTCGGGTGGTGATGTGTTCATTTTTTAGTGGCCAGCCGGGTGATGATAGGGCTATCGGTGGGTCTATTTGTCAAGTGGTCCTAGTTAAAGAAAAATCTACAGTGGGCGTATGATCTGAAGGAAAATTTAGCGGTCATCAGATCATATGCCCGCCATTAGATTGGAATATGTTTGCAGTGGGTCCATTGTCAGAAAAATAGCTAAGATGTTTTCTGATGAGGCGAATGGGGCAAATGAAAGGCTGACAGGTGGCTAAGTGGGGCTGAGGTTTTAGGTGGCTCTGCAAAGGATCGAGATCGAACGGTTGTTGTAACTTTGCAAGGGATCTGTCAGAGCTATAAGATCATACGATAGCCATTTGATTTAAAAGGCCTTATTGATTATTTTGAGTTATTCTAAGGACCGTTCATCTACTGGGAAAGATATGCATTGATGGTTGTGTTTTATTTTCAGACCCGCTAGCTGTTAATATTTAAATTTGATTTTCCTGCGAAGGTTTTTCTTAAGATTTTGATCTTTTCGGCCATGCACGACGTCGGGTAGCTCAAAATTGATGTCTTCAGGATGTTGTAGTTGAAAAGGATGATGGCAGGGGTCTGGATGGTTTTCTTTGGTCATTTCTTATTTTCTAAGAGTACCAAATCAGTGCATTCATGGCGGGCCAATTTGTAGAAAGGTAGATGAGTTTGGGTTGCTTGTCTGCAAGCTGATTGTAAGTACAGGGAAGGGCACTCAAAGAAATTAATGATCATTTGAGATATTTGTAGAAGTAGCATTTATGATTAGACTTGATTGATTTAGGGTTTGTTATTCTATTGTAAATCTATAACCCTAATTGAGATATTTTGGCTCTTACCTATGTGCATGAAGGAGATGTATGTAATGTTTTTTTGGGAGCTTTTGAGCTTAGAGTTGGACAATTGTAAAAAGAATTTCACTTTTCTTAAGGGTCATCTATGGTATCATTTCTACCCTCTGGCTTATACAGTTGTAAATCTTTCATTGATAATTCAAATATTGCAGAGGCATTGTGTGACATCTTGTCTGTCCCCATCTTTCCTTGTCTGAATTATCTCTCATCGAATATGATATGCTAGCTTTGATTAGAGAAATCTCAGAGTTCTAGAACCCTTCTGTCTTTTAGCTTATATGTGCATTATTGTGTTTGATTTGATTTGAATGAGTTTGTGGGTATAATTCAACCCCCTGTCATCCTATCTCATCCCTATGCCCTTTTGCTGAAGAGAACGTTTGCTTCCAGGTCATAGTTTGTGTCTTATGCTCAGGCCCCTCTATGAAATACTTATGCAAGCCTATTTAGAAAGATTGTGTTCTACTAGATCTGAGGTCTTTCATGCTAATTTGGTCAGTATATTGTGTTCATTTCATTTTGGTGTATCACCTAGTAGGTAATTTTCTTTTAGTTATTTCCCTTTCCAAGCACTCCTTCTATCCCTTTCCCTCAAAAGATTTACTTTTCCTGTTAAGAAGAAAATTAGGGTGATTATGCAAGAGGAACCAGCCTAGAACTTGGAGGTCTAATCTCAGTTAGCATAGGTCCCACAACCTAGAGATGATTCCCATGTTATACTAAGTTATCAAGACCAAGAGAGCTTGAGACAAGGGTGTAAACCTAGCGTATAACAGGTACTTCTCTTGAATCCATAGCTTGAAACCTTCCATGAGGTGTATCCACTTTTAATCCTAATGACTTCATAACCTCAATAGGCATAACAGTATTTGATGCTCCATAATCAATCATGCAATTCTTTACCGGCTTTCCATTTATTTGCAAAGTTAGGAAAAAAGGATCAACTGATCCTACTGCAGTACTGACAACATTTGTGTCCAAATAGATTTGAGGGATTTTAGAAACAATCTCCTCACTACAATTTTCATCTTCATCATTCATAGTTGCTACTTGTTTCTCAGCTTTCTCTATTTTTTGAGAATCAATATCCACTACACTCTTTACCCATTTGAAGGCATTTTTCTTATGTTCTTCTATTCTCATCATCTCTAATAATGGAACTTTGATAGTAATTTGAGACAACAATTTACTCATGTCAATTGGAACATACTTTAAATCAGATACATCAGGCTTTGATTATGCAATTTCTTTATCAACTTCTTGGGTGGATATATCTACAGGTTTGTCAGTTTGGGCATTATTCTTCTTTTGCAAAATTGGTACAACATCAGCTGTAGGCTTATCTTTTACCTTGTAAACAATGTTAGGTTTAGCAACTTTCTTTACCTTGACCTTATCAATAGGAGTAGCATCCTTAGCCCTTTCTTGTGATGTCTTTACATCCTTGTCTGTTTTCTTGATAAAAATACCAGCTGGCTTCTGACTTGAATCACCAACAACCCTATTTCTCAGGTTATAATTTTCTTTTGCCTAAGTAACCAAATTGGCTATTATCAAGGCAATCTCCTCATTAGAAGGTCTTCTCAACGTAGTTTTCTGCTCATTTTTCTGAACATTACATTGGATGTTGTCAGGCTCACTATCTTCATCATCTGAAAAAACTTGCTGATGATATGATTCATTTCTAGTTTGGGAATGTGAGACATCTTGATTTTCATCCCGTTCAGCAGAGTCCACCTCACTCAAAACATGAGAAGAAAACATCCCACATCCTTTGTCATCATAAGGTTGTTCCTCATTGCATTCCTGCTCTTCTTGAGAAGAGACATTTTGGGATGTGGCACAATAATCAGGATCATGTGGTGATTGACAAGCAATACACCATGGGACTTCTTCCACCACATTCATTTAGTTTCTTTGCAATGGATCAGGGGTCCTATCATTTGGTTTATCTCTTTTCTCAGGAATAAAAGGCTTCCCATCTTTCCATTGAGTATTGTAGGGGTAATTCTTCATTCTTGGCAATTTGTTGAAATTATTAAAGGGAGGCTTGTCCCCTCCTGCAGCCTTATTACCTCTACTTTCACTAGGCTTCAGATCCTTTATTGCTTTTAGAATCTATTTTAGGCTTTCATCATCCTTAGGTTTCACACCTTGAGGCTTTCCTAGATCCTTTCTATTTAACAAAGGAGATTTGTTATCTTCTCTCCTTCCCAATTTTCCTAAAATTCTCTGATTACTCTCTATGTTCACAACTAACTTGTAAGCTTCGATAGGACTCCTTGGATTTTTATCTCTTAAAAGGTAGCCCATCTTAGAGTCAAAAGAATTTAAGTATGTGACAAGACACACCCTATCAACCAATCTGATAACCTGCAACAATTTATGCATGGCCTTTTGAAATCTAACATTAAATTCAACAACATCTTCATTGAAGTTCTTTTTTATGTTATTGAATTCATCTAGCATAAAACCCTCATGTGTTTTGTCACCATACTGTTCTTTGAAGCAATGCCTAAGATGATCCCATGAACCTATGCTACTATGTGGCAAAGCTCTAAACCAATCCCTTGAATCTTCTGTGAGGGATTGTACAAATAATTTCATGATAACATCGTCAGCAATAATATTGTAATCATCAATTACATCAATAAATTTCTTTAAATGCTCCTCACAAGTCACAACATTGCTTCCTATGAACTTAGGAAGTTTCTTTCTAATTTCTTTAGGGATGGGGTTAGGATAGCTAGGGATATTAGTAAAAACCAACAATTTACATCTTTCATGAATAATCCTTGTATTAGGAAAACTAGCACCCTGAGATGTGGATGCATTAGTATGTGTGGTGGCAGAACCTTTAAAACCTCCTGGTGGAGGAACACCAGTTGTCTGATTAGCTAAGTTTGTAGTATTTGCTCCTTGTGTCACATTAGAATTAGTAAAATTTGTAGGTCCTCCAGAACTTTTAAGAATATCAATCTTCTTTTTCATTTCTAATGTTGCAGCTTCTAATTCTTCCTTTTCAAGTTTTTTGGCTAACAATTCTTGTTCTTTTTTAGCCTTTTCTAGGTCTGCTTCCAATCTCAAAGCTTGGTCTATAGGACCCTTAGGGTTTACAAGCTCTTTAATTGAAATACCCTTCTCTTTTTCTTTTCCCTTATCCTTTGGGATTCTTGTTTCAAACACTCGATGAACAAAAGGCAACTCATTTGCATTTTCAGGAATGGGGACATAATTTATAGCTTCCAAGTCTAATAGCTATCTTCTTAACTGGTCAGCTCTTATCATAGCCTGTCTGAATTTTTCTTCATTTCCATTTTCTCCTTTTTGTCTAATGGTTACCTATTCATGAATCCTCCTTTCCAATTCATATACTTCCTCAAATATTTCCTCAGAATCAGGCAAAGTTGTTTCTGATTCAACCTGTTGTGTTTGAAGCTATTCCTGCTGATCTTCAGACTCATGAAGACCTTGGGGTAATGAAGAACCAAGGGTGAAAGGGGGGATAAAGTCCTGACCACTTCTACTTTTACTTCTAGACCTCCCTTCCCTTCCATGTTGTATATTAGGATTCATCCTCCTATTTTGGGGTGGTCTTTCACCCTCTCTTTCTATGGGGGAGTAATAATCCTCATACTGATTAAGGCCTAGATCAACTGCCTCCTCATATTCTGAGGCATTTCCCTCCTGACTAGGGGGAGAAAGACTTTCTTGTCTTGAGTTTCTTTTTTCCTTCCAGGTAAAAGACATATCACTAGTATCCTTTTCTCTTCTAACCTGGTTTCTTCTAGATGTAGTAGGAAGCCCACCCTGCAGACTTTCTTCTAGGTGTTCCCTACTATAAGATCTTGTATTTTTGAAACTCATAATGATATTCTATATAAAGCACTAGTTATAGATATGCTTAGAGAGTCACCACTCACAATCTAGTGAGATAATTTGAAAACTTTTAAATCTGACTCTTATACTCTTTTAATGAAGTCCACTAGATAAATGATAAGCCAGCCAGGAGTCTACGCTCAACTCGTACCCACATTATCTATGCTGATTTGTAACACCAAAGATATCAATTGATTGAAATAGGTAGGTCAAGAGTCAAGCTCAACTTGAAACCTACACTATTTTCTCTTGACAATATTTCTCTATTCTCCAGTAGAGTCACTAATTTGATGGTGACTCGGATGGGTTGAATCAATCTGGGTAATGAGATATTGAATTTTTGTAATATAAACAGTGATTCAGAACTGATTTTACTTCTTTATTATGCTCTAATCCCCAGCACAGTCGCCAATTTGTTAGTTCCTGGATAGGACTTTACACTCCATGAGATACCAATATGCCTATGATGGATGTTAAGGATTGGTTAGTTCCAAATGTGTGCAATATATAAGCAATTGGACCAACTATAGGGATAAGACTACCCTCTTCTACTTCTAGCTCTGCAAAACCAAGGTGGGTGCACCTGATCCAATAGTATTAACTCTGATTGATAGTTCTAACTCTGCCCCTTATTTGAATATTGGATCTTTCAATAGATGATTACAGTGAGAAAGTACTAAACAACAACCTATTTTTCATTGACTCTCCATCACTGGATAGGACAATACATAAATGTAAATAAAAGTAAAGATTGGTAATGATTTAAATGATTGGGATTACAAGGTTTGAATCACTCTTCTCAATACAAAGATAAGAGAATATAGGCCAGTGCCTTATCCATTAGGCAAAGTATTAGGGAAAAGGATGAATACAATGGTGTCTGAAATTGGTCTTTAGACATAAACACAAATATCCCAACTCTTTCCTACTTATGAAAATCCTTCAAATAAATTCCAAAAACACATATTCCACTTTGAGCAATATTTAATCTAACTCTAGGTTGGAACTCAAAGCACCAATACATTCATATAAACCTTATGTAAAGATTTAAAGATTCAAAGAATAGAGCAAAGGAGAGCAAAGATGTAAGGTTTGTATTAAGTATAACCTTTCACCATGTGCATACAGTATCCTGAATAACAAACTTGCAAGATAAGAACAACGTATACTTCTTCTCTATTGTTTGAGAAAATGATATCAAAAATTACAATCCTTGACTGAAAAGAAAGGGTTTCAGAAATTCTATTTTTTTAACACCTAAACTTCCAATCCTCTAAAATGATCAAGAAAAATCCCTTTATACCAGGAGATGCAACAAGCAACCGATCATTCTAGGGTTACAAAAAATAACCTAAAGACCTTTACAACAACCCCCAAGGGTTTAAAATAACTATACTAATGAAACAAATGAGATATTTTTTAACTAAGCCAACATGCTTTATGTCTTCAATGCTATCCTCGACTCCTTTTCAACATATTTGATTTCAACATCTCGCTGTCCAACTACAATGAATGCCCTTCTGTAATTTATTCAACCTTGAAACTCAACTGGCATGACATCATTAGAAACAAAATCAGATTCCTGTTGTTAGTCCATTTTCCTGTCATAGTAAAAATCTAATGAAAATGCCCTATTCCCTACAAATGTTTTGTAATGTTGTCCCGCCATGCCTTCAATCACAGTTTTGACTTGCGATGAAAATCCATAAGGTTTTATGTTGTGCGATCTTACCCCTATTTTCTTCCATGTGTCACCTTGCTTCAGTCCCGATCGCATCTCCTAATTCATAAAACCTAGGGAGTTATTAAAGTTTTATGGTCTGCAGGAAACAGTCTTAGAATCTGCCAAAGTGTCGAAAACCTATGATATTTTCTATTTGGTTTGCATGAATACCTTGGATGTTTTTGATCTTTCACCAAAAATCCTATTTTTTCAACCTCGCATTTCTTCCCTTTTGCTTGCACTCCTTATTTGTCGGTCTTAAGTGTGCAAGTATGATCGGATGGTGGGCCTAAGTCTTCAAGGGCTTTAAAATGATTGGTTATCCCTTGAATGCATGTCAAAAACTTCTGACATGTGACCATGCGACTGGTTACTTCTTGTACTAGGCCCGTTGGCAGGGAGGGAAGTGGTCCCGCTGACGGTTATGTGGTATCCTGTGGTTGGATGTCACATGATCAAATGTCAAAGTTTTCTAACATGCGATCATGGGACTGATTGACACCTGTTGCTAGGGCCCATTGGCAGGTGGTTATGTGGCGTATGGCAGGCCCAAGTCTAAGGTGTGGCAGTTGTTGGCAGGGCTGAGGCGTGGTAAGTAATGGTTTGTCGCATGATCTCATAGCCTTTTTCAAGGCTATGCGATCATCCGACTAACTGCCAGGCTTAGCAACGGCGGTTATGCAGAGTTGTGAGGTGGTAAAGGGTTACAGGTGTGGCATGTCGCATGTTCACATAGCCCTTCTCTGGGCTATGCGATCATGTGACAACAGTTGCGACATCGTCAATGCAGAGTTAAGGTGGTTCAATGGTTCTATGCTGCTGACATGCTCAGTTTTCAATCACCGAGGGATTTTTGAGGTGGCGGTTGACTGGTCAAGGGGTCCCAAGGTAGTTTTAAAGGATAAGTATGACCGCCTGATCTATCGAGAAGAGATCAACAGCCATGTTTAAAATTTTTTGACTGGCCGTTGCCACCAAGATTTAGATTTGCAAAGAGTTTTTGCGATAGGAAGTACCATAATTGATTGCTTTCATGGCCAGATTTGATTGGTTTGGTGGCGATTGCTATTACAGTGTGGTCCAAGGTGTGTCGTGCTCATTTGCAGGGTCTGTACCATGCATTTTTGAGCTTGAGAATCTTTTTGTAGGTGGTGATTTGTACTAGTTTTCATGGCTATCCTTGGTGTTCTGTACTGAATCTTGTAGATTTTCATGATTGAAGACCTGTCTGAGATCTCTTTCTCCAGGTGGCTTCTTGTTCTTCCCCTGTAGATTAAATTTTGATTTAAATGTGGTTGATTGGGTGGGTGAAATCCCTAACCCTGGTTACCTGTTGCTTGTTGAATCCTACTGTTTGGGATTCCAAGGTAACCAGTGGTATAAATTGCAGGTTGTTTGATTTTGTAAGGGTTGGATGGTTAAGTTTTTTGCCTTGTAAATATTTCTTCTTCTCTACATATAGGGTGTTCCCTCTTTCCTCTCTGGCTATGGGAGTACAATGAAGTTGTAACAGATGTCTTATGTATGAGATTTCAACATATTCATTCTGCTATCAGGTTGTTCCCATTTGGGTTTTAGACTTATTGACTATAGCATCAAGGGTGTTGTAGTTTTTCTACTTGCATTTCCAGTGAGTGTCTGCAGTAGAGTTGTTTTCATAGAAGCAACTAGGTCTAGGACTAGTTTTCAGATGTGTATGAGCTGGGGTATCAAATATTTCTTATGCTTATCTTCCAGTGGATGTTGGTTAATGTATTACCTGTTTATAGGTCTCTTCTAAGGGGAGGGTTAAAATCTTTTAAATGAGTGATAACACATTTGAGTACACAGGTGGTTTGGTAATGTATGATCTGATTTAGGGTGAATGTGTTGTCTTCTTGTTTCATAGCTCTGTTGTAGTGAGGTATTTGACTCTGCTACCCATTGGATAAGGCACTGGTCTATGAGAGACTTAGGGAATTTTAGGGGTCCATCCAGCCCAAATAATCAAATCATTTTCATTTAGTTCCACCCTTTTTCTTTCATGTTGTTAGTGTAGGTCTCTAGTTTTCATACTCACTCCATCCAAGTAGGGCTATTGCATGAGATATTAGTTTCATTTGAGGTACAGGATACCTATAAGGGTTTGAAAACCATTCCACAGTTAGTTACTTGCAGGCCTGTAGTGTGACACAAGTTGTATGAGTGTGTAAATGAGGTACACCCACCTGAGTGATGTGGAGCTCAAAGTGTAGAAGGATCTCTCTTTGATCCTTGTCAGTTGGCCCTTTTTCCTATCAGATTTGGAGTGTTGAGTGAATGTGACGCTAGCCTTGTCAATCCTTATGTCAATCTAACCTTTGGGAAAAAAAAACACCAACAAGATGGCGACTCTGCTGGGGAAGAAGTAAAAGGCAGCAAGCTTCCTTGCTTAGTTGGATCAACCCACAGTCTTGGTTGAAGATCATAGTTATAGAGTCAGATATAAAAACCACATTTGTAATATATTCTCACCTAGTTGTGAGTGGCGGCTCTGATTTGTCTCTGTTTGATCAGTGCAGTCTTTGATAAACAGTGTGGTTACTTGTGGAGTTTTGTATTGGTTGGAGAAGAAATCCAAAATTACTTTCCTCTTCAAGGAGGTGGCGACTCTACATTACAAAATCTGATGGAGCTACATGGTGAGCTCTAGATCTGACTTGCCTTCCAATCAACAAGGTCTTCTACTCCAAGATTCCCAAGTATTTCTCAAAGATCTGAAATGTCTCCTTGTTAAGTGACCTAGTACTAGGAAAAGGAGTAAGGTGTGAATAGAGGTTGAATACTTCAAGCTTTCAGTTGCATCTCTGCAAAATTTTATGGAGGTATTGCATTAAGTCAAATGAATAATCAAGGGAAAAGTCAGTCTAGGCTGCTTGGTTTCCTCAAGTTGGATAGACCTTTAAGCTATGTTCTTCCAAAGTCCCCTCTTTCTTTTCCTAGTGAGCTTTTGCATTTGATTCCTACTTTTGATTGTCAGTCTGATTCAGGAGTGAAGCATGTCATAGTATTCTATAGATTTATTATAGAATATCAGATTCTTGATGAGGATGTTAGTATGATATTTTTTGGGAGATCCCTCAAGGGGGTTGCATCTAATTGGTATCTAAATCTAGCCCCAAAATGCATCTCTTCTTTGACTGAGTTCAAGTGGTTGTTCTTAGAGGAGTTTTTTGATGATGATGAATGGAATGATTTGCAAAAGGATCATTAGCAAAAAGAGAATACAAGTTGTATTTCAGAGAAACCCATATCTAATGCTGAGGGTACTTCTTCTGATGAAGTTTTGTCAAAGGAGTATTCAGATTGTGGTAGTGAGCAGGAATCAGAATCAAGGTGTGCAGGATCCTCCATTCATTCAGAGATGTCTGAATGTAATTTTAGTGGTTATTCAGGTGAGGATGATGAAGGCAGTGATGTTGATGTACCCTCATATGAATCAGATGCAACGTGGGAAGAAGAAAGTAATGGTGGAAGTGAGCACTCCTTTAGCCAGGGGTATGAAGATGAAGAAAAAATAATTAAATGTGATATCAATGAGTCTTTATATGGTTCTAATTTTTCTTTATGTGCTATGAGTCTCCATGAGGATGAAATGGGTAGTGAGTGTAAAGTGTTCACTAACACTTTATATGATGAAGACTATGATGACTATCAGCCTATTTTTTGTGATGATGTTCAACATGGTACATTGCATGGAGTTATCAATCTTTTGTTCGAAGAACATGGTGAGGTCTCAGACTTAGTTGAATCGGGATGCCCATTTTCCATCTGTGGGTATCAGTCTAATTATTCATTTAAGGTCCAGATAGTTACACCTATGGAAAAGTAAAGTCAAGTTATGAATGATGCCTTTCTGTAGGCAGAATATGAGGCTTTTGTGTTTCTAATTGATAGCATACATGAGTCAGTGGAGAAGAACAGGTTCTTATCTGATGATACTGATCATTGGCATGCTGAATCATACTTTCATAGTCAGCAAGATGGAGAGAGTGCCAAAAAAAATTACATGCACTATGAAGAAAGCTACTTTGTTCTTCCTGATATGCTGGTTGAACACGTTGACATGCCTATTGAAACAAATGAAAATAGAATGCCTGATGTGCCACATGAAGGAAGAAATGAGAATCAGATTTTTGATAGAGGCAAGAAAAGACTCTTATTTGTTGTTGTAGGTTTTTTGTAAAAAATTGTACATTCTGTAAATATTTCCCTTTCTGTTGTGTGCTGCCTATGTTTTTTGAGGTCTCTACGCCATTTTTTCCAGTGGGTGGTCTGCTTCTTCCTAGAGATCTGAGGTCCTCATTGTATCTGTAGGAGATACATGTCCCCAACTAGAGCCAATGTTAGTCCATTTTCCTATCATAGCAAAAATCCAATGAAAATGGCCTGTTTCCTGCAAATGTTTTGTAATACTATCCTGCCATGTCTACAATCATAGTTTTGACCTGTGATGAAAATCCATAAGGTTTTATATTGTGCACTCTTAGCCCTATGTTCTTCCATGTGTCACCTTGCTTCAATCCTGATCGCATCTCCTAATTCATAAAACTAAGGGAGTTATTAAAATTTTATGGTCTACAGGAAACAGTCTCAGAATCTACCAAAGTATCAAAAACCTATGATGTTTTATGTTTGGTCTGGATGAATACCCTAGATGTTTTTGATCTTTCACCGAAAACCCTATGTGTTTTTGACCTCGCATTTCTTCCCTTTTTCCGACACTCCTTGTTCGTCAGTCTTAAGTGTGCAAGTGCGATCGGATGGTGGGCCCGGGTCTTCAAGGGCTTTAAAATGATTGGTTGTCACATGATTGCATGTCAAAAATTTTTGACATGCAACCATGCGACCAGTTAATTCTTGTTCTAGGCCAGTTTGCAGGGAGGGCAGTGGTCCCGCTGGCAGTTATGTGGCATCCTGTGGTTGGCTGTCACATGATTGCATGTCAGAGTTTTCTGACATGCGATCATGTGACCGATTGACACTTGTTGCTGGGGCCCATTAGGAGGTGACTATGTGGCATATGGCGGGCCCAAGTCTAAGGCATGGTGATTGTTGGCAAGGCCGAGGTGTGGTAAGTAATGGTTTGTCACATGATCTCATAGCCTTTTTCAAGGCTATGCGATCATGCGACTAATCGCCAGGCTTAGCAGCGGTGGTTATGCAGAGTTGTGAGGTGGTAAAGGTTTGTAGGTGTGGCATGTCACATGTTCGCATAGCCCTTCTCCAGGCTATGCGATCATGCAACAACTATTAAAACATCGTCGATGCAGAGTTAAGGTGGTTCAACGGTGTCGTGCTGCTGACATGCTTGGTTTTCAATTGTCGAGGGATTTTTGAGGTGGTGGTTGACTAGTCAAGGGGTCCCACGGTAGTCTTAAAGGATAAGTATGACCACCTGATCTACCGAGAAGAGATCAACGATAATGTTTAAAAATTTTTGACTGGCCATTGCCACCAAGATTCAGACTTGCAGAGAGTTTTTGCGATAGGAAGTACCAGAATTGATTGCTTTCATGGCCAGATTTGATTGGTTTGGTGGCACTTGCTATTGCAATGTGGTCCAGGGTGTGCCGTGCTCATTTACAGGGTCTGTACCATGCATTTTTGAGCTCGAGAAGCTTTTTGCAGGTGGTGATTTGTACTAGTTTTCATGGCTATCCCTAGTGTTCTATACTGAATCTTGCAGATTTTCATGATTGAAGACCTGTCTAAGATCTCTTTCTCTGGGTGGCTTCTTGTTCTTCCCCTATAGATTAAATTTTGATTTAAATGTGGTTAATTGGGTGGGTGAAAGCCCTAACCCTGGTTACCTGTTGCTTTTTGCATCCTACTATTTGGGATTCCAAGGTAACCAGTGGTATAAATTATAGGTTGTTCAATTTTGTAAGGGTTGGATGGTGAATTTTTTTGCCTTGTAAATATTTGTTCTTCTCTACATATAGGGTGTTCCCTCTTTCCTCTCTGGCTATGGGAATACAATGAAGTTGTAACAAATGTCTTATGTATGAGATTTCAGCATATTCGTTCTGTTATCAGGTCGTTCCCATTTGGGTTTTAGACTTATTGACTATAGCATCAAGGGTGTTGTAGTTTTTCTACTTGCATTTCCAGTGAGTGTCTACAGTTGAGTTGTTTTCATAGAAGCAACTAGGTCTAGGACTAGTTTTCAGATGTGTATGTGCTGGGGTATCAAAGATGTCTTATGCTTGTCTTCCAGTGGATGCTAGTTAATGTATTACCTATTTATAGGTCTCTTCTAAGGGGAGGGTTAAAATCCTCTAAATGAGTGATAACACATTTGGGTACATAGGTGGTTTGGTAATGTATGATCTGATTCAGGGTGAATGTGTTATCTTCTTGTTTCATAGCTCTATTGTAGTGAGGTATTTGACTCTACTGCCCATTGGATAAGGCACTAGTCTATGAGAGACTTAGGGTATTTCAGGAGTCCATCCAGTCCAAATAATCAAATCATTTTCATTCAGTTGCACCCTTTCCCTTTCATGTTGTTAGTGTAGGTCTCTAGTTTTCACACTCACTCCATGCAAGTAGCACTATTGCATGAGATATTGGTTTCATTTGAGGTACAGGATACCTATAAGGGTGGGAAAACTATTCCACAGTCAGTTACCTGCAGGCCTGTAGTGTGACACAAGTTGTATGAGTGTAAGGTGAGGTAAGGTATACCCACCTGAGTGATGTGGAGCTAAAAGTGTAGAAGGATCTCTCTTTGATCCTTGTCAGTTCGCCCTTTTTCTTGTTAGATTTGGAGTGTTGAGTGAATGTGACACTAGCCCTGTCAATCCTTATGTCAATCTGACCTTTGGGAAAAAAGAACACCAATAAGATGGTGACTCTGCTGGGGAAGAAGTAAAAGGCAACAAGCTTCCTTGCTTGGATGGATCATCCCAGAGTCTTGGTTGAAGATCATAGTTATAGAGTCAGATAGAAAAACCACATTTGTAATATCTTCTCACCTAGTTGTGAGTGGTGGCTCTGATTTGTCTCTATTTGATCAGTGCAGTTTCTGATAAACAGTGTGGTTACTTGTGGAGTTTTGTATTGGTTGGAAGAAGAAACAAAGAATTACTTTCCTCTTTAAGCAGGTGGTGACTCTACATTGCAAAATCTGATGGAGTTGCATGGTGAGCTTTAGATTTGACCTACATTACAATCAACAAGGTCTTCTACTACAAGATTCCCAAGTATTTCTCAAGGATCTGAAATGTCTCCTTGTTAAGTGACCTAGCACTAGGAAAAAAAGTAAGGTGTGAATAGAGGTTGAATAATTCAAGCTTTCAGTTTCAACTTTGCAAAATTTTATGGAGGTATTGCATTAAGTCAAATGAATAATCAAGGGAAAAGTCAGTCTAGGTTGCTTGGTTTCCTCAAGTTGGATAGACATTTAAGCTATGTTCTTCCAAAGTCCCCTCATTCTTTTCCTGGTGAGCTTTTGGATTTGACTCCTTCTTTTGATTGTTAGTCTGATTCAACAGTGAAGCATGTCCTAGCATTCTATAGATTTATTATAGAATATCAGATTCTTGATGAGGATGTTAGTATGATATTTTTTGGGAGATCCCTCAAGGGGGTTGCATCTAATTGGTATCTAAATCTGCCCCCAAAATGCATCTCTTCTTTGACTGAGTTCAAGTGGTTGTTCTTAGAGGAGTTTGTTGATGATGATGAATGGAATGAGTTGCAAAAGGATTGTCAGCAAAAAGGGAATACAAGTTGTATTTTAGAGCAACCCATATCTAATGCTGAGGGTACTTCTTCTGATGAAGTTTTGTCAGAGGAGTATTCAGATTGTGGTAGTGAGCAGGAATTAGAATCAAGGTGTGTAGGATCCTCCATTCATTTAGAGATGTCTGAATGTGATTTCAGTGGTTATTCAGGTGAGGATGATGAAGGCAGTGATGTTGATGTATCCTCATATGAATCAGATGCAATGTGGGAAGAAGAATGTAATGGTGGAAGTGAGCACTCCTTTAGTCAGGGGTATGAAGATGAAGAAAAAATAATTAAATGTGATATCAATGAGTCTTTATATGGTTCTAATTTTTCTTTATGTGCTATGAGTCTCCATGAGGATGAAATGGGTAGTGAGTTTAAAGTGTTCACTAACACATTATATGATGAAGACTATGATGATTATCAACCCATTTTTTGTCATGATGTTCAACATGGTGCATTGCATGGAGTTATCAATCCTTTGTTTGAAGAACATGTGGAAGTCTCAGACTTAGTTGAATCGGGA
Source organism: Chamaecyparis obtusa (assembly GCA_027943335.1). Taxonomy (NCBI): domain Eukaryota; kingdom Viridiplantae; phylum Streptophyta; class Pinopsida; order Cupressales; family Cupressaceae; genus Chamaecyparis; species Chamaecyparis obtusa. The sequence goes on along the minus strand of BSBK01008386.1, from coordinate 216,422 downwards.
TGCCCATTTTCCATCTGTGGGTATCAGTCTAATTATTCATTCAAGGTCTAGCCGGTTACACCTATGGAAATGCAAAGTCAAGGTATGATTGAGGCCTTTTTGCAGGCAGAATATGAGGCTTTTTTATTTCCAATTGATAGCATACATGAATCAGTGGAGAAGAATAGGTTCTTATCTGATGATACCGAGCATTGGTATGCTGAATCATACTTTCATAGTGATTAAGATGGAGAGAGTGCCAAAAAATTTTACATGCACTGTGAAGAAAGCTACTTTGTTCTTCCTAATATGCTGGTTAAACACATTGACACGTCTATTGAAAGAAATGAAAATAGAATGCCTGATGTGCCACATGAAGGAAGAAATGAGAATCAAATTTTTGATAGAGGCAAGAATAGACTCTTTTTTGTTGCTGCAGGTTCTTTGTAAAAAATTGTACATTCTGTAAATATTTCCCTTTCTGTTGTGTGTTCCCTGTGTTTTTTGAGGTCTCTGTACCATTTTTTCCAGTGGGTGGTCTGCTTCTTCCCAGAGATCTGAGGTCCTCATTGTATCTATAGGAGATACATGTCCCCAACTAGAGCCACTGTTAGTCCATTTTCCTGTCATAGCAAAAATCCAATGAAAATGGCTTGTTCCCTGCAAATGTTTTGTAATGTTGTCCTGCCATGCATACAATCACAATTTTGACTTGTGATGAAAATCCATAAGGTTTTATGTTGTGCGCTCTTAGCCCTATGTTCTTCCATGTGTCACCTTGCTTCAGTCCCGATCACATCTAATTCATAAAACCTAGGGAGTTATTAAAGTTTTATGGTCTATAGGAAATAGTCTCTGAATGGATGGAAAATGATCCAAGACAAGAGAGGTAAGCTCTGCCTCAATCTAAAGTTCCCTGAATGCATTCACTATACCAAACAAGCTATTAAGCTTGGTCCACATAGCTAGAGGTGTATTGGACCCATCAAAATGAAATTACAAACTATTTGATACACATAAATAAATCAAGCCCATTGCATCATCCATCTTGTTCTTGTGTTGCATGACCTTGAAAAACCTCTATAAAAGTGGCTACACTACGTCTAAACAAGACCGCAACCCTTTTAATGAGAGAAGTTGTGCCATCAAGAATTTCCATGTGTGATATTTATGAGGGGTGAGAAGTTCTAGAAAAGAAGAGGTCTCAACCATTATTTTAGAAGGGCTTTTTTTTTTATATAATTTCAAGTTTACAGAAGTAAATTGCCTAAAACATAAATAAAACACCCCCCCACATTTCAATAAACTGAACCCTAGAAGCTAGAAAAGATTGCTTACAATGAGAGAATTTTTTTTTGAATGAGTATCATGTGTATCTTTGAATTTTTTGGATGAAAATAACCATAGATATGGATACCACTCCCAGGTAAAAAAAATTTTCCAAGTCAAAATACAATGCCCATGGGGGTTTGAAGTTTTTCCTTTTCAGATCTACCAGTGCAGACATCACCTCATGCACAATGGTCAGAGGAATAAGGTGGAGGTTTGGTAAATGACATTGGAAAGGGAACCACTATAAACAACACTGGGAAGGACACCCCAAAAAAAAGCCCTTTCACATGGACGCGCTCGTAAAAAGTACTATTTTTTATTCTTTTTTTTAATGCAAAAAAGAAAGAAAAAATAATGTGAACTTCAAGGAATACCAAATTTGAAAACTACAACCAAAATCTCTCAAATTAGCTGAAAAATCCTAGATTTCTTCTGTCAAACCCTTGCTCCTTTTTTTTTTTCTTCAGACATGAACAAGCTACAACAGATCCTACTCTGATAGCATGTAAGATTTGATGAAAAAAAAGTCTATTAAGCCCAAGAAACCTGCATGCAAAAACCTGTCACAAGGAAAAAATCTTTAGGAAATGAAAAAAGGGTTTTTCTTTGAAAATATGGAAGTTTATTATTAGACAAAAGAATGAATTAAAATATACAATGGGTCAATCCTTATAGAAGAAGATCGTAAAACCTAATAGGAAACCCCAATAGGTAAATAGTCGTTTAATAATTAGATTTAATTACTAAATGACTAATGCAAGTGCATAATGTGAAATCTTAAGAGGTAGTAAAGTTAATTTAATCAGTGTAATTAAATTAATTCTTTACTCTAACATCTTTTGTGTCAAGTTTTAATGAGGTCCAAGGGACCATTGGTAATCCTTTTCTAATCATTTTTCATCATTTTGTAAGGCCTTTGTGCCAATTGTATCTCATTGTTCCAAGAAGTCCTCAATGGTTCAATTTTGGTCAACCATTAAATTGAGGCCCAAAAGATGTGAAATTAATGTAATTTATTATTTAAAATCATTTTAGGTAGGTTTGTAAGGTTTGGGAAGAGTTGGAAGTCATTTCCAAGAAATTTTTGAAAGTTACAATAAAAGGTATAAAATTTCTTGAAAACTTTTCAAGTTGTCAAGCAATATTTTGAAACCCAATGCTTACATAATTGAAAAGGGTGGTTAGAACCATTTTAATGGATGTGAAACATTTAAATGTTCCTCCAAAAGGTCAAATGATGGGTTGGTGTGGTTGAAAATATTTGTAATAAGTTCTTGATCAAATAAAATTCTGATTTCTTGCAAATTTCCTCCTACTATAACCCTATGAATTAGCGGAATAGATTCATATGGGTCTGGTATGATGTCTAAAAGGTTCTTGAGTGCAGGGAAGGTGATTGGAAAGAAGACAAATTGCTTCTTCCAATTCAAACATGTTTACTACCATGTTTGGATTTTCCCAAAGCAAACAACTTAGATTTCCCTTTCCCTTTCACATAAGGACTGGGGTCTAGAGAATCAGGGACAAAGTCAACCGATGTATTATAATTAGAATCATTGTCATTAAAAAAAATACATTTTTTGAATGGGGTGTTACACGAGGTCCATTTCTTCTTTTAAATTTGAAAGACTTCATCATTGTAGAATCAAATTTCTCCTAACTCATAGGAGGTATCCCTATAATGCATCCTTGCATTCATTTTTAACTCAATACTTGTTTTGGGGGATGATTTCTTTCTATGTGCAAAGCCCTAGCATGGTCCATAAATAAAAGAATCAAACCCTCATGTAGAACAGGGGAAGAGAGGATTTTTCACATGCACATGCAGAATGTGATTAAGTGAAGATCACAAATAGAAAGAAAAGGATATGCATTTGTTATGCCTCAAATGATAAAGAATAACAAAATGATTGTTGAAATAGTGAAGTGGTGGAATAATTTGGAAAGAGAAGTTGTATTAATATAACTCAGTTGAATGATTAATAAAAGGATCTCTTTTAATATCCAATTTATTAATTTTTAGAATTATTATCTATTATGTTACCCATTTCTATCAATAATTAATTATTATCTATTTATTTGACCACAATAATTAACATAATTATTACTATATTGTCTTATAATTTTCAACCATTCTTAAACTCATAATATCATAAAAATATATTTTAGGAAACTTAAGATAAATTCAGACCATTAAAACAACTAAAATTTTTTAACTTTGCCTCTCATTGCACCTTTCTTTCCTACACCAGTACACACATAGGCGAAAACTATGCATTTATACATCCAAAAATTCACTCACATTAGATAAGGTAGCCTGATCATATAACTCACTTTTCTATACAGGTTTCTACCAAGAACTTGGAACATAATTCAAATAAATGTAATTTTGACGCATTAATTTCTGTCTCCACATTTGATTTCTTAAGTTCATTTTAGAATTAAACTACTCACTTCTAACAATAGTATTAGACTTCTAAAAGTAAATATCTGATCAATATTCCTATTAGTTGTACTTTGGTAGGCTGTAACTTCACGTCTTTTTTCATTAAGCCTTAATTCATCCTCATTGAATGCCCTGCAAAATATTAACATTGAAACTTATAAACGATATGAAAAGTTCCCAATTCATTACAATTATTCTTACAACCTTTCAAATTGAAAGCACAATAAATCTATAAGAAATCGTTTACCTCCTACATATGAAAATCATTTCCAGCTTTACTCAAATCTACATATGAAAAGCAATTTCATCTTTATTTAAAATCTACTCGACACAATTAAATCAATTTCCACGTGAATAATGAATATGTCTCCATATTAATTCGCTATTACTATTTTCAATTCAAAATTGCTCAGTTTAGAGGTACATGGATAAGGGGCCCTAATTTCATTGTATAATTATCTTTTTTCCCAAAAAAAGAATATTTAAATAAGAATTGTCCATTTGAAGTATAATTTCATTATGATGAAATTGGCACATTAATACTAATTACTATTTAATGTTAAATTTATTTTAAGAGAATATCATAGTATAATTATATATCAACAAATGTTTCGTTCATCTCTTCTTTTATTACATATTCCATTTTATTTATGTACATATATTTATCATATCTTCTATGCATATATTTTTTTCCCCTCATTTACTGTACTTACTTAACAAAATCTATATTAATAAAACTAAAAAACTGATTTTAAGATTAAGCATTAAACAAAAGAAAATTAAAATAAATGTTTCCTTTATCTCTTTTTTTATTACACATTCCATTTTATTTATGTACCTATATTTATCATTTCTTCTATGCATATATTTTTTTCCCCTCCTTTACTATACTTAACAAAATCTATATTAATAAAATTAAAAAACTGATTTTAAGATTAAGCATTAAATAAAAAAAAATTAAATTAAACATAAATTTTTTAGTTAAAAATTTTAATTGCAACCCTAATCATAAATGCAAAAAATATCAACATTAAAAGTAGAATTTATCTTCACTTTTAATAAAATAAAATATATGTTTTAAATTTTATTTAACTTCAAAAATATTTTAAGTTTCACTATTTGAAAAACCATATTTTATTGTTAAAATTCATTTTCTTAAACTTACAAAGTTTTATAGGGTTTCTAAAATCTAACACACTGTAATATGTTTCTGATTAAAATTCTTATAAAAATAAACTTAAAATTTCATTAGAACGTATTGATTTTTTAAATTATAAGCATACTCCCTGCTGTACAAATTGGGTGTAGTAAATCTGTTTTTTAAAGTATTATAATAAAACATAAGATCCCTACGCCTATTTTATATTATTTAAACACTGCTCGACTATAGCGAAACAGTTAAACGGTTAAATTAACGCTCTACAAATATTTTGCCTGTTGGGAAACGTGTGGAACAAATTTGGGCATCATATATATAAGACACCTCAATCTAGCATTTATGAATCATCAAGAGAGATAACGCGTGTCTGGAACAAAATGTCTGATAACCGTGAAGCCCCCACTATGGAGCAATTATGGCCTGAAGTCCCGATAGCGTATAATTTTGGGAATTTTGATGCCGTCTGCGATGGCTTGAGAATGTCTTCTTATGTCAAACCGCCCTCTCCATTTCCACAGGTCGATTGGAAGGAAACTCGGGATGCTCATATCTTCAATGTTGACATTCCTGGTATTTATTTAGGGTTTCGTTTCCATTACCATTTTGCTTCAATATTAAATTCTGCCTTTAGATTGACGAAAATGGAATGTGATTCTGTCTGTGTGTTTCGTTGCAGGCGTGAAGAAAGAGGCGGTGAAATTACTGTGATAGTGTGCAGACACCGAGTCCAAATCTTTTGAATTAAAAAATCAGTTGAAAAACTGGTTTTGTTTGATCTCTAAAAAGGGAATAAGTAGATAGCTTTCAACAAATAATTGATAAAAGAATGTTTGACAGGTCAATTACAATTGTTTGTACTCACTAATTCTAAATTAAAAATTAAAAATTAAAAATTAAAAATTGATCTACAGCAATAATGGAAAGGTTAAAAATTAAAAATTAAAAGTTTAAAATTGATCTACAGCAATAATTGTTGTTCAAATTGTTGGGTTCTTTGATCCACCTAATTAGACTGTGTAATTTTTTGTTCATTTACTCACTAATTAGGCTATGCAAAATTTGTTGTTCATTTAGCCCACTAATTAGCATTCTCAAGCTTTCAGTAAGATCGGTTATATTTATGCCTGTGGATCTGACTTTGAATGAAAATGTAAGGGCTAAAGGACTGTAAACCACTTACAGAGTTTAGAAATGATTTGTACAGTTTATCATCTTAGAACAGTTTTTGAATAGCTTAAATTACAATGATTTAAATCATGTTTTTTTACGGGCAATTTTCGAAGAAAGTTTATGACCTAGCAAGCATATAGCTTAAATCTCCAGGTAAAGGAAGAAATGTTTTTACTAATGTTACTGAAAATATGACCATATTAGGGCTTTAGGCCTACCCTCCTGGCCTGGTTCCTTCTCAAAGCCGCCAATCTTTAGAAGCTTCTTCACAAAACTGTACTGTAGTATAGTTCGAGATAAGGTAAAAGTATAACAGGTAGATGCAGTAAGGCACCTGTCATAATCCACCTAATGTAAGGAAAGCAGAAGGAAAGATGGAGTAGTAAGAGGCCTCATAACCAGGTTAATTTAGATAATATAGAGGTAATTAAGATCCACATTACAAAGTAATTGCTCCAGGAATCATGCAGTAGTACAAGTACAGTAGAACATCTTCGGTATCATAAGAAGACTTAAATTCGAAGCCAATCTCTTCCTATCTCTGTTAATAGCTATAGAGTTTACCGCAATATAAGAACAGACACTATATTATCTGCTAATATTACACTGGCATAGAAGGCAGGACACTGTGGTGCTCGTTATTTAATCTAGCATAAACTTCACTATATACCAGCACATGAGCAACTCCCCTATGTATGTTAAAGAATAATAGAGATGGATTTTATTAATTATAGGATTTAGTATCCTATTGTAGTCGGGCTCCTTTTACAAACAGACAATGTCTACCACAAAGCTATGAGTTTCGTCTACTGGATATCATTTTTGTCTAATTATCTGTTTAATCAAGATAGGAATTAAGGAAACTTATATTTATCTCATAAACATTAGAGATGTCTCGTCTCCCCTTAGTAGTTATAGTATTTCCTTTTTAATATATTCCAGGATTATAGACCAGTCATAGGTTTTCCCTATATGTCTTTAAAGTATAACCTGAACTGGACAGACCCTCTTTAAGTGTATACAATGTTACATGGTATGCAAAGATAATTTGTGATTTTCTATTGATAAAATAGATGATTGATACCCCATAGAAAATGATAAGTTAAGTTACAAGACTAGTAGATGTGTTATTAATTTAGCTTGATGATCAGATGTGACTTTAAATTAGTTTGATTATGTGTCATTTCCGAATATTTTTTAACATTAGCAGCAAGTTGAAACATTTAATCTGAAAATCAAAGTTGCATATGGTTAATGAAATAACATCTATATGATATTGAAGACAATATCTTGTTTTATGTTGTGCGAGGCATTATTAGCTTAGGATGGATCGTGACCAATTACCAAGGTTTAGTTTCTTTATATTCTACATGGTTAAAAGTGGGGATTCAGGAATTATTTACTGGACTTTATGTGCTATCATGGACTCTAAGCTCATTATGATTAATGGTAGCTCATATTAAATTTAATTTTTGGAATCCAGAAAACATGTTTTCTTCTAGATGGATAGATTAAGTAAATTATTTAGAGGTTATGCTCATTATGTGTTTATTTTCTATCCAAAGATTGGAGTACAGCTGACCCATGCTCAGTATAGATTAGATAGAAAAATTTTGTCTTAAAGATCTTTGGATAATACATTGAGATGTTACACTAAACTGCTTGTCTCTTAGTAATAGATTATTAAATGCATAGCTATATGGGATATATATTTAGCATTACATTGGATATCACCTTTTGGATCACATTCAGGGAATAGGGATACAATTCTAATCATTTACTTTTAAACAAGCATTAAAGGTAACGGTATAGATTTCTGCCATCTTCTAGTAAAGATTTCATTTCATATTATGGATTAACATACTAGATATGGATTTTTCATCAAGAATAGGAGGTAGAACTATGAAATGACAGGTTCAGAAGTAGCTCTCAAATGAGCTACCAAGAAAGGCATCCCCGAGATAGCTTCAGGTTCTTGCATAAGAGTGTCTTTAGAAGACCAATAATATCATTCAAATGAAGGTCCATGAGGTCCTTGCGACTTTTACGTAGTATTCAGTTTTGGAATATTCTTGTATTAAGCATGGCTTATGTCTATGTTGTAAATAATTGTGGTTATGCCCACTTAAAAATGTAATGTATTAGATTCTGGACTACGGTCCCACGCATGGCTGGAGGTTTTCTCAACCCCCGTTCTTTCCTACTAGCGCCTGCACAGAGCGGGGCATCTCTTTGTAACTCTAATTTAAAATTAATAGAATCTTGGCTACGACCTTTTACCAATCAAATAAAGAAAAATAAAATATGACCATATTAAATGAGCTTTCTAGGACTAGTTTAGCTTAAATTACAATGTTTTAAATCAAGTTTATTTATATGGGTAATTTGAGAAGTAGTTTCTTGACTAATGTTTAGAAATGATTTGTAAAGAGTTTAGAAATGATTTGTACAATTTATCATCTTAGAACAGGCTTTGAGCAGCTTAAATTACAATGATTTAAATTAGTTTTATTTATATGGGTAATTTTCGAAGCAAGTTTATGACCTAGCAAGTATATAGGTTAAATCTCCAGGTGAAGGAAGAATTTTTCTTACTAATGTTATTGAATATATTAACATATTAAATGAACTTTCTAGGACTGGTATTTTAAGCAGGGGAGTTCTAACCCAGAGACTAACCCTATTCAAAGCTAGGTTGATAACAAAGTTTTGCAAGAAAATGGGTACATATAGTCGAGAAGGCAAGATAGGAAGGAATTTTGGCAGAGAAACATCAAAGGGAAATTACAGTCAAAACACTAAGAAAATCTGCAAAGAAACTCTCAAGCTTTAGGATTCCTAAGGCAACATTTTTTATAGGAGTACCCGAACAAGTCTCTTTTAGGAAGAAGTGAAGGAATCATAGGCAGCTCTCATTCACTTTAATGAAGGCTATGTATTAAATTCTGACAAAGAGGGTATGCCCTTTGTTGAATATCTAGTATCAGAGATATTCAAACTATAACTTGACGAAATGTCCTCTTCTATGAACTATGTAATTTAAACCAGACTTAGGTCCCATGCAAGGCTAGAGGTTTTCTGAACCTCGCTCTTTCCTTCCAGTGCCTACACAGAGCGAGGCACTATGTATACATTATATCTTTGATTATGATTAATAAAATTTTGGTTTCAACCTTTTACCCAAAAAAAAAAATCATAAAAAAATGAATAATTTATATTATAAATTATATAACCCTAATGCAACCTCCTCTTCGTGGGACAGTTAGGTGACAAGCTCCTCAAATCATATCTCCCTCCCATTGTGCCCTGTATATCCCCATATCAGGAAAGTTCCTATATCGAGATCTTCAATTAAATGGATCCCTCTTGACTCTCTTGTTATCAAGCTAAATTTTGACGGATCCTCTAAAGGGAATCCCAGGGAGTTGGGAATCGGGGTTTGTTTGAGAAATCATGAAGGTAGAGTCTTAGCCTATTTGGCATCCCCTATTAATTCTAGTAATAACAATATGGCGGAAGCTATCACATTGCTTGAAGGGTTAATCCTTACAAAGAAATTATATTTCTCTAATCTGCATATTGAAGGTGACTCGATGGTTATTATTAATGCATACATCCATAGGTCTGTTGATAATTAGCAGCTGAAATATTTTTTCCAGCATGTTTGGAGTCTCATTGACTCTCTGGATATATTCCTTATTTCCCATGCTTACAGAGAAGGAAATAAGTTGGCAGATATTTTAGCTAATTATGGTTGCAATAAAGTTATCTTGCACTCCTGTTCTTCAGTTAACTAGATAGATCATTTTCCTTCCATCATGGAAATTATTTGCAATGAGTCCTCATGTTAATGGATCCCCTATTTCTCTTGGCAATGGCATTTTCTGTTTCACTTCAGGCTCTCCTATAATCTTATTGTTGCCTATTCATTTGCTGAAAGATCTTAGCTAGCTTTTAGTATAAGAAATATTGTCATGCTCTTGCATTTTGTGAAAAGTTTTATGTGTGGCATGCAAAGCTTTCTTATGTTCTCACATCTAGCGACTCTCAAATTAAAATGCCTAGTCGGCTATGAGTATAAGAAAGATCGCCACGCTGTTATTATGCTCTCTCTGTTATGATTGACACACAAGGATTTCTTACACTCACACAACTGCTTATTCATTGGTTGAAATTATTAGTCAACTGTGGGTGTATGAAAGATTATTATGTTCAGGTACCCATCATCGTGCTTCTATCGTTTGGCACATACGTATTATTGTCAAGTAGAGCTAGTTCATTATTTCATTTTTTCTTTATGAGGACATGCCTTAATATTGGAGCCATCCTTTTATTTGTGTACTTCTCTTCCTTCATTTACACATAGCTGGCCATCCTTGCTTGCCATCTATTTATCTCTTGATCATGATTGTGGGTGCTTGGATTTATGTCATCCTTGCATTTATTTTTATTCTATTTAAATTTATTTGTCAAACTGATATTTCCCTCGTGCTGGCTGCATCGTGTGGCAGAGTTGGGATCTCATATCTTTCCCCATCAGGTGATATTATTAACTATTTAAAGGCACTCTTAATTGTAGTTTTTTCATCCGTTATATACTTGGCATCTTGGTTTAGTTTAAGCATTGCTTTTCCTCTGTTATTTTCTCATTTGTATCCCCTAGTCCTAGCTTTTTCTTATAGTTCTTTATTTTAGCACGATGATTTGTCCAAACTTCTTAGTGGGTGTGAGCTCGTCTGTGGAAGTGTGCTCGACTTGTTCGTCGCTCCACATGGATTATTATCCAAAGAATTATAGAGTACTGCTGGCAGTTGAAGAATGGGAGAAGTTGTTCCTTGGCTTCATCAAAGATGATTTGTTGGCCTTCATCTTTATCTATGACCTCCCACACATTAGACACGGTATTAAGCATATCATTGGGAGTAATGTTTTGTTTCCTTCAGGGAAACACATCATTTATCCATCTCAGATTTTGTCTATTTTCCTTTCTAATGCATTTGACTTGCTTCAATCCCTTGTTCATCTCGAGTTGATCTGCATTAGATATGTTAGGCCAGAACTTCTACAAGGTATAAAAATCACTACAGCCTTCCAGAAGTACGATCTATGGGGCAGAGCCGCACTGATTGGCCGCCTCTTTCATCATCATTTAGTTCTACACAATCATGGTGTATACATGGTTTTGGAAAGTATTAAAAAAGGGCTTGAGTGGCAATCTTTTCAGCCTATTAAAATAGCTATGCATCATTACGGGTACTTCTTGTCAAAAGAGTGTGTGAATAATCTTCAACAAGTTGTCTTCTCCCTGCTAGACCTATTGGAGCAAGATTCAACCATGCCTCCCTCCTTCTAGCCTCCCCTGCAACCATCACTTCCAGCCCCTTCCCAAACCCTACCTGATCCCATCCTTCAATTGGGTTACACTAAAAATACCCCTGCTCTCATGGAAGGCTAATGCTATTGATGCAGGAGCATCCTGGGTGTAAGAGCAATCTTGCATCACCCAAAAATATTTTTGTTTTTGAATTCAATAAGGGCTATCCTGTGCAGAGCTACTATTTATGGAAAGTTACTATTTTTGGTAATTTTTGTCTATGCTCAGAATGATCTAATTTCTTTCTTGGAGGTTCATTTTGGTCATATAAGTCTGCCAGTAAAGTTTCATTTCCAGATCAAGTGCATGTTGGAAGATATTGAAGATTTTCGGTATTGGCAGCAGGGTATAGAAACTTTGAACTCAGTTTTGAAGGCTTTAGAGGCCCCGGCTGAGGTCAAGAATTGGGGTGACAGGTGCTTGCGCAGGTCAAACCTGTAGAGCACTTCGTGGCATTTCTGAAATGGGGTTATAATAGCCGATCGGGTCAACTGGTGATGACTTATGGTCTTCGGAAGTTGGGCCACCTGAAATGGCAAAAAATAATTTTCTTCAAAATTTCTGTTCGGGTTTCAAAGGTTATCTTGAGCCGACTATGATGTAATAAAATGTAAAATAAAATAATTCTAAGTTTGGTCGGCCTTATTAGCTAAAATTCTGGAACCTTCCAGGCGGTGGAAAATTGCCTATATAAGGAAGGCTGCATTATTGTCTTAGGCAGTTCAGAATAGTTCTGGGTAATAGTTCGAGGCTTTGTCCTACTGAATATTATAAGGGAATGCCCATGTGGCTTGCATGTTGTAATTCTAAAAATTTGTAATTCCACATTTGTGGAGATAATAAGAAGCCAATTTTCTGTTCTTGCATATTATTGTTGTTGTTTCTCTATGTCTGTTATGTGTTTGTGGTATTAAGGGGAGCACCCTTCATCAAGTGGTATCAGAGCAGGAGTTCTTGAGTGTGTAAACAGATCGCCGACTGTGAGGCAGTTTGCACCAGGGCCGTGGCTAGGGTTTCAGCGCGCATCGCGAAAATGCCTCCACGAAGGGAACGTGGCGGAAGAGCTGGTGTTGTAACACCTGAGGTTAGAGAGCTGCAGAGACAAGTGCGAGCATTGCAAGAAGAGATTCGCAAAGGAATGAATCTTAATGTCAGAGATGAAAGAGAGGATGAAGCCGAAGAAGAATATCAAGAAGGAGAAGTTGAAATTGTGAACCAGGAGGAAGAAAGACTTTTTCGGGCGATTTCCAAGATTGGGAAAAGACCTAAGATTGAGGTTCCTACATTTTCTGGAAATCTTAACCCAGAGGAATTGATTGACTGGATCAATGAATGTGAGGAATATTTTGAGTATGAAGATGTTGAGGATCCTGATAGGGTCAAATTTGCGAAGGCCAGACTGAAAGGTCATGCGAAGATCTGGTGGCAAGAAATTCAATTGGAGCGAAATACAAGAGGGAAAGATAAAATCACGAGATGGGATTGGATGGTGGATAAATTAAAGCGACAGTTCATTCCTGTTGATTATGAGCTTGACCTACTAAAGAAAATGCAAAGTTTGAAGCAAGCAGGAAGATCTGTTCAGGAGTATACAGAGGAGTTCTATCGACTCCTCATCAGAACAGGCCATGCAGAAGCTGATAAGGAGAAAGTTGCCCGATACCTTAATGGGTTAAGGCTAAGCATTTAGGAGGAGTTGAATCTGGTTCGAATGAACAGTATTGAGGAGGCATACCAGTTTTCCCTAAAAGTAGAGGAAAAGCTGAACAAGAAGTTTGAGAGTAGACAAAACGGAAGAGGTCGTGGTGGATGATCTGGTGGACGGTCATATGGTGGCCGAAATGAAGATCTAAAAAAGAAGGATGAGGCCAGTAGCAGTCAGAATCAGCGAGGAAATAATTCCAATCATTTCCAGGATCAGAATAATAGAGATCAGAGAGGAAGAGGAAGAGGACAAGGATCTGGAAGAGGTGGCTTCCGTGGAACATGTTTTCACTGTGGAGAAGAAGGTCATAGGGCATTTGAATGTCCTCAGCGCCAAGGAAGAACAGATAGGAGAAATGAAGGCCAGGCCAGAGTTGCACATGTAGATGAAGATGCCAGATCATCAAATTCTGAAGATGCTGAAAGAGGAGAAACGTTGATTAACAGAAGAGTCCTGTTGAGTGGTGAGAATGAACCTGAGCAAAGGAGGAGCTTGTTTCGCACCAGGTGCAAGTGTGAAGGTAAATTTTATGATGTGATTATCGATAGTGGAAGCACTGACAATTTGGTGTCAGAAGAGATGGTGACAAAGTTGAAGCTCAAGAGACAGAAACACCCACATCCATATCGGATTGCCTGGGTACAGGATGACCACAAGGTCATGGTCAATGAACAATGCCTGGTGAAGTTCAAGATTGGCGGATACCAAGATGAGGTAATGTGTGATATCATATATATGGATGCATGTCATATGTTGTTGGGTAGACCATGGCAGTTTGACAGATGTGCTGTACACGATGGTCGTGCAAATACCTATTCCCTGACAAAGGATGGAGTGCGACATAAGCTAAAACCATTGAAGGAGACTGAAGAAAAGGTATGTGGTAATGCAAGGATAACTTTTGTTGATGGAAGAAATTTCCTAGATGGTATGAGGCATGAGCATATATGTTTTGCTTTAATTCCAAAAGCTAGTAAAGAGGAAGTAGAAGATGTTCCTGTAGAAGTTGCAGATTTGCTGAATGAGTTTCAGGATATCATATCCGATAACGTGCCTGATGGATTACCACCAGTCAGAAAGATCAGTCATCAGATGGACTTGATCCCAGGAGCGAGTTTGCCGAATAAGGCAGCACACAGAATGACACCTGCAGAAAGTGAGGAGTTGAACAGACAAGTACATGAACTGTTACAGAAAGGATTGATCCGTGAGAGTCTAAGTCCCTATGTTGTACCAGCAGTATTAGCACCAAAGAAGAATGGAGAATGGAGGATGTGTACAGATTCTAGGGCAATAAACAAGATCACAATCAAGTACGGGTTTTCATTGCCACGAATGGATGATATTATGGACTGTTTGAGTGGAGCTATGTATTTCTCAAAGATAGATCTGAAAAGTGGATATCATCAAATTCGGATCAGAGAAGGAGATGAATGGAAGACTGCCTTCAAGACAAAGGAAGGACTGTATGAGTGGTTAGTCATGCCTTTTGGGCTAACCAATGCACCGAGCACTTTCATGCGGCTCATGAACGAGGTTCTGAAAGAATTTCTGGGTAAGTTTGTCATTGTTTACCTAGATGATATTTTGATCTTTAGTAAGACATTGGATGAGCATATGATGCATATTCGTATGGTATTTGAGAAGTTGAGAGAAGAGAAATTGTTGATTAATTTGAAGAAGTGCAGTTTTGTGAAGAAAGAGTTGGTTTATTTGGGGTTTGTAGTTTCAGGAGAAGGTCTAAAAATGGACCCGGAGAAGGTACAGGCTATCCTTGAATGGCCTACTCCAAGGAGTGCTACTGAGGTAAGATCTTTTCATGGTTTGGGTAGCTTTTACAGAAAGTTTATCAAAAATTTTAGCAGTATTTGTGGTCCCTTGACTGAAACAATGAGAGGGGATAGAAAAGAGTTTAAGTGGACTAATGGGGCAAAAAAGAGTTTTCAATTGTTGAAACAAAAAGTTACAGAACAACCTGTTTTAGCACTTCCAGATTTTAATAAGGTGTTTCAAGTAGATTGTGATGCTAGTGGTACTGCAATAGGAGCTGTTATGAGCCAAGAAGGTAAACCTGTTGCTTATTTCAGTGAGAAGTTAAATGATGCCAAGAGGAAATATTTTGTTTATGATCAAAAATTTTATGCTATAGTTCAGGCATTAAAGAAGTGGAGACATTATCTGCTTCCTAAGGAGTTTGTTTTGTATACTGATCATCAAGCTTTGCAATATTTGAATAGTCAAGGAAAACTGAATCAAAGACATTTGAAATGGGTTGAGTTTTTGCAGAGTTATACATTTGTTTTGAAACACAGGAGTGGAAAGTCTAATAGGGTTGTAGATGCTCTTAGCAGAAGACAACTATTGCTGACAGAAATGCAGATTGAAGTGGTTGGGTTCAAGGAACTCAAGAATTTGTATCCAGAAGATCCTGATTTTGGTGAAGCTTGGAAAGCTTGTACAGAACCTGTTACTCTAGACAGGACGAAATGGCTGGATTTCATCATCCAGGATGATATGCTATTCAGAGGAAGTCAGTTGTGCATTCCACAAAGTTCTATGAGGGAGAATCTCATCAAGGAGAAGCATAGCAGAGGATTGGCTGGACATTTTGGTCGTGATAAAACCCTTTCTTTGGTTAGTGAGAATTATTATTGGCCACAGTTGCAGCAAGATGTGAAGAAGTTTGTACAGAGTTGCAGAGTATGTCAGATGGCGAAAGGAGTGAAGCAGAATACAAGGTTGTATCAGCCATTACCTATACCAGAGAAGCCTTGGGAGGATATCAGTATGGACTTTGTTCTTGGTTTACCGAGGACTCAGCGGAGACATGATTCAATTTTTGTGGTAGTTGACAGATTTTCAAAGATGGCACATTTCATTCCCTGCAAGAAGACTAATGATGCTGTTCATGTAGCAGAATTATTTTTCAGAGAAGTGGTGAGACTACATGACTTGCCAAAGACCATAGTTTCAGATCGAGATACTAAGTTTGTTGGATATTTTTGGCGGACATTGTGGAAGAAGTTGAAGACAGATTTGAAGTTCAGTTCATCACATCATCCACAGACTGATGGACAGACAGAGGTGGTGAATAGAAGTTTGGGAAATCTGCTGAGATGCTTGGTTAGAGATAAGCCAACAGGATGGGATTTGATTTTACCACAGGCAGAATTTGCATACAATAATTCTGTCAATAGGAGCACTGGTAAATCACCATTCCAGATTGTATATGGAAGCAGTCCAAGAAATGCATCTGAATTGAGGAAGATAGATAAAGGAGAAATAAGTAGTGCTGAAGCTGAGGATTTTGCAGAACACTTGAAGAACATCCATGGGGAGGTGAGGAAGCATATTACCAAGATGAACGCACAGTATAAGGCTAAGGCAGATGAGAAAAGGAGGTATAAGGAATTTCAAGTTGGCGATGAAGTCATGGTTCATTTGCGGAAGGAGCGGTTTCCAGTTGGTACATATAACAAGCTAAAAATGAAAAAGTTTGGGTCATGTAAGATACTGAAGAAACATGATTCAAGAAATGCATATGAGGTAGAATTGCCTACTGAGCTAAATATTTCACCAGTGTTTAACATTTCAGATTTGACAGAGTATCATGAAGGAGGTGTTGAAGATGAGATCACAGCAGCACAGTGGAGTATTCCAGCAACTAGTTCAGACACTAAGGAGATCGAAGATATACTGGACAGTCGTGTTGGCAGAAGCACAAGGAATAGGACATATGAAGAATATCTGGTCAAGTGAAAAGGATGACCTGTTGAAGATTCATCATGGCTGACAAAGGAGGAGGTTAGCCGTCTTGGTTTTCCTCTGCACACCTGAGTCGTGACAGGGTCACTTCTCAAATTACCCTGGGTGTCTGATGCAGGAGCATCCTGGGTGTAAGAGCAATCTTGCATCACCCAAAAATATTTTTGTTTTTGAATTCAATAAGGGCTATCCTGTGCAGAGCTGCTATTTATGGAAAGTTACTATTTTTGGTAATTTTCGTCTGTGCTCAAAATGATCTAATTTCTTTCTTGGAGGTTCATTTTGGTCATATAAGTCTGCCAGTAAAGTTTCATTTCCAGATCAAGTGCATGTTGGAAGATATTGAAGATTTTCGGTATTGGCAGCAGGGTACAGAAACTTTGAACTCAGTTTTGAAGGCTTTAGAGGCCCCGGATGAGGTCAAGATTTAGGGCAACAGGCGCTTGCGCTAGTCAAGCCTGTAGAGCGCTTCGTGGCATTTCCGAAATGGGGTTATAATAGCCGATCGGGTCAACTGGTGATGACTTATGGTCTTCGGAAGTTGGGCCACCTGAAATGGCGAAAAATAATTTTCTTCAAAATTTCTGTTCGGGTTTCAAAGGTTATCTTGAGCCGACTATGATGTAATAAAATGTAAAATAAAATAATTCTAAGTTTGGTCGGCCTTATTGGCTAAAATTCTGGAACCTTCCAGGCGGTGGAAAATTGCCTATATAAGGAAGGCTGCAGTATTGTCTTAGGCAGTTCAGAATAGTTCTGGGTAATAGTTCGAGGCTTTGTCCTATAGAATATTGTAAGGGAATGCCCATGTGGCTTGCATGTTGTAATTCTAAAAATTTGTAATTCCACATTTGTGGAGATAATAAGAAGCCAATTTTCTGTTCTTGCATATTATTGTTGTTGTTTCTCTATGTCTGTTATGTGTTTGTGGTATTAAGGGGAGCACCCTTCATCAGCTATTTTGTTATCCTAGGAGCTTTGCTCTGGTTTTGTTTTTGCTTTTGACATGTGTGCAGGTGTTCCACTCGCATTGTGCCTATAGTTGATTCATATGGCGTTCCTCGCTTTGATCTTGGTAGCATGTATTCAAGTTTGAAGGCTCCTTTTCTCAGGCAGTGAGTTCGTAGAGAGTTTTATGTCATTCCTTTTTGTCTCATTGATGTCCCTCTCCTTTGTTATGCTGCTATCATCATCAAAGGAAAAAATATATATGTTTCATATGATCTCGAAAGTTATATCTGCCCATTGGGCTCTTCATTGTAATTAGTACAGGCTTTCATATGTTCTAGGGAAGTTATAATTACCATTCGGGCCTATCTTATTGTAATTATTTTAGGAAAAAAATTATAATTGCCTTACACTTGGGAATGATGTATTTAGGGATTTTGGTTATGCAACTTAATTTATAAACTTAAAAATATTGCATGTTCACTATAGAAAAAAAAAATTTACAACAAAATAAAAAATAAGATAAATTATGATTGGTCCATACAATAAGTTTTAACCATTAGTCAAAGCAAGAAATCCAAAATTCATTGCAATAGTACTTTCTTAGTCTATCCACAAGTACTAATAAGAATTGTCCATTAGAAGTATAATTTCATTATATGAAATTGGCACACTAATACTAATTACTATTTAATGTTAAGTTTATTTTAAGAAAATATAACAAATGTTTCATTCTTCTCTTCTTTTATTACACATTCCATTTTATTTATGTATATAAATTTATCATATCTTCTATGCATATATTTTTTTCCCTTCATTTAGTCTACTTACTTAACAAAATCTATATTAATAAAATTAAAAAACTGATTTTAAGAATAACCATTAGACAAGCTAAAATTAAAATTAAACATAATTTTTTTAGTTAAAAATTTTAATTGCAACCCTAATCATAAATGCAAAAAATATCAACATTGAAAAGTAGAATTTATCTTCAATTTTAATAAAATAAAATATATTTTTTAAATTTTATTTAACTTAAAAAAATATTTTATGTTTCACTATTTTAAAACGCATATTTTAATGCTAAAATTCATTTTCCTAGACTTATAAAGTTTTATAAGAAAATCTAACACAGTATACTATGTTTCTATTTAAAATTCTTATAAAAAAAAACTTAAAATTTCTTTAGAATTTGTATTGATTTTCTAAATTATAAGCATACTCCCTGCTGTACAAATTGGGTGGAGTATATCTGTAACAAAATGTCTGATAACCGTGAAGCCCCCAATATGCCCAATATGGAGCAATTATGGCCTGAACTCCCAATAGCATATAATTTTGGGAATTTTGACGCCGTCCGCGATGGCTTGAGAATGTCTTCTTATGTCAAACCGCCCTCTCCATTTCCACAGGTCGATTGGAAGGAAACTCGGGATGCTCATATCTTCAATGTTGACATTCCTGGTATTCATTTAGGGTTTCGTTTCCATTACCATTTTGCTTCAATATTGAATTGTGCCTTTAGATTGACGAAAATGGAATGTGATTCTGTCTGTGTGTTTCCTTGCAGGAGTGAAGAAAGAGGCTGTGAAATTACGAATGGCAGACAGTGGAATTGTGGAAATAAGCGTTGAGCGAAGGAAAGAGGAAGAAAACGGAGATGAGGAGGAAAAATATCACTGTTTTGAACGTTTTAAGGGGGGTTTCGCGAGGCGTTTCAGGGTATCGGAGGATGCCAAGGTGGATGAGGCGAAAGCAAGCATAGAAGGTGGAGTGCTGACTGTGATAGTGCCCAAGCAACACGATTATCAACCTAAGTTCAAAGACATTGAGATCTACTATTATTGACTGCTCCTCAATAATGTTCTGTTAGGGTTTACCAATAAACTATGATAGTGTGAAGACACCGAGTATAAAACTTTTGAATTGAAAAATCAGTTGAAAAACCGGTTTTGTTTGATCTATGATAAAGGAATAAGTTTATTAACTTTCACCTAATAATTCGGGATTATTGATTGTATTAGTTTTATAATCAAGCTTCTTAAGAGTTTTGCTTTTAACAAATCTATCCTTAATAAGTCAAAAATATGGAGTGGATGGAACTTAATCCACCAATCTACATAAATTAATAAAAGGATAATTGAGATTGATTAAGTCAAGTAATTGGTAAATTTTAAATTTAGATTTCAAGATTAGTCGATTCTAAACAATAAGGGGTTTAATACTAGTGTATACAGAATGGAGTAAAAACAAATTAAGTCATCAATTAGTAAAAGGTTGATTGATAAGCCAATTCGCAATTGCTTGTAGACTGTAATTCTAAATTGAAAATTGAAAATTTCAAGTTTAAATTTGATCTAAAACAATAATGAAAATAACACTAGTGAATGTAAAATTACAAAATAAAACTAGTATAAATATGTTAAACATTAATCATAGATATTAATTGAAATTATTTTATTTATCTTAAATTTTTTTATTTTATTTTAAATTATAGTCATTAATGATATTTAAATTTTATTATATCTATAATTTTAATAGAATTTTTAAAATTTATTTATATACATCTAATTTATCTTATTTGAAAACTTCTCATCATCTAATTATGTTATGTTTATAATTAATATTTCTATTTTGACATGTAAATTATTGTCAACTTAATGTAAGAGTTTGTCTTACCATTAACACACACAATTAGGAGGAAGATAACCTTTTACTCTAAGATTGAGAGTCTTCATCTAATATTGCATTCTTTAATAAGTTTATTAGGCTAATTAGAAACATATAATTATTTTTAATATAACTAGTTTGTATGATGAGAAACATTGATTAATATAATCTACTAATATAATGGTATAAAATGTGTTTTTCTTTAATAAAGTAGAAGTAGCCACTAATCAAGCATAAATAATAAGAAAGGCTAAGAATATAAAAAGAACTAGCCCATAACAAAGGGTTGTCATAGACAGACAATAATACCCTCCTTTCCAAGGTCAATGATGAGGATGTTCGTAAGGCAATGTTCTCTATGGGACCCTATAAGGACCCTGGCTTGGATGGTTTCCCTGCTCCTTTGGTCCCCAAGTGTGTGGAGCCTAGACTTATGGAGGACTTTAGACCCATAAGTCTCATTAATACACTCTATAAAGTCTTCTCGAAGATCATGGTCAATTGAATCAAACCTCTGCTCAACGAGATTATCAGTCCTAACCAGAAGGGATTTGTCCTTGGAAGGAAAATTATGGATGTATCCATTACCACACATGAGATCCTGCACTCCATTGACCATAGTAAGGCTATTGGGATGGCTCTCAAACTTAATATCTCAAAAGCCTATGACAAAGTCAATTGGACTTTTCTCTATAAGGTTTTAGCTACTTTTGGGTTTTTTCAAGATTTTATTGTTCTTATCAAGGCCTGTATAGAAACTGGACATTAGATTGTTAGTGTTGTTCAATGGAAAACCAAATACCAAATTCATCTCAAGTAAGGGACTCCGCCAAGGGGACCCCCTTTCTCCCTACCTGTTTATCCTTCTTTCTAAGGTCTTGGGGTTTAACATGATGCAGTTGGTCCAATCCAAAGAAATTGAGGGAATTAAACCGACAACTACCTTGCCCCCATCGGTTCTACCAGAGTTCATGGATGATACCCTCTTCTTTGGAACCTCTTCAGTTAAGGAAGCAAGGATGTGGAAACTGATGCTTGATATGTATGCTAATGCTTTGGGACAACACATTAACTATAAAAAATGAAGAATGTTCTTTTTCAACATTGATCCTTTAGTATAGGGAAAAATCTTGAAGATTCTGGGCTGTCAAGCTGATACTCTCCCTGTCACTTACTTGGGCTCCCATTGACTGTAAAAAATGTGAGGAATGAATTCTGGAACACCATACTGGAATGAACCCCAAAGAAGCTACTGGGATGGAAATGTAAGCTCCTCAACAGTGTTGGTAAGCTCCATCTCCTTGCTACTTCCCTTCAAGGCATACCTATGTATTTCTTTTCTATCTTTAAAATCTCTAGTTTCATGGCTGATAAGCTGGAAAGAATACAACACACCTTCCTTTGGTCTGGATTTGAGGAAAAGAAGCATCTCCCACTGGTTAATTGGGACAAGGTTTGTTTACCTAAATCACTAGGTGGTTTAGCTATAAGAAACATTTACAACCTTAATAGGGCACTGTTATCCAAGGTTTCCTGGACTATGGTCAAGGGATCTAATGACTGGTGCAAAATTATGGAGGCTAAGTACCTGGATGATGGTCATTTTTGTAAAATCTTTATGTGCTATGGAAAGCACCTTCATAGGGTTAGTTTCATCAAATAACTCAAAATACAAATTAAATTACCGCAACTAGCTATCTAAATAAGCAAGATAAATGCTAAATGAGCACTCTATGCCTCCCTAATTACAGATGCTAACGAAAATTTCTTAGCAATATTCCATTGGTGATAGTCCTAATATGAGAAATTATGATAAAAAAAGATAAAATAATTAATTCCAAAAGAAATTAGTCTAATTATCTCCTAGATTTTCCTTTTTAGCTTAAAATTGCAAGAGGTTTGATGCTATTCAAATAATTGTGGATGATTATTGATTGAATTATGCCTTACTTTTATAGATTTTGGCAAGGGTAGGGGGTCGATTTGATTTGATCATGGTTTGATTAGGGTTAAGTCCATGGTTCCACTTTTGGAGACTATTTTAATATTTTGTCCTCAAATCTTGGGACAAGAGGGCAAAATAGGTGGAGAAGATTCTTTCTCCTTATGTGTGATTGAGATTCAATGTGAGCTTCATCCATGTGAGCTTGGTGTTTGAATCCTATTGGTTGATGCCTTTTCCTCCCGTTTGGTGGTTGAGGAAGATATGATTTAATTAATTGAATTTAATTAATATGCTTAGCCATGTGTACCCCTTGAATGGGTTGATTTGATTTAAATTAAGTATGTAATTAATTAGATTAATTGCACAATTTATTGATTTATCATGATTTATTTGATTTAAATTGATTTTATGGCTTTTGATTTTTAATTAAATTTGGATTATAGCTTGATTGCAATTTAGCTTTGATTTTAGATTGATTTAATTTTTACCTTAGTTGCTCACCTAATTGATCTTGTCTATTTTTAGGTGATTACAAATGCCCCTCTTTGAATTGATACATGAAGCGTATTGGTTCAAAGAATGTCCTGATCATTTTGATGCCAAGTCCTGATTAGCTTTGATGTCTAATTCGATGCTTGATATAAGATATGGATTTTGATGATAAAAATGATGCAGTGCTAATTGATTTTAGGTCCTTGATGGTCGTTCTGATGATAAGTCATCTATTACGATGTCTGATTTGATATGATTTGATGTTTGATGCCCCTTTCAATTAATAAGGAAAAAAAAATTCAATAAAAGACTATTCTTTGATTTGATGGTTATGCCCTTGATTCATTGATTATGATGTCAATCCTAATTATCCGACTGTATGCCCCCTTGAAAATGAAATGAAATTTGAGTGCGATAAAAGATTTTGTATTTTTGATCAATTTGTGTTGAATGAGTTCAATTAATAATGAATTTCAATTTCATTTCCGATTATGTATTTGCATCAATGTGATGAGAAATGCCCTTGATTTGGCTGAACAGGTGATTAAATTTTGGTCCGTGGTCATATTCTAGTCAAAGATGCCCCTTTTAGGTCAAATTGGGCTATATATAGGGGTAAGAGGTCTTTTTACTATTCATTTTCACCTCCCCTTTTGAATTTTTGGTCTGACCCTCTCTGAGCCTTTTTGACGATGGTGATCCCAATTTGTGAGCATAGGTTCAAGTGAGGCCACTAGTATATGAGTCCACCTGGCTATGGACCTCTGGTATGTACTTCGACAACTTTCTCTATCGATTGTTGCATTTAATTTGAAAAAAAAGGATATTTGTAGGAAAAACTATATTTTTTAATTTTTACAAATTAAATAGCGCATACAATAGTTTTAGCAATGTGTAAAATCTTTCTCAAGTGCATCCATAGTTTTCTACAACATGTACGCTAGTTTTAGTAGGGCATACAAGCATTTAAACTAGGGCATGATTCACAATCACCCTTTTTTGTAGTGCATATAATTTTGATTGTGCTTTTGATTATTTTAGTAGCATGTACAAGGGTTTCCTATAGTGCATAGTAAGTTTTGTAGTGTGTACACATTTTTGTAGCACCTTGAATAATTTCTGTAGCACTTTCACCATTTTAAATTGTGCTTTTGAATTTTAGCAGTTTTAAGCATTTAAATAGCGGATATACCTTGTTTGGTCAAATGTGTTAGCTTATGAGTCAATTTTTGGATCCGTCTAGTGTTGTCAATCAGTCGATTGGCTTAGGTATCAAGTCTGGTTGATAGCAAGTCGTATGATCTCAGTTCCAGTCATGTCATATTGAAAGTTTGATTGTCAATCTTGATTTAGATGGTGGATGATGATAAATTTATTGTCCTCTCTTAATAAAATTAGGAAAATTAATTGTTGTTTGACTAGGTTTAAATGTCTGATTAACTTAAGATGATCCAATATTTGATGTTTTTGAGTACTTATGTGTTTAAAATTGCTTTTGTAGGCTGAGCTTAAAAAGCTCAATGTCTGTGGCATGTACCCATTTCCATTCAACATGATCGATGACTTGAGCGGTCCTGAGCACCAAGTCATTGGGAGATGTGGTTTGTCATTCCTTCTTTCTCTCCCTTGATTTCATGCATGAATCGAGGTCTATTGACAACTATGGAAGAACGCTAGCACTTTGACCATAACACTTTCCATTTTTTGATGGGGGAGATAACCATCACTCCTAAGGATCTGTATCGACTACTACGCATCCCGAGTCATGGGGAGCTGATTTATTAGGACCAGGTGTATGATGGGACAACATGTAGGCAAGTATTTATTGATCCTAACATTGGGGATGAGTCTATTTAGTGGGCTCAGTTTCCATCCTTTCCCACTCTTCTTGCCATTTTGGGTTCACTTGTTGGTGGGTTCCTTGTACCTGATCGATGAGGTAATGGTTTTTGCATCATTTGGGGCCATATTTTGGAGGATATGATTGCTCATCTACACAGATTTGACTAGGGCTCTTGTGTGCTTGCATAGTTATATCATGAGATGCACGATGTGGTGTATCATCATGTGGCCATTCTTTCTACTAGGATGGTCCTTTTACACTTATGAATATGGGAGCACATCCCTATCACTCAACCTATCTTAGTTTGTCATCATGATCTAGGTTGGCCCTTTGCTTGGATGTATGAGGGTATGTTGGTGCATGCCCATTTGGGTAAGTTAGACTATCGGTGGTGTATTATTGATGACATTCATCAATTCATTTGGTGACCATATATTGGTTCTAATGCATGGCCTGAGGATGTTTCCAAGTTACTATTTATGTGTATTCCTCATTGGATAATAGGGTGCATGCCCTTGATTATTGAGAGATTCTACTTTCTGAGGGTCTTATGACAGTATGCCCAAATACAGGGTATGCCATATGGATTGGCATTATGCACCCGAGTACAGGTAGAGAGGGCCCTATGGGGCCCACAGATTGATTATCTAACTTCTTGAGAGGAGTTAGTGCAACTACCCCACCTAGCGTGGGATATTAGGGACCACATTGTAGATGTAGGGATGATCAATGACTATACATCATGGTTCACTATGAACCTGTTTCCCATGTTTACTGATCCTGCTGAGAGAGTACTTGGGATCGAGGAGGAGTCTAACGATGATGACAAAGATGGTGATGGTAGTGTTGGGGTTCAGAGATGAGGTCATCAGGAATGATGGGATCGGTAGAGTGAGAGAGGAGGAAATGTCTTTATTCTTGTCATTGCTGCTACGCCTATTCATCCTAGAGGCAGAGTATGGATGAGGGGTGGTCAGGTGAGAATCAGGGGCAAACCATATAGATCCCTACATCGGGTGCGTGTGGACTGACTAGCCAAATGGGGCCAACATAGAGTTAGGGTATTCAGGAAGGTGGATGCATAGGTTGTGGTTGATCTAGATGTCTAGGCTACATATATTTTATTAGATCAGGCATAGGATCCTCCGACTAGTACCTACACAGAGCGAGTCACTATGTATATATTATATCTTTGATTATGATTAATAAAATTTTGGTTTCAGCCTTTTACCCACCAAAAAAAAAATCATAAAAAATGAATAATTTATATTATAAATTATATAACCCTAATGCAACCTTCTCTTTGTGTGAGAGTCAGGTGACAAGCTCCTCAAAGCATATCTCCCTCCCGTTGTGCCCTGTATAGCCCCATATCAGGAAAGTTCCTATATCAAGATCTTCAATTAAATAGATCCCTCTTGACTCTCTTGTTATCAAGCTAAATTTTGACAGATCCTCTAAAGGGAATCCTGAGGAGTTGGGAATCGGGGTTTATCTGAGAAATCATGAAGGTAGAGTCTTAGCCTATTTGGCATCCTCTATTAACTCTGGTACTAACAATATGGCGGAAGTTATCGCATTGCTTGAAGGGTTAATCCTTCCTAAGAAATTATCTTTCTCTAATCTGCATATTGAAGGTGACTCGACGGTTATTATTAATGCGTGCATCCACAGGTCTGTTGATAATAAGCAGCTGAAATATGTTTTCTAGCAAGTTTGGAGTCTCATTGACTCTATTGATATATTCCTTATTTCCCATACTTACAGAGAAGGAAATATGTTGGTAGATATTTTAGCTAATTATGGTTGCAATAAAGTTATCTTGGACTCTTGTTCTTCAATTAACGAGTTAGATCATTTTCCTTCCATCATGGAAATTATTCGCAATGAGTCCTCATGTTAATGGATCTCCTATTTCTCTTGGCAATGGCATTTTCTGTTTCACTTCAGGCTTTCTTATAATCTTATTGATGCCTATTCATTTGTTGAAAGATCTTAGCTAGCTTTGAGTATAAGAAATATTGTCATGCTCTTACATTTTGTGAAAAGTTTTATGTGTGGCATGCAAAGCTTTCTTATGTTCTCACATCTAGCAACTCTCAAATTAAAATGCCTAGTTAGCTATGAGTATAAGAAAGATCACCATGCTATTATTATGCTCTCTCTGTTATGATTGACACACAAGGATTTTGTACACTCACACAACTGGTTATTCATTGGTTAAAATTATTAGTCAGCTGTGGGTGTATGAAAGATTATTATGTTTAGGTACCCATCATCATGCTTCTATCATTTGGCACATGCGTATTATTTTCAAGTAGAGCTAGTTCATTGTTTCATTTTTTCTTTATGAGGACCTGCCTTAATATTGGAGCCATCCTTTTGTTTATGTACTTCTCTTCCTTCATTTACACATAGCTGGCCATCCTTGCCTACCATCCATTTATCTCCTAATCATGATTGTGGGTGCTTGGGTTTATGTCATCCTTGCGTTTATTTTTATTCTATTTGCATTTATTTGTTAAACTGATATTTCCCTCATGCCGGCTGTGTCCTGTGGCAGAGTTGGGATCTCATATCTTTCCCCATCAGGTGATATTATTAGCTATTAAAAGTCACTCTTAATTGCAGTTTTGTCATCCGTTATATACTTGGCATCTTGGTTTAGTTTAAGCATTGCTTTTCCTCTGTCATTTTATCATTTGTATCCCCTAGTCCTAGCTTTTTCTTAGAGTTCTTTATTTTAGCATGATGATTTGTCCAAGCTTCTTAGTGGATGTGAGATGGTCTATGGAAGTGTGCTCGACTTGTTCGTCGCTCCACATGGATTATTATCCAAAGAATTACAGAGTATTGCTGGCAGTTGAAGAATGGGAGAAGTCATTCCTTAGCTTCATCAAAGATGATTTGTTGGCCTTCATCTTTATCTGTGACCTCCCTCACATTAGACACATTATTAAGTGTATCATTGGGAGTAATGTTTTGTTTCCTTCAGGGAAACACATCATTATCCATCTCAGATTTTGTCTATTTTCCTTTCTAATGCATTTGACTTGCTTCAATCCCTTGTTCATATCGAGTTGATCTGCATCAGATATGTTAGGCCAGAACTTCTACAGGGTATAAAAATCACTACAGCCTTCCAAAAGTACGATCTATGGGGCAGAGCCAAACTGATTGGCTGCCTCTTTCATCATCATTTAGTTCTACACAATCATGGTGTATACGTGGTTTTGGAAAGTATTAAAAAAGGGCTTGAGTGGAAATCTTTTCAACTTATTAAAATAGCTCTGCATCAGTACGGGTACTTCTTGTCGAAAGAGTGTGTGAATAATCTTCAACAAGTTGTCTTCTCCCTGGTAGACCTATTGGAGCAAGATTCAACCATGCCTCCCTCCTTCTAGCCTCCCCTGCAACCATCACTTCCAACCCCTTCTCAAACCCTACCTGATCTCAACCTTCAATTGCGTTCCACGAAAAATACCACCACTCTCATGGAAAGCTAATGCTATTTTGTTATCCTAGGAGCTTTGCTTTGGTTTTGTTTTTGCTTTTGACATGCGTGCAGGTGTTCCACTCGCATTGTGCCTGTAGTTGATTCATATGACGTTCCTCGCTTTGATCTTGGTAGCATGTATTCAAGTTTGAAGGCTCCTTTTCTCAGGCAGTGAGTTCGTAGAGTGTTTTATGTCATTCCTTTTTGTCTCATTGATGTCCCTCTCCTCTATTATGCTACTATCATCATCAAAGGAAAAAATATATATATTTCATATGATCTCGAAAGTTATATCTACCCATTGGGCTCTTCATTGTAATTAGTACAGGCTTTCATATGTTCTAGGGAAGTTATAATTGCCCATCGGGCCTATCTTATTGTAATTATTTTAGGAAAAGCTTTATAATTGCCTTACACTTGGGAATGATGTATTTAGCGATTTTGGTTATGCGACTTAATTTATAAACTTAAAAATATTGCATGTTCACTATAGAAAAATAAAATTTACAACAAAATAAAAAATAAGATAAATTATGATTGGTCCATACAATTAGTTTTAATCATTAGTTAAAGCAAGAAATCCAAAATTCACTGCAATAGTACTTTCTTAGTCTATCCACAAGTACTAATAAGAATTGTCCATTAGAAGTATAATTTCATTATATGAAATTGGCACACTAATACTAATTACTATTTAATGTTAAGTTTATTTTAAGAAAATATAACAAATGTTTCATTCTTCTCTTCTTTTATTACACATTCCATTTTATTTATGTATATAAATTTGTCATATCTTATATGCATATATTATTTTCCCTTCATTTAGTCTACTTACTTAACAAAATCTATATTAATAAAATTAAAAAATGGATTTTAAGAGTCAGCATTAAACAAGCTAAAATTAAAATTAAACATAAATTTTTTAGTTAAAAATTCTAATGGCAACCCTAATCATAAATGCAAAAAATATTAACATTGAAAAGTAGAATTTATCTTCAATTTTAATAAAATAATTTTTTTAAAAAATTTTTATTTAACTTAAAAAAATATTTTATGTTTCACTATTTTAAAAAGCATATTTTAATGTTAAAATTCATTTTCCTAGACTTATAAAGTTTTATAAGAAAATCTAACACAGTATACTATGTTTCTATTTAAAATTCTTATAAAAATAAACTTAAAATTTCTTTAGAATTTGTATTGATTTTCTAAATTATAAGCATACTCCCTGCTGTACAAATTGGGTGGAGTATATCTGTGTTTTAAAGTATTATAATAAAACATAAGATCCCTACGCCTATTCTATATTATTTAAACACTGCTCGACTATAGCGAAACAGTTAAACGGTTAAATTAACGCTCTACAAATATTTTGCCTGTTGGGAAACGTGTGGAACAAATTTGGGCATCATATATATAAGACACCGCAATCTAGCATTTATGAATCATCAAGAGAGATAACGCATCTGGAACAAAATGTCTGATAACCGTGAAGCCCCCAATATGCCCAATATGGAGCAATTATGGCCTGAAGTCCCGATAGCGTATAATTTTGGGAATTTTGACGCCGTCGGCGATTGCTTGAGAATGTCTTCTTATGTCAAACCGCCCTCTCCATTTCCACAGGTCGATTGGAAGGAAACTCGGGATACTCATATCTTCAATGTTGACATTCCTGGTATTCATTTAGGGTTTCGTTTCCATTACCATTTTGCTTCAATATTGAATTCTGCATTTAGATTGACGAAAATGGAATGTGATTCTGTCTGTGTCTTTCCTTACAGGCGTG
Organism: Chamaecyparis obtusa; assembly: GCA_027943335.1. Classification (NCBI taxonomy): domain Eukaryota; kingdom Viridiplantae; phylum Streptophyta; class Pinopsida; order Cupressales; family Cupressaceae; genus Chamaecyparis; species Chamaecyparis obtusa. Next base: position 186,309 of record BSBK01008386.1, on the reverse strand, counting down.
AAGAAAGAGGCGGTGAAATTACGAATGGCAGACAGTGGAATTGTGGAAATAAGCGTTGAACGAAGGAAAGAGGAAGAGAACGGAGATGAGGAGGAAAAATATCACTGTTTTGAACGTTTTAAGGGGAGTTTCGCGAGGCGTTTCAGGGTATTGGAGGATGGGAAGGTGGATGAGGCCAAAGCAAGCATAGAAGGTGGAGTGCTGACTGTAATAGTGCCCAAGCAACACGATTATCAACCTAAGTTCAAAGACATTGAGATCTACTATTATTGATTGCTCCTCAATAATGTTCTGTTAGGGTTTACCAATAAACTATGATAGTGTGAAGACACCGAGTGTAAAACTTTTGAATTAAAAAATCAGTTGAAAAACTGGTTTTGTTTGATCTGTGATAAAGGAATAAGTTTATTAACTTTCACCAAATAATTCGGTATTATTGATTGTATTAGTTTTATAATCAAGCTTTGTAAGAGTTTTGCTTTTAACAAATCTATCCTTAATAAGTCAAAAATATGGAGTGGATAGAACTTAATCCACCAATCTACATAAATTAATAAAAGGATAATTGAGATTGATTAAGTCAAGTAGCAATTGTGTGTAATTGGTAAATTTTAAATTTAGAATTTAAGATTAGTTGATTCTAAACAATAAGGGGTTTAATACTAGTGTATACAGAATCGGAGATAAAGACTTATTGATAAGCCAATTCGCAATTGCTTGTATACCATAATTCTAAATTGAAAATTGAAAATTGAAAATCTAAAGTTTAAATTTGATCTAAAACAATAATGAAAAGAACACTAGTGAATGTAAAATTACAAAATAAAACTAGTATAAATATGTTAAATAATATTTTATCTTTAACCACATAGCTGAGACTGCCAAACATCTCGAGACTTAGTGACTAAAGGAAAGATAACTGCCCGCCAGGTCGTAGGATGTTAAGGACTTAACCTTCAGAAATGAGAGATCTCGCGAATACACAGTCGCCAAGTCGCTAGATCAAACTTAACCACTTCTTCATTCCGTGACCCAGCGACTAAAGTCCGTTTCATTACCCGACAGATGTATTTAGAGATTTAGCAACCAAAGGAAGTCTCACAATCACTGCAGCCCTTTTGAGTTTTCAAATTTCTTCTGAGATCTTGCGACCAAAGGAAATCCATTTAGAGATCACACGACTACAGGGTTCTTCTTACAGAATTCATTACAGAAGTCGCTAGGTCTCGAGAAAACTTACTGAGACCTGCGATTGGGAGACTAAGAGATACAAGGTGGTCACGGGATTGGGAAATAAGAAGGAATATTCTGCGGAGTATTAGAGATCTCATGACTAGGCTAAGCTTATAAAGCGCACATGGAAAGATGGAGACAGTGGCCGAAAAAGGTAATGACCAAATAGAATGAAGGTTAGGGTTTGCAGGGTTTTTTTGAACACCAATGGCTACTTTTGAATTTTAAACTTACAGATCAGAGGCCAAAACTAAAGGGAGAGCCCAGAAGACAAAACATAAGGCCACAAAAAATTCAGTGATGTTCGGCAATGTCCTTATGAGGAGCCCACCAAATGCTGAAATGGGTTTGAATCTATTGCTAGACCTCAGTAGAAAAATCATAGTGAATGAATAGGTGATTTATGCTTTCCTCCTCCTTTTTACATAAGAAGCACCTGTTAGGCAGACTGAAACCCCTCTTAGTGAGGTTGTCGAGAGTGAGAATTTTACTATGGAGCACCGTCCACTAGAAGAAGTTGACCTTAGGGATCAGTTAGGGCTTCCAAACTTTCTTCCAGCAAGTAGTGTCAGCAATTTCTGTGATCAGCTGATTATAAGCTGATTTGATAGGGAAACCACCATTTTGGGTGTGTAACCATAAGAGCCTATTAGGCCTGTCGAGCAGGGGTATGCTGATAGAGTGGATTAATTTATTGAGATTGGTATTCAAATTGATAAAATTCAGTTTGTCCCTTAGAAAAGGGACTATATCAATCCATCTTCCATTGGTTATGAAGTTGGAGACCAGGCTGCCCACTCCATGCGTAAAGATGTTTCTTAATTGGGAAAAGAAAGTGGAGGCTAGAATACCATTTGGTAACCATGGGTCCTCCCAAAACCTTATGTCCCTGCCATTTCCCAATTTCCAAAAGGTCCCTTTTTCCAGTCTACTTATGTTCTTAAGGATATTGTTTCAAATTTTGGATGTTCTTGGGTGTCCTTGTTCCATAAAGAGCTTACAGAAATGTCCTTCGTCAAGGTACTTGGCTTCCATAATTTTGCACCATTTAGCAGAACCCGAGACCATGTTGCATGCCATCTTGGAAAGCAAGGCCCTATTGAGGTTGTGAATTCTTCTCAGCCCTAGGCCCCCCAAGTATTTAGGGAGGCAGACCTTATCCCAGCTATGTAAAGGAAGCCTTCTCTTTTCCTCAGACCCCAACCAAAGGAAGGTTCACTAGATCTTTTCTAGTTTGTCAGCCATGAAACCTAAAATTTTGAATATGGAAAGGAAATAGACATGAATACCTTGAAAAGAAGTAGTAAGGAGTTGGAGCTTACCTGCACTACTAAGTAATTTACCTTTCCATCCAAAAAGCTTCCTTTAGGTTTGTTCGAGGATGGAGTTCCAATACTGTTGCTTCACATCTTTGACAGCTAGGGGAAGCCCTAGGTAAGTCACAGGGAGTGAATTAGCCTGGCAGACCAGAATTTTCAAAATCTTTGTTTGAACAGAAGGTTCAGTGTTGAAGAACATACAACTTTTTTGATAGTTGATGTATTGGACCGATACAGTAGAATATCTATCCAACATTAGTTTCCACATCCTGGCCTCCTTAACTGAGGAGGTGCCAAAGAAGAAGGTGCCATCCACAAACTGCTGCAGGACCTTAGGGGGAAGGTTGGAAGTAGGTATGATACCTCAATTTATCTAGAATGTGCCAATTGCATCATGTTACAACCCAAGACATCAACCATAAGGATAAAGAGGTAGGGGGAGAGGGGATCCCCTTGGTGCAGACCCTTTTTAGGAGCAAACTTAGTACCTAGTTTTCCATTGAGTAGCACAGAAAGTAGGATAGTTTTAGTTTAAACTTTGTTAAAAAGATATAAAGTCTTGAGAAAAGCCAAAAGAGATTAGGACCTTATAGAGGAAGGTCCAGTTGACTTTATCGCAGGCTTTAGAAATGTCAAGCTTGAGGGCCATTCCAGTAGCCTTACTATGATTAATAGAGTGTGGGATTTTGTGAGTGGTGATGGCTACATCTATGATTTGTATACTAGGGACAAAACATTTTTGATTGGGATAAATGATTTTTCCAAGAAAATTTTTGATTCTATTAACCATGATCTTGGAGAAGATTTTGTAGAGTGTATTATAGAGACAAATGGGTCTGAAATCCTCCATTATTCTGGGCCCAGCACCCTTGGGGACAAGGACTATATAAGTGTCATTGAGCTATTTGAGGATTTTCTTAATTCTGAAGAAGTCCCTAGCCGTATGAGTCACATCATAACCAATAATATCCTAGAATTCTTGACAAAAAGTAGGGGGGAAGGCATCAGGGCCTGGGGCTTTGAAGGGTCCCATAGAAAATACTACTTTGTGAACTACTTCATTAGTGACCTTGGAGAGGAGGGAGTTGTTGTTAGTGTCAGTGACCACCTTTGGCAGAATTGAGATGAGCTAGTTCTGGAGAATTTTAGAATTCCCTACATTGACTTCAATAAAGGAGTTGAAGAAATAGTCCATAGCCATATTCCCTAGTAGGGTAGGGTTAGAGATCCCATTCCCCATTTTATTAGTAAGAGTGCTGATGGAATTACATCTCTTATGTTTGCAGGGAGATTGATGGAAGAAAGTAGTGTTGCGGTCTCCCTCTTTGAGCCATAACACCCTGGATCTTTTTTTCCTGAAGACTTCCTCATTAGCTAGAGTAACCCTCCAGATTTTTCATATCTATTCCTCCTCATTGTGTAAATCAGGCAATAGGTTGCCAATAAGCATCTGTCCTTGGAGGGTTTTCAGTTTCTCAGCCAGAGCTTTTTTTTTATGAAAGATGTCCCCAAAGGTAGTTTTGCTCCATCCTTTTACAACTCTCTTGATAATTTCAAGTTTAGAGGCCACCCTAAACATGGTTGTACCTTTGATAGGAGTAGACCACCATTGTTGGATTCTATCATGGAAGTTGGGTTGTGAAGTCCACATGATTTCATACTTGAAAGGGGCAAGGTAGGGGTGCTTCCCGTCCATCCACTTAAGTAGCAGGGGGTTGTGATCAGAGGTGGTTCTAGGGAAGGATAATAGAGAGTAGGATGGTACCAAATCCCAAGAAGAATAGGTTAGGACCCTGTCTAGCCTCAGCTATATAAGGTAGTTACCCTTCCTATTGTTGGTCTAGGTGAAGGGGTTTCCTTTGAGATCTACATTGTGGAGGCCATTCAAGCTAACAAAGCAGGACAGGTGCCCCATGCTGTTAGTGAAATTCATAATGCCTCCAGACTTTCCAGTAGGGTATAGAGGGGAGTTAAAATCCCCTACCACCAGAAAATTTTTTCTCTTGTAGGGGGAGAAAGGAGGTTGAAAGATCCTCCCAGACCTCCTTTCTTCCCTTGCGAGAATTAGGAGCATAAATATTAAAATAGTGCCAGATAAACACCGCAGATGTGAAGAAAATAGAAAGATGATGCTGTGAAAATCTCAAAGCACCCCTCCTGACTTTAGACAGGTTCCAGATGGTAGAAATCCCTCTAGAAGCCCCACTAGCCTCAGAATAAAAGAACATGGCGCCAAGTCATAGCCATCCCACAAAAGTATCAAAATTACTATAGGACATTTTAACTTCCTTAATAAGGAGAATATCAAATCTATAGTCATTAATGTACTACTTAACAACAAGTTGTTTCTGGGGATTATTTAAGCCCTGAATGTTCTAGGAGAAAACAATCATTTCTTACCTTTGTGCATGAGGTCGAGGGTTTTCTGCCTGCCAGTAGAAATCTGATTTGTTGTTCTCCTTTGTCTTCTGACCCTATCAAATGGTCATCTTGGTTTTGTGTCCACTCAAACATCAATTTTTTTATTTTTTGTCTTGCTGTGTTGGGTTTTCCATTCTCTGTCATCATTCTTCAATGTTGTTGTAGGCTTCACCGGGCTACTACATGCTGCCTATTGAGGGTCGGTATCACATGTGTTAAGAACCTCTTCCATCACCAGGTTACCCACTAGCTCCTTTAGGGGTGCCTCAAGTAGCAATCTTGTACCATCCATGAGCATCAGGTCATATTGGACATAGTGTTTAGTATCTAATTCACTGTGAGGGGAGCAAGATCCTTCCTCATTGGAATCGCAGCCCACTGGTATTTCTCCATCTTCTAGCCCACTTCTATTGGAGTCATCACCCAACAAGGGAGGTTTTTCCTTAGTTACAAGGGTCACCAGAGTAATAGCAACTATGGTCTTTTGGGGAGAAGAAGCAACGATGTTCTTAATTTTTTTCTCTAATAGCTTAGGTGCCTTACAATCCTTCCTAGTGTGCCCTTTGGCATTACAATCTTGACAAAGGAGGGTAGCATTCTCATAGACAATGGCTTGAGACCATTTCCTTAGTTTGGATTTGAGAATAGAAAAGTTTGGGAGAGTCTTGTTAATGGGGACATTAATACAAAAGTGGGCAAAGACTAAGCGAGATTTCAAGAGGGTGATTAGTTCAATAGAGATATAATGACCAAAAGAGTTCCCTATCAATTTGAAAACCTGTTCATCCCAAAACTCAAGTGGAAGAGCAGGAAGATGGATCCAGACAGGGGCCATCTTATTTAGGTTAGTAGATGGGTGGAAACCTGGCTTCCACTTAGCCAGAGTGAGGAGGTGCTTACCATATAGCTAGGAACCCACGAGGATAAGGGAAATATCCTCAGGCATCATGAAATGGAAAAGGAAGAGACCACCCGACATAGTGGAAGTAGCCACACTTCCTTTCATCTTTCAGTGGATTCCCACCCATTTCCTCACCATATCAATGGTAGGTGTGAAATTAAAGAAGCGTCCAACTAGGGCCAGATGGAATTCTGCCATGGTTCTATCCACAATGGAGTTGGGGAGAAGGATTGCAGTGCCTTCTTCAGTGATGCTTTCCACACAAAGAGAGGATTCCACCTCAGCAGTTTGTGTCCCCACTAGCATGCCTTTCCAGGCTAGCTTGGGCCTAGGGGATAGGGAATCCAAGGTATTTGACCTAGTAACTGTGGTAGAGTTAGATAGGGGTTGAACGGGTGGTGGCAAGAGAGGGTCATTGGGAGGAGGAGGAGGGGGTTCCTCCCCAGGAACAACCGCCATGCCAAGGAACTCAAAAATGCAAATTTGCGCCCAAGTTGCAAAGTGAACTGATTCCGGGGTAGTACTATGATATAAGTTATAATTGAGTAATATAAAAATATTAAATATAAATGATATCAATGATAGATATCATTTAAATTTATTAAATTTATTTATTTTATGTTAAACTATAATCTTTAATAATATTTAAAATTTATTATATCTATAATTCTTATTCAAATTTTTAAAATCTAATTATTTACAGCTAAATTACCCTATTTGGAAAAGTATTAACTTGTCATATTAACTAATTATGTTATGTTTATAACTAAAATTTCTCTTTTAACATGTAAATGATTGTCAACTGAATTTAAAAGTGTCTTAACATTAAAACACACATAATTACTAGGAAAATAACTTTTTTCTCTAAGGTTCATGATACAAAATAGTTATACTAAAAATGGTTATATATTTCTCATTAGCTACCTCTTTATCTTCATTGCTAATTGACTTCTTCCTAGATAACACACTAATGAAACATAATCTAGCAATTGTCTCAATTACCTCCTTTTTTATCACATATGATTTATGCAGCATAGGAGTTTCCCCATGAAATTGACTCAATATGAACAAGAAGAACTCTCTATCCTCATCACTAGGGAAATATCCAAGTCAACTCATTTGGACTTAAACTATACAAGATCATGAAGAGCCAGAAAAGATGGCTTTAGAAAACAAATGCCACCAAGGGGATGAGCTTAATTTAGGAAGCACCAGATCAAGTTGAAATCCAAGGGATTGATAATAATCAACTCGATGTACTCATTGAGGACATCACAAATGGTGATCCTGAAGACATCAAAGATGATAAGGATGTCACCAATGCTAGAGCTCAACCACAAGAAGACGGAACCACAACTGAGCAAGCAAAAAGCTCTATATCGGGTGACCTTCCTATCTTGATGGAAGAAGTTGTAATTATTTCTAAGGAGGACCCCAAAGGCTCAATCCTTGAGAAACCAAAGGACACATCAGGGGAACAAGGAACAAGCACACTTGTAGAGACATAAAATCCTAAAGAAAAAGAGGTAGATACATAGAGCCAAAATGACCCTAAGCTTACCAAGACAACACCACCTCACACTACATCTGAAGCTCCATCTTAATCAACTCACACATAGGTTACCAAGGAGAAGAAAAAAGAAGATACTGTGTCTACCGAGCAAGATACACTAGGTGTTGAGGTAAAGGCTATCGTTCCATCTGTATAGACTTCACCCCAAGAGCCTAGAAAGAAGAAGAAGAAAAAGACTGGCAAAGGGCTGATCACATGACTTGATGAAGTCATTGAAATAACTGATTGTGACCCGAGGACTTTGGACCCTCAGGAATTAAGAAAATGTGGGGAGCTATGCACAAGGAAGGCAGCTCAGGAGAAGCTAAGGAAAGAGTGCAAGAACAAGTAGATTCTTTAAGATGTGTGAGACATCTTGCAATAGGTTGTACCCGAGGTCCAGATCAATGAAGAAACACCTATAATGGACCAGCTTGCCACTCTTGCACAAGAAATAAATGCCCCAGACATTGATGCTGAAAATAGACTTGAAGAAAGGGAAGAATCTATGATTCAAGATAAATTGGTAGAAAAGATTAGCCAAGAAGTGGCAATAAACAAAGTAAATCTTTTTGAGGTAATCATTGATCTCCAATCCATTACTCAAAAAATAATTCAGATATTATTTAAGCTATGCACTGTGGAGAGTTTCGCTGGTGAGATCAGTGAAAAGATTAAGAATCTAGATACCGAAATCCAAGCCAGTGAAAATGCCTCCTTAACTAAGCTAGATGCTTTTCATAAGCACATACTCAACGTACAAGAACTCTGGCAGTTAAGAGCAGATTTGAGGAAGCAATAGGATAATATAAGTGACCAATTCAATGACCTATAGGAAGAGCTTTGTTGGTTCCTAGATGGATGGATGTTAAGGATTGGTTAGTTCCAAATGTGAGCAATCTATAAGTAATTGGACCAACTATAGGGATAAGACTACCCTCTTCTACTTCTGGCTCTGCAAAATCAAGGCGGGTGCACCTAATCCAATAGTATTAACTCTGACTGATGGTTCTAACTCTACCCCTTATTTGAATATTGGATCTTTCAATAGATGATTACAGTGAGAAAGTACTAAACAACAACCTATTGTTCATTGACTCTCCATCACTGGATAGGACAATACATAAATGTAAATAAAAGTAAAGACTGGTAATGATTTAAATGATTGGGATTATAGGGTTTGAATCACTCTTCTCAACACAAACATAAGAGAATACAGGCTAGTGCCTTATGCATTGGGAAAAATATCAGGCAAAAGGATGAATACAATGGTGTCTAAAATTGGTCTTTAGACATAAACAAAAATATCCCAACTATTTCCTACTTATGAAAATCCTTCAAATAAATTCCAAGAACACATATTCCACTTTCAGCAATATTTAATCTAACTCTAGGTTGGAACTCAAATCAATAATACATTCATATAAACCTTATGCAAAGATTTAAAGATTCAAAGAATAGAGCAAAGGAGAGAAAAGATGTAAGGTTTGTATTAAGTATAACCTTTCACCATGTGCATACAGTATCTTGAATAACAAGTTTGCAAGATAAGAACAACCTATACTTCTTGTTTATTGTTTGATAAAATGATATCAAAAATTACAATCCTTGACTGAAAAGCTAGGGTTTCAAAAATTCTATCTTTTTAACACCTAAACTTCCAATCCTCTAAAATGATCAAGAAAAATCCCTTTATACCAAGAGATGCAACAAGCAATCGATCATTCTAGGGTTACAAAAAATAACCTAAAAACCTTTACAACAACCCCAAAGGGTTTACAATAACTATACTGATGAAATAGATGAGATATTTTGTAACTGAACTGACAAGCTTTATGTCTTCAATACTATCCTCGACACTTTTTCAACAAATCTAATTTCAACATCTCGCTGTCCAACTACAATGAATGCCCTTCTACAATTTATTCAACCTTGAAACTCAACTGGCACGGCATCATTAGAAACAAAACCAGATTCCTGTTGTACTTCAAAACTTCTACATCCTTCCCTAACTAAAAATTGTACTGAAGAATTCAATTCCTGGCCATTGCTTCATTTTACAACTCTCTGCATCAAATCCCTAGCCAAAAGCCTGCAGGAATTTTGAATTTGAATAAAAATGGTAACCGGCTCAATTTTAAAATGTGACCGTTGATCTAGTTTATTCTTGGAAGATCAAGTAGTTCGCAATAATCTCACAATAGTCAACAAAACATTCAAAAAGTATCTCACTACATCATAAAAATCTTGACCAATAAAAACTGAGCACGTCAGCAATGAAAAGGCCCGACGTAGCAAATTGGACCCACTCCTCATAAGCTTCTAATCGAATGGTTGGCGTAAGGTCACATAGCCTCAAAAGATTCTATGCGACAATACGCCAACCATCAGATCCTCCATCTTGGCATCTCTTGAATCTTTTAGGCCCACTGACATGTCTTTATCCCTTTCCAACTCAGCCAATCAGAACACAACACATCAGTGATGAATCATCATGCGGTCCCACTGTTCTCGGCTAAATCTTAACCCTTTTACCCTTTTGGTGAATATGCGACTACAAGAAATTCTAAGTCACAAGATACTTTATTTAACCGCTGTCTGATTGAACTTTTCAGCAAACAAAGCATTTCGCTGAATCGCTGAGTCTCATGTTTAACCCTTGGTTATATTTGGTGAATGCACGTAAACCTTTATTTGCCAGTTCGCAAGATGTTTTAGAGCTTCACTATTTTACTGCGAGACTCAGCAAATACACACATTCGCATATTCACGAGAAGACTTAGTATCCCACCAAAATACTTTGTGAATGAGTGAACACAGAAGACTTTATTAGTGCCACCAAACATTTTGTCTGAGCTGCCAAAATATTTAAATATTTGATAACATTAGGCCCACTTGAAAACCTGCCACATGTCAACACATCATTCATTATTTCTGCTCGGTCATCTCTAACATAGGACCCACTAATCCTTCAGTATCTAATCAAATGACAGACACAAGGTCGCATGGGGGAAGAATATTCTATGCGATCACGTGTTGACCATTGATCAAAATCTCTGACACTCAACCTTCTGACAAGCTCGAACTCATTATCATGTGGACCAATGAGAAGCTGCCAATTAAGTACACATAGTAGTAGACCCACTGTATTGAAAGGTTACATCACAAAGGAGAATCAATGGTTGTCTTAAGATCTCATGTGTCTGACACATCCTTTGCGAAGACATGCCCACCGTCGATTCTCTACAAATGTCAGAGCCCTCTGACACACTGACAACCCAGGACCCACTACCCCTGCCAAATCACCAATAGGTGGACCAATCATAGACTACCAACTGCGCATACCCATCGGATGGTCCCACTTCATTGAAATGTCACATCATTAGGAAAGATGAATGGCTAGCGTAAGACCGCAAGCCTCTGACACATCCCTTGTAGACTTACGCCAACCGTTAGATTGAGATGTTGTCAGAAAGGCTGGGCCCAAGAAATATTAAGCTGAAACATTAGGAAAATTAAGGTGCTGGACTTAGGAAGAATTAGCACCGCCAGACTTAGGAAAAAATTGAAGCTACCAGTCGCTGAAACTTAGGGAAAATAAAGACCGCTGGGTGATGAAAATTTAATGCACATGCCTTTATAAGGTTTTTAAGTGGCCCAAAAAGTAATACAAAATTAGAACAAGGCTAGGGAACACTAGGGTTTTCTTCTCAAATGGTTAGATTTTAAATTCTTGCCTAGGGTTTACAGGAAAAATGGAAGAAATACTAGCAGAGGCCTGGAGAAAAATGCTAAAGCCATGGAATTTTTCTCTTGTGCTAACAGTGGCACATGTTCAGGGATGTGTATCTCCTGTAGATACAACGAGAAGCTAGAATCTCCTGGAACATCAGACCAGAACCAAAATTTTAACAAAAATAGGAAACTGGCAAACAAAAACTTTAAAACACAACTGCACAGAGACTCAAAAAATCCTTTAGGAGAAGTAGAACTTCAAAAATTGACCATGAACAGGAAGATCCAGGAGCTCTCTTGTCAAATTATTCAGAATGTAAGAACTTGCTCCCCATTTTTCTTCAATAATATATGGGCCTAACTAGATGGGATCAAACTTCCCATGTTTTCCTTTGTCTTCCATTCTTGCATTCCACATTAATACCATGTCTCCTTCTACAAAATTCCTCTAAGTAGTCCTCTTGTCATACAAGACTTTGCATTGGGCCTGCAACTTCTCATTCCTATTATGTGCATCATACCTTATCTCATTTAGTTGAATCAAATCATTCATTCTGACTGTCATATCTTCTTCCACATCTTCATCATATTTCTGAATGAGTTGATACATCTACAATAAGTTATTTTTAGGTAGTCTTGCATTGATTCCATATACTAAGTCAAAAGGGGCACACCCTATTGCCTTCTTTACTATAACCCTGTCAGCCCATAGGGCTTGTAATAATTTGGAGTCCCAGGCCTTCTTGTTTTTGTCCATAACTCTTTTCAGAATCTTGATTAAACTCTTATTGCTAGATTTTGCCTAGCCATTGCCCTGTGGATGATAAGCAGATGAATATGAAATTTTAATACCATTGTGTCTGTAGAAGTCAACAAACTCTTCTAACCTAAAAAACAATGCATTATCAACCACCATGGTCCATGGGAAACCAAATCTTGTTAAGATATTCTGCATCATAAAATTTGTTACCACCTTGCTAGTTTCTCTTTTTGTAGGGATTGCCTCAACCCACTTAGTGAAATAGTTAGTTGCCACTAAGATATAAGAATGTACACCACTGGACTTATTAGGGATTTCACCAATGAAATCCATACCCCACTTTTGGAAAGGATCTTGAACAGTAACATGTTTAAGAGGCAAATTCCCACTGAATTTTAGTTTTCCTGCAAACCTTTGACAGGGATCACACTTCTTGACAAATTGATGGGTATCTTTGAACAGTGAGGGCCACCAAAAACCTGCCTTGATAATCTTGTGAGCTGTAGTCTTTGCCATGTAATGTCCTCCACAAATTCCATTATGCATTTCATGCATCAAAAGCTTGGCTTTATCTAGATCTACACACCTAATAAAAACACCTTCATTACTCCTCCACCAAAGCTCACCATTTATAATTGCATATCTCAAAGAGTTGAGTTTAACAGTTCTCTTCTTATTGTCATCCAGTTCAGGGGGTAAGACCATCTTTTGTAAATATTTGACAATATATTTGTACCATTCACAATAGTCCATGTTACATATGTTACCATTCAAAATAGTCCATGTTACATATGTAAGGCCTCGGATCCTCTTCTAAAGAATTTATCTAGTTTGCATTTAAATTACTTTGGGCCATCAGTTTTGCCAGGCCTAAACCTCTAACCAACTTTGTAATGTGGATGTCAATGTTAAATTCTTGAATTTTGTTAATCCACCTACATCTCCTTCCTGAGACTTCCTCGTGGACCAAGATGTCCTTGACTGTAGCACTTGGAACAATAGCAACCACTGTGACTCCCACCAAATAACATCTGAATGTCTTAATGGCCTTGACCAAGGCATAACCTTGTTTCTCAATGATATCATAATTCAATTCTGTTGCCTGCAAGGTCTTGCTGAAAAATGAAATAGGTTGTTTAAAACCTTCAACATTTTTTTGTAATAGCACTATAGCAACAGTATGGGAAAATGCAAAAGAAAATATTTGCATGGGTTTTCTATAATCTGGTGTCTTCAAGATCGGGGCATGCTTTATGGCCTTCTTAATGTCATTGAAAGCCTATACTGCTTCAGTATTCCATTCCAATTTTGCTCATTTCTTCAACATTCTTGATATGGGAATACTGATCTCTGCAAAATTTGTAATAAATCTTCTTAAAAAGTTGACTTGTCCTAGAAAGGACTGAATTCCCTTGATATTCTTTGGTAAGGATAATTTGTCAATAGCTTCCACTCTTTCAGGATCTATCCTCACACCATCCTTTCAAACAATGTGCCCTAAAATTTTTCCTTCTATCACACCAAAGGAACACTTCTTTGGGTTCAAAGAAACCCCATACTCTAATGCTCTGATGAAAATTTTCTCAAGATGTTGGCAATGTTGTTCTTCTTTGGCTGAGAAGGCTATCAAGTCATCTTGATATACCACCATAAATATATCAATGAAATCTTCAAAGGCTACATCCATAGCCCTATGAAAAGTGGCACCTGCATTAGTCAATCCAAAAGGCATTCTTACATAAACATATGTCCCCCATTGAGTTGTAAATGCAGTTTTAAATTGTTCTATATCTTTGACCATAACTTGATTATAACTAGAAAAGCCATCCATCATGGACATTAATTTTGATCCAGTGAGCTTTTGCAACATGTTCTCCATATTTGGTAACCCATAGTTATCCTTCAAAGAATTTATGTTAAGATTCCTAAAATCTACACATAACCTGATATCGCCATTCTTTTTTCTGACAGACACTAAATTTGAAACCCAAGTGGAGTGCCTGATTGGCTTGATTAATCCAGCCTCCATCATCTTCTTGAGTTCACTCTGCATTTTGGGTGCCAAGGTAGGGTCAACAGGTCTCAATTTTTGTCTAAAAGGTTTTGTGCCCTCCTTAAGTGGAACCTCATACTGAAAAAGGTCCTCTCTATAAGCTTTGAGATCTTCATAAGACCAGGCAAAAACATGCCTAAATTTTCTGAGAAGGTCAATCAATTTTTTTCTAGTTCTTGGGGAGAGAGACCTGCCTATATAAACCTTCTTGGGAGCTATTCCTATTCCCAAGTTTATTTCTTCAAGCTCATTGATTTTATCAGTACTAGCAGAGAAGGCCTTGTCTTTGTTGTCAAATTCTCTTTCAAGAGCAACTAGTCCTTTAGGAACTTTGTTTGATTCTAGTTGTAGAACCTCTTTCCCAAAGATGACATCTTTTCCATTCACTGTATTAACATAAGCACTAAAATCCATTTCTTTATCACCAAAGTGAGATTCACAATGGAGAAACCTGAGTATGTCTTTGTCATCAGAAAAGACTTGCCAATTATCTATATTGTGAGCAATAGAAGGCCTAGCCTGTACCTCTATATTGGAAACATCTACAAATGTGACATCTTTTGGTCTAAGGGATTTATTAGCCAATAAATTTGCCATCCTATTCTGACTTCTTTCCATCTAGTAGATATTAAAAACACTAAATCTTTCAATTTCATCCCACACTGCATTCCTATATTGTCTCAATTTCTGATTCTTTGAAGCATATTTTGATCTAATTTGGGATATCACCAACTCAGAGTTACTTATAACTTTCAAAACATTTATACCATGCCTTGATGCCAATCTTAGGCCAATCAATAGAGCCTCATTCTCTACAAAATTATTTGTGCATGAAAACATCAAAGTAAATGAGAACTTGAAAGTTTTACCATTTGGAGATATGAGCAATATTCTAGCTCCAGATCCTTCTTTGCTATTTTCTCCATCAAAATACATAGTCCAGAGACTATCAAGATCAGTCCATCCTTGCTGGATTTCTGATTTGTGGGTAGGCTCAACACCTTCCTATGCTTCTTTATCTCGGACCTTGAAAGCACTAATATCAGTATAAAGAAAATAATTCATGTTGTCCTACTCTTCTTCTTCAATCATATGAGGGGTCCTAGATTCCCTAGTGACTTTGATATTCTGTCCCTCCAACTTGAATGTAGCAAATGAAAAATCACACTGTATGCTACCTCCCATTCAAGCACTCCATTTTCTTGATAGTAACATTCCATACTGGGGAGGAATATCCACCACCAAGACACTCATGGTTAATTATTTCTTGGGGTATGCAGCCAATCTGTAAGGAAAAGCCTTAATAGTACCAACAATTGGTACTGTTACCCAAATTTCCAAGTCTCATACAAATTTGGCCAGATCTATCTCAAGGTCTCTATTTTTTCCTTGCCAATCATCCCTGAAATTTTCATGGTTTTAGGTCTTGTTTCCTGGCCTCAGCAAATTGTTTTGTTCCCTGGTCTACAGCTAAAGGATTTGAAAAAGGTAGCCGTTGGAGGCAATAAAACCTAAAAACCCTAGGCCAGTTCTATTTTCATGTTAATTTTTTGGCCACTTAAATCCCCAAAAATGCACGTGCCCTTAAAAATGACCACTTCATGGGTTAAGTCTCTAGGTTGTCGGGCGAGGTCCCTTTTAATATTTCCTTCAAAGCCTAAGTCTTCCCGACAATTTTTTCCTCCTGACCTTCCCTTTTAGGTTGTGGTTGTCGCATATTCACAAGGAATATTCTTTTCCCTTGCAATCATGCAATAGGATGATAGTTGTCTTAGTGGGCCTAGTTCTTAGTTGATATAAGATCCAATGGTGGTCGCATAATCTCATTGAATCTTTCGATCCCATGCGATCATGTGACAACCGTTGATACGGTATCGACATCGCAGCAGCTGTTGGTGGGTCCTTCATGCCATGTCATTGTGACATGCTAGTTTCTTATTGGTCGTTACGGGATGACTTTTTAGTGGACCTGAAGTATAGGGTAGGCCCAGTTGATCTAAGATCTACGGTGGTCGCATGTTCACATGGAATCTTTTGATTCCATGCGATAGTCGTTAGATCTTCCTTATTGCTAAGCCTCCAGTGGTGGGTTCTTGGGTGGTGACGTGTTCAATTTTTAGTGGTCAGCCAGGTGATGACAGGGCTATCAATGGGTCCTTTTGTCAGGGGGTCCCGATTAAAGAAAGATCTATAGCGAGTATAAGATCTGAAGGAATATTTAGCGGTCATGAGATCATGAACCTACTGTTAGATTGGAATCTGTTTGTAGTGGGTCCATTGTCAAAAAGATAGCCGAGATGTTTTTTGATGAGGCAAATGGGGTGAATGAAAGGCTGATAGGTGGCTAAGTGGGGCCAAGGTTTTAGGTGGCTCTGCAGAGGATCGAGATCGAACGGCTGTCGTAACTTTGCAAGGGATCTGTCAGAGCTATAAGATCATTTGACAACTGTTTGATTTAAAAGGCCTTATTAACTATTTTGAGTTATTCTTAGGATCGTTCATCTGTTAGGAAAGATATGCATCCATGGTTTTGTTTTATTTTCAAACCCGCTAGCCATTAATATTTAACTTTTATTTTCCTGCGAAGGTTTTTGTTAGGGTTTTGATCTTTTCAGCCATGCACGACATCAAGTAGCTCAAAATTGATGTCTTTAGGATGTTGCAGTTGAAAAGGATGATGACAGGGATTTGGGCGGCTGTCTTTGGTTATTTCTTGTTTTCTGAGAGTACCAAATCAGTGCATTCATGGCGGGGCAATTTTCAGAAAGGTAGATGAGTTTGGGTTGCTTGTCTGTAGGCTAATTGTAAGTACAAGGAGGGGCACTCAAAGAAATATCTGATCGGTTGAGATATTTGTAGAAGTAGCATTTATGATCAAACTTGATTTAGTTAGGGTTTGTTATTCTGTTGTAAATTTGTAACCCTAATTGAGATATTTTGGCTCTTGCCTATGTGTGTGAAGGAGATGTATATAATGTTTTTTTGGGAGCTTTTGAGCTTAGAGTTGGACAATTGTAAAAATAATTTCACTTTTCTTAAGGGTCATCTATGGTATCATTTCTACCCTCTAGCTTATACAGTTGTAAATCTTTCATTGATAATTCAAATATTGCAGAGGCATTGTGTGACATCTTCTCTGTCCCCATGTTTCCTTATCTAAATTATCTCTCATTGAATATGATATGCTGGCTTTGATTAGAGAAATCTCAGAGTTCTAGAACCCTTCTTTCTTTCAGCTTATATGTGCATTATTGTGTTTGATCTAATTTGAATGATTTTGTGGGTATACTTCAACCCCCTGTCATCCTATCTCATCCCTATGCCCTTCTACTGAAGAGAACATTTTCTTGCAGGTCATAGTTTGTGTCTTATGCTCAGGCCCCTCTATGAAATACTTATGCAAGCCTATTTAGAAAGATTGTTTTCTACTAGATCTGAGGTCTTTCATGCTAATTTGGTCAGTATATTGTGCTCATTTCATTTTGGTGTATCACCTACTTTGTAATTTTCTTTTAGTTATTTCCCTTTCCAAGCACTCCTATCTCTTTCCCTCAAAAGATTTACTTTTCCTATTAAGAAGAAAATTAGGGTGATTATCCAAGAGGAACCAGCCTAGAACCTAGAGCTCTCATCTCAGTTAGCATAGGTCCCACAACCTGGAGATGATTCCCATGTTATACTAAGTTATCAACACCAAGAGAGCTTGAGAGAAGTGTGAAAACTTAGCGTATAACAATTCTGGCACACCTGGTGGGACCAAAGTTTAGATTCATGTTCAAGGTATGCTATCTTTGATATGCTGATAACATACTACAGACCTAGAAGAGGTCATTTTGCTACATATTTGGAGACTTTGGAAGGTCTACTGATTTCAAAGATCAGGTGCTGGTATGTTTCAAATCTTTCATATTCAAATTCCAGCTGATTACATAGTATAGACCTTAGAGAGGTTAGTATTCAAGTACATCTAGCAGCTTCTTTGGTATTTGTTATACACTAAGTTTATGTCTTTTCTCAAGCTCTCTTAGTCTTGATAACTCAGTATAACTTGGGAATCATCTCTAGTTTGTGGGACCTATGCTAACTGAGATGAAACCTCTAGGTTCTAGGCTGGTTCCTCTTGGATAATCACCCTGATTTGCTTCTTAACAAAAAATTAAACTTTTGAGGGAAAGGGATAGAAGGAGTGCATGAAAGGGAAATGACTGAAAGCAAATCTACCTACTAGGTGATGCACCAAAGCTAGGGTTCAGGTCTCAGTATAGAGGGATGAAACCAGTGAAGGAAATAGGTCTAGGAGATCACAACTTACTGAATAGGCTTGCATAAGTATTTCATAAGAGGGCCTGAACAAAAGACACCACTTATGACCTGCAAATAGACATTCACTTCTGCAGCTCGGTGTAGGATTGAGACAAGACGGCTAGGGGTTATAGCATACCCACAAAACATCTAAATCAGATCAAACATAGGAAACACACAAAATTGCAGAAAGCAAGAGGTATCAAAAAACCTAAGATATCACAGAAATCATGCATATACTTAAATCCAATAAGAGATAATCCACACAAGAAAAGCATTAGGACAACAAGAATGTCACAAAATACTTTGCATTATCTAAATTATCAATGGGAGATTACAAAGAGTAGAAAACCAGAGGACAGGAAAGTGTCTCAGATAGCTTTCTAAGAAAGAAACTTTCTTTTTACAAAATGTCAACTCTCAGCTTCAAAAGCTCCAAAAAATAAATTATATATATTTCTGCATGTAGGCAGGAATCAAAAATATCCAAATAGGGTTACATAAATCTGCATAAAATAATCCCACCCTAAACTAGTTGTGTCTGATCATAAATGCTTTTCTAAAAATATCATGACAAATCAGATATATCTTTCCTTGCATGTCCATTCTTGTACTGATCCTGCTTGTAGACAAAAACCTTGACCTGACAACCTCCTGCAAGCCCACTAAGCCATAAAGGCTCCAAATCTCATTTCAGATCCTAGAAAGGATTAAAAAATGGCTATCTAGATATCTCTGTAAATTTTTAGCTACAACCATCCCTGAAATCATCAATTTTCAGCTACTCGCACTTGCAAGTATCCCTGTAGAAGAAAACCCCCCAAAAATTAGCTGCACCGCCTTGAAATAACACTGGTCGCATGATCCCATGAGCCAAAAAGGCTTCATGCGATCATGCTACAAGCCTCTTAGAATCTGTCATCACTATGCAAGACACCCGGGCTCATTTATTGACTATAATTTTACCCTTGGCTTCACCTTGGGTTGACCTTCCCTTTAGTCGTAGAGTCACATGACGTCTTCCTTAACCCCAAGTCTATTTAGTGACTACACGAAATCCTTTAACCGCACAACCGTGCACTTGCTTTACCAACCCCAGGCCTACCTACAAGTTGAGATTCTAATCTAATGGTGGGCGCAGGATCTCATGTGGTCGGAAGATCCCATGAGATCTTACGACCACCATAGATATCTTTTCCACTGCCACCAAATTGCAACCCGGACCCACAAACCACTACGTTGGATGGACCCATGACAAAATGCTCGAAACACTAGAAGGATCTAATGGTAGTCGCATGATCACATGGGATCGGAAGATCCCATGTGAACATGCGACCACTATAGATCTTGAATCTACATGGCCACATGCTACTGGGCCCACTGCAGACTGGACATATCACCACCTGATGACCCACTAAAGGCTTGAAGACTTTCATTGACTGGTGAAAGCTTGTCACATGGTTGCATGATGCTCCCTGTCAGATTTCTTGACATGCTGGACCCACGAGCCACCAAGATGCCCATCGGGCGCTTGTCACATGATCACATGGGATTGGAATATCCCATGAGATCATGCGACCACCATTAGATCTCATCTACCACCACTCACAAGTTTTAGGCCCACCATCCACCGGTCGCAGTAGCGTGGATAACGGCTAGTCGCATGTTCACATAGCCTAAAAAAGGGCTATGCGATCATGCGACAAATGCTGGAAACTCTTCGAAAACATCAACTGGGACCCACCTGGTCATGCCAGCGCACTTAGGAAAATGTTGATGCCAGAGGAAGAAGTGCGAAGATGAGAGGTCAAAAACATAGAAGGTTTTCAGACCGGAGGTCGAAAACATAGAGAGTTTTCGACACTGAACATATTTTGGAACCCTACAACTTGAGCATTTCCTGCAACCATCCAAACTTGAATATCTCTGAGGGCTTTGTGAATTAAGTGATGTGATCTGAACTGGGGCTTGAGAATAGATCAAAGAACATGGGGTTCAGAGTACAAAGCATAAAAATCTATGGATCAACTTCACAAGAAAAAACAAGATGCAGTAGGAATTATACATTTGCAAAGGCCAGAATTGAGAGATGGGAAATTTTGGGTAACAGTATTAAGAACAAGCAAGCCCAATTTCTAATAGAGCTTATGAAGAAAATAGACCCTTCTTATGGCAAGACAGTTTGCATTTGCACCTTTCAACCAAGGGAGTCCATTAGCCTTTTCTCAACATCATGATGTACCATTGGTGGCACTAAAGAGTATACCTGATTTCATAGGTGAAGGACAAACTACAGCTTTTGAACACATAAGAGATGTGACCACTATTTGCAGCATACACAACATCTCAGAGGAGGATGTTGCCACCAAGTTGTTGGCTGCCTCTCTCAAAGGTAAGGCTCTTGAATGGTTCATGACTCTAGCAGTTGGCTCCATTACTTCATGGGACAGACTTGGAGATCTCCTTAGCAAATACTTTGAGGATGATTCAGATTCCTTGTCTCTAGTAGAGCAACTCCAAATTATAAAGTGAGATCCTTGAGAGAAGATAACTGATTTTAATGGCAGATTTCTCAAGACATGGAATAGGATTCCAATTAATATAAGGCCTTCAATAGATTGTGCTTTCCTTTATTTTTTGAGAGGCCTAACTAGTGATATATTTTTCTTGATTCAATCCTTAGGAGGTACTTCATTACCTCCAGCTTTTGATTTAGCTGTAAACGCAGAAAATTATTTAATCTAAGCTGGTATGATAACCCCAAGGCCACCCATGCCTATCTCTCCCAATCTTCTTCCCACTATACCTCTGCAAATGCCTCCATTTACTCCCATGCCCTCATTAATAGAACCTTAAGCCAACACTAGCTATGGGAGGTCCATAGGTGACCCTTCTCAAGAGCTACTCAAATTGAGAAGTGATCAACAAACAATAAACAAAGAGATGATGAGCCTGTTGCAGGCTCTAACCAGTGAGTTGATCACTGTAAAAGGGCAGAATCTAGAGGATGGATCACTTTATCAACAACAGGATCAGAGCCCTAACTAGCAGTGCCAAGTTCAGGAGCAATCATATCAACAAGATAGGCCACAATATCAATAAAAGCATCAAAGAAAAAGGCAAAATTTAGTAAAGAGGCCTTTCCATCCATATAATCTAGTTAGGAGAACATTCCTAGTACAAAACATCAAAGTAGCTAGTAGTCACCTGAACCCATTTTTTGGGAAGGAGGCTATAGATTTTTCGCTCATTCTCTTGAACTATGAACTTCCTGATGGAGAAAGGTCAGAAGTGTTACAACGGGAGATAGTGGCCTCTCAAGCACATTCCCCTAAGGATGGAATGAAACAAGTGACTAGACAAGAGACTCACAAAGTTGAAATCCCAAGCTGCTTTCCTAGTAAGTCCACTGACACTTCTATTGAATTTCCAAGCTTTAGATTTTCTCCTCCAGTTCAGAATCTTAGTCAATAGGAGCCCAATCTCCATGCATTTTTAGAACCCATTCATGACCCTATCTCAGATTTCCAGCCACTTCATCTTATTCCTATAGATGAGATACCTAAAAGGTTTGATTTTCTAAATGATAATGAGCCTATCTTGTAGCAAATAAAGCCCTATAAGCCAATTCTTAAAGAGTCCACTACACCTCAAGCACTTTTAGGCCACCAAGAAGAGGATGATTTTTTAGGTATAATTTTTCATGATAATCATGAGGAGCAGGTAGGGTTATTATATCAAGATGGATTAGAACAATCAGATAAGGATAAGAAAGAAAGTGAGGAAGGTGAGAGCCCAGCTAATTTTTTGAGTAGGTTGATAATGTCTTAATTGCAGAATTTAGGCTGGTCTGCAATAAAGTGGGGGAGGAATCTAAGGAATCATATTTCTTAGACCATGAGGAGGGGACAATGATTGTAAAGAATATGAGATAGTTTGATACCTTTGATGAGCTATTGGATGTTCCAACTGATGAAGAGGATGGTCTACTAACTGCAGAAGAAGAAATATTATGGCAGACTATCATGGAGGGACAAATTTTTTATCATCTTCCTGAAGTTATTAATGAGATGCATCCTGATAGTAGCAAAGGGAGTCCCAAGTTCATTCTTTCCAGGGGTTGCTCCTTAAGGTACTTAGCAAGAATGGAGGTCAGCAATAAAGAACAAGTCATGTTTGTGTCCAAACATGAGTGTTCAAATGAAGCTAAAGCTGAAGGTGAATGTATAGTTCAACAAGGACAAGCTCAACTCACTTATCCACCCCCGGGTAATGAAAATAGGAATCTGATGGTGGAGGTGAGTCAATGTTTTTATGTCTTTCAAGAGGAAGTGCATCGGTTCTTCACACAACTATGTGTACTTCATTCCTTATTTGCCATCCTCATGCATGTAAAATATTGTATCCTAATGAGGAAAGGTAGTTATTTTAGCCTACCAGTGAATGGTTTTGTTTGACTAGGTTTCTATAACTGGTTAGTTTAGAGTAGGCTATTTTTTTTTGCTTTCTTTCCCTATTTTCTAGCCTAGTTTTCCTGCTTTCCAAGAAGTGCCTGCGCACAAGTTTGTACTTCTGGTTTCAATTTTGTCCCTTTGTTGAATTTTTGTGCTCAGAGATGACCCCATGCGCAATGGATTTCTCAAGGCCACTGGTTTCCATGTCTAGCAGGCTGACATCCAGCAGAAATCACCAAAATGTTACCCAAATTTCCAAGTCTCATACAAATTTGGCCAGATCTATCTCAAGCTCTCTGTTTTTGCCTTGCCAATCATCCCTAAAATTTTCATGGTTTTAGTTCTTGTTTCCTGGCCTCTGCAAATTGTTTTGTTCCCTGGTCTACAGCTAAAGGATTTGAAAAAGGTAGCCGTTGGAGGCAATAAACCCTAAAAACCCTAGGCCGGTTCTATTTTCATGTTACTTTTTCGGCCACTTAAATCCCCAAAAATGCATGTGCCCTTAAAAATGACCACTTCATGTGTTAAGTCTCTAGGTTGTTGGGCAAGGTCCCTTTTAATATTTCCTTCAAAGCCTAAGTCTTCCTGACAATTTTTTCCTCCCGACCTTCCCTTTTAACTTGTAGCTATCGCATGTTTGCAAGGAATATTCTTTGCCCTTGTGATCATGCAACAAGATGACACCTGTCTTGGTGGGCCCAGTTCTTAGTTGATATAAGATCCAACGGTGGTCGCATAATCTCATGGAATCTTTTGATCCCATGCCATCATGCGACAACCTTTGATATGGTATCGGCATCATAGCAGTTGTTGGTGGGTCCTTCATGCCATGTCATTGTGACATGCTAGTTTCCTATTGGTCATTACAGGATGACTCTATAGTGGACCCGAAGTGTAGGGTAGGCCCAGTTGATCTAAGATCTACGGTGGTCGCATGTTCATTTGGAATCTTCTGATTCCATGCGATCATGCGATAACTGTTAGATCTACCTTATTGCTAAGCCTCCGGTGGTGGGTCCTTGGGTGGTGACATGTTCATTTTTTAGTGGCCGGCCTGGTGATGATAGGGCTATCGATGGGTCTATTTGTCAGGGGGTCCTGATTATAGAAAGATCTACGGTGGGCATATGATTTGAAGGAATATTTAGTCGTCATGAGATCATAAGCCCGTCGTTAGATTGGAATCTGTTTGCAGTGGGTCCATTGTTAGAAAAATAGCTGAGATGTTTGTTGATGAGGTGAATGGGGCCAATGAAAGGCTAATAGGTGGCTAAGTGGGGCCGAGGTTTTAGGCGGCTCTGCAGAGGATCGAGATCGAACAACTGTCGTAACTTCGCAAGGGATCTGTTAGAGCTATAAGATCATGTGACAACCTTCGATTTAAAAGGCCTTATTGACTATTTTGAGTTATTCTGAGGACCATTCATCTACCGGGAAAGATATGCATCAATGGTTGTGTTTTATTTTCAAACCCGCTAGCTGTTAATATTTAAATTTGATTTTCCTGCGAAAGTTTTTGTTAGGGTTTTGATCTTTTCGGCCATGCACAACGCCGGGTAGCTCAAAATTGATGTCTTCAGGATGTTGCATTTGAAAAGGATGATGACAGGGGTCTGGGTGGTCATCTTTGGTCATTTCTTGTTTTTTGAGAGTACCAAATAAGTGCATTCATGGTAGGCCAATTTGTAGAAAGGTAGATGAGTCTGGGTTGCTTGTTTGCAAGCTAATTGTAAGTATAGGGAGGGGCACTCAAAAAAAAATCTGATCGGTTGAGATATTTGTAGAAGTAGCATTTATGATCAGACTTGACTAATTTTGGGTTTGTTATTTTGTTGTAAATTTGTAACCCTAATTGAGATATTTTGGCTCCTGCCTGTGTGCGTGAAGGAGATGTATATAATCTTTTTTTGGGAGCTTTTGAGCTCGGAGTTGGACAATTGTAAAAAGAATTTCACTTTTCTTAAGGGTCATCTATGGTATCATTTCTACCCTCTAGCTTATACAGTTGTAAATCTTTCATTGATAATTCAAATATTGCAGAGGCATTGTGTGACATCTTCTCTATCCCCATGTTTCCTTGTCTGAATTATCTCTCATTGAATATGATATTCTAGCTTTGATTAGAGAAATCTCAGAGTTTTAGAACCCTTCTTTCTTTTAGCTTATATGTGCATTATTGTGTTTGATTTGATTTGAATGAGTTTGTGGGTATACTTCAACCCCCTATCATCCTGCCTCATCCCTATGCCCTTCTGCTGAAGAGAACATTTTCTTGCAGGTCATAGTTTGTGTCTTATGCTCAGGCCCCTCTATGAAATACTTATGCAAGCCTATTTAGAAAGATTGTGTTCTACTAGATCTGAGGTCTTTCATGCTAATTTGGTTAGTATATTGTGTTCATTTCATTTCGGTGTATCACCTAGTAGGTAATTTTCTTTCAGTTATTTCCCTTTCCAAGCTCTCCTTCTATCCCTTTCCCTCAAAAGATTTACTTTTCCTGTTAAGAAGAAAATTAGGGTGATTATCCAAGAGGAACTAGCCTAGAACCTGGAGGTCTCATCTCAATTAGCATAGGTCCCACAACCTGGAGATGATTCCCATGTTATACTAAGTTATCAAGACCAAGAGAGCTTGAGACAAGGGTGCAATCTTAGCATATAATAGGTACTTCTCTTGAATCCATAGCTTGACACCTTCCATGAGGTGTATCCACTTTTAATCCTAATGACTTCATAACCTCAATAGGCATAACAGTATTTGATGCTCCATAATCAATCATTTAATTCTTTAGCAGCTTTCCATTTATTTGCAAAGTTAGGAAAAAAGGATCAACTGATCCTACTACAGTACTGACAACATTTGTGTCCAAATAGATTTGAGGGATTTTAGAAACAATCTCCTCACTACAATTTTCATCTTCATCATTCACAGTTGCTACTTGTTTCTCAACTTTCTCTATTTTTTGAGAATCAGTATGCACTACACTCTTTACCCATTTTAAGGCATTTTTCTTATGTTCTTCTATTCTCATCATCTCTAATAATGGAACTTTGACAGTAATTTGAGACAACAATTTACTCATGTCAATTGGAACATACTTTAAATCAGATACATCAGGCTTTGATTCTGCAATTTCTTTATCAACTTCTTGGGTGGATATATCTACAAGTTTGTCAGTTTGGGCTTTATTCTTCTTTTGCAAAACTGGTACAACATCAGCTGCAGGCTTAGCTTTTACCTTGTAAACAATGTTAGGTTTAGCAACTTTCTTTACCTTGACCTTATCAATAGGAGTAGCATCCTTAGCCCTTTCTTGTGATGTTTTTACATCCTTGTCTATTTTCTTGATAAAAATACCAGTTGGCTTCTAACTTGAATCACCAAAAACTCTATTTCTCAGGTTATAATTTGCTTTTGCTTGAGTAACCAAATTGGCTGTTATCAAGGCAATCTCCTCATCAGAAGGTCTTCTCAAAGAAGTTGTCTGCTCATTTTTTTGAACATTACTCTGGTGTTGTCAGGCTCACTATCTTCATCATCTGAAAAAACTTACTGATGATATGATTCATTTCTAGTTTGGGAATGTGAGACATCTTGATTTTCATCCTCTTCAGGAGAGTCCACCTCACTCAAAACATGAGAAGAAAACATCCCACATCCCTGGTCATCATAAGGTTGTTCCTCATTGCATTCCTGCTCTTCTTGAGAAGAGACATTTTGGGATATGGCACAATAATCAAGATCATGTGGGGATTGACAAGAAATACACCATGGGACTTCTTCCACCACATTCATTTGGTTTCTTTGCAATGGATCGGGGGTCCTATCATTTGGTTTATCTCTTTTCTCAGGAATAAAAGGCTTCCCATCTTTCCATTGAGTATTGTAGGGGTAATTCTGCATTCTTGGCAATTTGTTGAAATTATTAAAGGGAGGCTTGTCCCCTCTTGCAGCCTTGTTACCTCTATTTTCACTAGGCTTCAGATCCTTTATTGCTTTCAGAATCTATTTTAGGCTTTCATCATCCTTAGGTTTCACACCTTGAGGCTTTCCTGGATCCTTTCTATTAACAAAGGAGATTTGTTATCTTCTCTCCATCCCAACTTTCCTTAAATTCTCTGATTACTCTCTATGTTCACAACTAACTTGTAAGATTCAAAAAGACTCCTTGGATTTTTATCTCTTAAAATGTAGCCCATCTTAGAGTCAAAAGTATTTAAGTATGTGACAAGACACACCCTGTCATCCAATCTGATAACCTGCAACAATTTATGCATGGCCTTTTGAAATCTAACATTAAATTCAACAACATCTTCATTGAAGTTCTTTTTTATGTTATTGAATTCATTTAGCATAAAACCCTCATGTGTTTTGTCACCATACTATTCTTTGAAGCAATGCCTACGATGATCCCATGAACCTATGCTACCATGTTGCAAAGCTCTAAACCAATCCCTTGAATCTTCTGTGAGGGATTGCACAAATAATTTCATGATAACATCATCAAGCACAATATTGTAATCATCAATTACATCAATAAATTTCTTTAAATGCTCCTCACAAGTCACAACATTGCTTCTTGTGAACTTGGGAAGTTTCTTTCTAATTTCTTCAGGGATGGGGTTAGGATAGCCAGGGATACCAGTAAAAACCAACTATTTACATCTTTCATGAATAATCCCTGTATTAGGAAAAATAGCACCCTGAGATGTGGATGCATTAGTATTTGTGGTGGGAGAACCTTTAAAACCTCCTGGTGGAGGAACACCAGTTGTCTGATTAGCTAAGTTTGTAGTATTTGCTCCTTGTGTCACATTAGAATTAGTAAAATTTGTAGGTCCTGCAGACCTTTTAATAAAATCAATCTTCTTTTTCATTTCTAATGTTGCAGCTTCTAATTTTGCCTTTTCAAGTTGTTTGGCTAACAATTCTTGTTCTTTTTTAGCCTTTTCTAGGTCTGCTTCCAATCTCAAAGCCTGGTCTATAGGACCCTTAGGGTTTACAGGCTCTTTAACTGAAATATCCTTCTCTTTTTATTTTCCCTTATCCTTTGGGATTCTTGTTTCAAACACTTGATGAACAAAAGGCAACTCATTTGCATTTTCAGGAATGGGGACATAATTTATAGCTTCTAAGTCTAACAGTTGTCTTCTTAACTGGTTAGTTCTTATCATAGCCTGTCTAACTTTTTCTTCTTTTTCATTTTCTCTCTTTTTTCTGATGGCTACCTATTCATGAATCCTCCTTTCCAATTCATATACTTTCTCAAATATTTCCTTAGAATCTGGAAAAGTTGTTTCTGATTCAACCTGTTGTGTTTGAAGCTCTTCCTGCTGATATTGAGACTCATGAAGACCTTGGGGTAATGAAGAACCAAGGGTGAAAGGGGGGAGAAAGTCTTGACCACTTCTACTTTTACTTCTAGACCTCCCTTCCCTTCCATGTTGTCTATTAGGATTCATCCTCCTATTTTGGGGTGGTCTTTCACCCTCTCTTTCTATGGGGGAGTAATAATCCTCATACTGATTAAGGCCTAAATCAACTACCTCCTCATACTTTGAGGCATTTCCCTCCTGACTAGGGGGAGAAAGACTTTCTTGTCTTGAGATTCTTTTTTGCTTCTAGGTAAGAGACATATCACTTGTATCCTTTTCTCTTCTAACCTAGTTTCTTCTAGATGTAGTAGGAAGCCCACCCTGCAGAATTTCTTCTGGGTGTTCCCTACTGTAAGATCTTGTATTTTTTAAACTCATAATGATATTATATATAAAGCATTAGTTACAGAGATGCTTAGAGAGTCACCACTCACAATCTAGTGAGATAATTTAAAAAAATTTAAATCTAACTCTTATACTCTTTTAATGAAGTCCACTGGATAAATGTTAAGCCAGCTAGGAGTCTAAGCTCAACTCATACCCACATTATCTATGCTGATTTGTAACACCAGAGATATCAATTGATTAAAATAGGTAGGTCAAGAGTCAAGCTCAACTTGAAACCTACACTATTTGCTCTTGACAATATTTCTCTATTCTCCAGTAGAGTCACTGATTTGATGGTGACTCAAATGGGTTGAATAAATTTGGGTAAAGAGATATTGAATTTTTGTAATATAAACAGTGATTTAGAACTTATTTTACTTCTTTATTATGCTCTAATCCCTAGCAGAGTCGCCAATTTGTTGGTTTCTAGATAGGACTTTACACTCCATGAGATAACAATATGCCTATGATGGATGTTAAGGATTGGTTAGTTCCAAATGTGAGCAATCTATAAGCAATTGGACCAACTATAGGGATAAGACTACCATCTTCTACTTCTGGCTCTGCAAAACCAAGGTGGGTGCACTTGATCCAATAGTATTAACTCTAACTGATAGTTCTAACTCTGCCCCTTATTTGAATATTGGATCTTTGAATAGATGATTACAATGAGAAAGTACTAAACAACAACCTATTATTCATTGACTCTCCATCGCTGGATAGGACAATAGATAAATGTAAATAAAAGTAAAGATTGGTAATGATTTAAATGATTGGGATTACAAGGTTTGAATCACTCTTCTCAATACAAAGATAAGAGAATACAGGCCAATGCCTTATCCATTGGGCAAAATATCAGGGAAAAGAATAAATACAATGGTGTCTGAAATTGGTCTTTAGACATAAACACAAATATCCGAACTCTTTCCTACTTATGAAAATCCTTCAAATAAATTCCAAGAACACATATTCCACTTTGAGCAATATTTAATTTAACTCTAGGTTGGAACTCAATGCACCAATACATTCATATAAACCTTATGCAAAGATTTAAAGATTCAAAGAATAGAGCAAAGGAGAGCAAAGATCTGAGGTTTGTATTAAGTATAACCTTTCACAATGTGCATATAGTATCCTGAATAACAAGCTTGCAAGATAAGAACAACCTGTACTTCTTCTCTATTATTTGATAAAATGATATCAAAAATTACAATCCTTGACTGAAAAGCTAGGGTTTCAAAAATTCTACCTTTTTAACACCTAAACTTCTAATCCTCTAAAATGATCAAGAAAAATCCATTTATACCAAGAGATGCAACAAGCAATCGATCATTCTAGGGTTACAAAAAATAACCTAAAGACCTTTAAAACAACCCCAAAGGGTTTAAAATAACTATACTAATGAAATAGATGAGATATTTTGTAACTGAGCCGACATGCTTTATGTTTTCAATGCTATCCTCAGCTCTTTTTCAACAAATCTGATTTCAACATCTCGCTGTCCAACTGCAATTAATGCCCTTCTGCAATTTATTCAACCTTGAAACTCAACTGGCACGACATCATTAGAAACAAAATCACATTCCTGTCACACTTCAAAGCTTCTACATCCTTCCCCAACTGCAAATTATACTAAAGAATTCAATTCCTGGCCACCACTTCATTTTACAACTCTCTGCGTCAAAACCCTAGCCAAAACCCTGCAGGAATTTTGAATTTGAATAAAAATGGTAACTGGCTCAATTTTAAAATGTGACCGTTGATCTATTTTATTCTCGACAGATCGGGTGGTTCACAATAATCGCACAATAGTCAACAAAACCTTCAAATAGTCTCTCGCCACATCATAAAACTCTCAACCATTGAAAATTGAGCCCGTCAACAATGAAAAGGCCCCACGTAGCAAATTGGACCCACTCCTCATAAGCTTCTAATCGAACAGCTGGAGTAAGGTCACATAGCCTCAAAAGATTCTATGTGATGATATGCCAACCGTTAGATCCTCCACTTGGCATCCCTTGAATCTTTTGGGCCCACTGACATGTCTTGATCCCTTTCCAGCTCAGCCAATCAAAACACAACACCTCAGCGATGAATCATCATGTGGTCCCACTATTCTTGACTAAACCTTAACCCTTTTACCCTTTTGGAGAATACACGATTGTAAGAAATTGTAAGTCACAAGATACTTTATTTAACCGTGGTCTGATTGAACGATTCAGCGAACAAAGCATTTCGCTGAATCACTGAGTCTCATGTTTAACCCTTGGTTATATTTGGCGAATGCATGAAAACCTTTATTCGCCAGTTCGTAAGATGTTTTAGAGCTTCACTATTTTACTCTAAGACTTAGCGAATACACACATTCATGTATTCACGAGAAGACTTAGAATCCCACCAAAATACTTTGTGAATGAGCGAACACAGAAGACTTTATCGGTGCCACCAAACATTTTGTTTGAGTCACCAAAATATTTAAATATTTGATAACCCTGGGCACGCCTAAAAACCTACCACATGTCAACACATCATTTGTTGTTTCTACTTGGTCATCTCTGACACAGGACCCACTAGTCCTTTAACATCTAATCAGACGGTGGATGCAAGGTCGCATGGGGTAAGAATATTCCATGCTATCATGCATTGACCATTGATCAAAATCTCTGACACTTAGCCTTCTGACAAGCTCCAACTCATTATCATGTGGACAAATGAGAAGCTGCCAATTAAGTACATGTAGCAATGGACCTGCAATATTGAAAGGTTATGTCACAAAGGAGAATCAACGGTTGTCTTAAGATCTCATGCGTCTGACACATCCTTTGTGAGGACACGCCCATTGTCAATTCTCTACAAATGTCAGAGCCCTCTGACACATCGGCAACCCAGGACCCACTACCCCTACCAAATCACCAATAGGTGGACCAATCACAGACTTCCAACCATGTATACCTGTCGGATGGT
This sequence comes from Chamaecyparis obtusa, assembly GCA_027943335.1. Classification (NCBI taxonomy): domain Eukaryota; kingdom Viridiplantae; phylum Streptophyta; class Pinopsida; order Cupressales; family Cupressaceae; genus Chamaecyparis; species Chamaecyparis obtusa. The sequence continues at coordinate 154,853 of BSBK01008386.1, read as the reverse complement.
TCCACTTCATTGAAATTCCATGTCATTAGGAAAGATCAATGACAAGCATAAGACCACAAGCCTCTAACACATCCCTTGCGGACTTATGCCAACTGTTAGATTGAGATGTTGTCAGAAAGCCTGGGCCTAGGAAATATCAAGCCGAAACATTAGGAAAATTAAGGCACTGGACTTAGGAAGAATTGATGCCGCCGGACTTAGGAAAAAATTAAAGCTACCAATCACTGAAACTTAGGGAAAATAAAGACTGCTGGGTGATGAAAATTTAATGCACATGCCTTTATAAGGTTTTTAAGTGGCCCAAAAAGTAATACAAAATTAGAACAAGGCTAGGGCACGCTAGGGTTTTCTTCTCAAACGGCTAGATTTTAAATTTTTACCTAGGGTTTACAGGAAAAATGGAAGAAATACTAGCAGAGGCCTGGAGAAAAATGCTAAAGCCATGGAATTTTTCACTTGTGCTAACAAGCTTCTTCACCACCTAAAAATCCTTGAGCGACATATTGTCAAGGCCAAAAACTTAGTTGCAACACCGGGAATGTCAGTGTTGGAGAACATCTTTGACATGCATGCACAAGTCAGACTTGAGCATATTGCTCTCGCCAACTTAAAAGAGGAATGGGTAAACCTCTTAGGTTCTATCATGAAAACCCACAAGAACATTTTTGACAGGATGTAAGTACACATTTTTCTTTATGGCTTTAATCTCAAAAAGGGGGAAATATAATGTATATTCCAAGTGTATAAATATATGCTACATCTATACCAGGATAATGCACCGAGGGGGAGTTTTGAGTAATGTTTGTCATGTATATATGAATCAAGGATAGTTTGACATATATCGGTTTATATACATTGCAATTTTTGATACCAATGCCAAATGGGGAGATTATTGTCTCTATTTTGAGCATTAGATATTGTCATTAGTATCAAATTGGCTCAGTCGGTTATCTATGTTGATCAATTAGTAAAAGAGTGAACTTCAAGCTACAATATGCTAGTCAGTAAAATAGTCAAGCCTTCATACTGAGTATTCACAAGGAAGTGCCAAGAACTAAATGGAAATAGGTTTCACTGGGCACGAGAGCAGTTTTACCAAGCATCAGAGTAAACTGAGCACCAAGCATCAATAAACACTGAGTAAACTGAGCACTGAGTGATAGTTTATTCACTGAGCAAGAAAGGCTATGTTTACCAAGAAATTTAGGAAATAACATAGTAATTAGTAATGGCACATCTACCTAGGTAAACAGAGTAAACTTAACAGTCTATTTGTAAATCTCTTAACCGAGTACACACTCAAGTAGTGTTGTTTAAATCCTTTAATAGGGTAGATCTAGTTGACCTAATTATTACTCCTAATAGGTTAAGATCACCTAAAGTGATCACAACATGTAGCCTTAATCGGCATACTTTATTATCTGCAGTAGTGAAGAATTTGTGGGTGTCATCTCCACCATAGTTTTTACCTTCTAACAAGGATTTTTGTGTAACCAAAATACTTGTGTTATGTGAATGATTTATTGTTTTTTTTCATGCACTTTACATTTACCAAGTCAATTGAATGAATCTTGCAAATAATGGATTTAGTTGGATACATTAGATACTACTATTTGCATATTGAATATTCAGTTAAATTTTTTGAGGGCACTAATTCACCCATTCCATCTTAGTGCCTTATCTTTCCATTCTAACAGGGATACCTACAATATGAGAGGAGAAAATAAGGAAAGTCCAAGATTTATTCATGGGATAAGATGGTAGCAAGAATCAAAGGTAAATTCTTACCCAAAGATCATCAAATTCAAATGTTTAAGAAATTCAGAAGTTTAAAGCAAAAAAAAAAGGATATTCAATATTATACTAAAGAATTTTATAAAGTGAGTACGAGGGTTGGTCATCATGAGCATGTGGATGACAATACTGTTAGGTATTAAGGTGGTTTGAGATTGAATATACAAAATGAATTAGTTTTGGCTAACCCTAGAAGTGTAGTTGAATGTTATAAAATGACACTAAGAGTTGAAGGTAAAATAAAGATAAGGAAAGACAAAGTAGTTATAGGTAGAGGAAATAAATCTAGGGGTAGAGGATTTTATTCTATAAGACAAGTAGATGAAAAAAAAGATGGTGCAAGGAAATAACAAGGACAAGGTGTTCATTCTAGAGGTAGAGGACAAAGGGGCAGATTTTCTAGAGGAAGAGGCTAAAATAAATTCTCAGGGAGGTGTTACCATTGTAATGAGTTTGGGCATTAAAGTGTTTGAAGAAGAAAGGTTCTACATCTAGTTGTGGTGAAAGGAGCAGTGAAAGAAGGGTTCAAATTGTGCAAGAGGAAGAAAGTGAAAGTGTTAATTCTCCTAATCTAGTTAATATTTTCTCAGAAGTTGGAGAAGTTGTAATGCTATGAAGAACTACCTTGAAGCCACCTAAGGATAAATACATGGGTGAAAGGAGGATTTTATACAAAAATTTCTGTAAGTATAGAGGTAAATTATGTAAAGTTGTCATTGGTTCGGGTTCACAAGATAAAATAGTATCTAAGGAGATGGTAGATAAGTTAAATCTAAAGAGGATACCTCATAAATCACCATATAAAACATCTTGGGTTAATGATAGCCAATCTCTTTTAGTACACCAACAAGAATATGTGGATTTTCAGATTGGTGAATACAAGGACATTGTCTTATGTGATATGTTACCAATCCAGTATTGTCATTTACTCTTGGGAAGGCCATGGAAATATGGTAGGGATTCAATGCATGATGGTAGAATATACCTTATCAAGAAGGATGGAAATAAATTTAGGTTAATTCCATTGTAGGGAGATGATGAAGTAAAAGACAAGGGAAGGGCTAATGTGATCATGTTTGGTAGGAAGGAACCCATAAGGTTTGAAGATAATAAGGGAAAAGAGTTGGAAGGTATGAAGAAGATTACTAGTGCTAGGATAAAAAGTTTGCATGATGTAGTGTTAACTAGTACATTAATATGTCCATTTCTGGAGTATGAAACTAATAACAATTTACGGGTTGCAAGTATAATAGTTAAAAGGTCTTCTAGGATAGAGTTTGTAAGGCCTAATAGTTTCATCAAATGAAGGATGACTAAGAATACTATGAAGATGAAGCTAATGCAAATCCACAAGGGAAGCTATAGGTGTGAACCTAATATGGAAATTTTATTTGTTCCATAAAATATATTTTTGTATGCAGGTCTATATCCTTTTGTTGCAGGTTTTCAAGGAGTTTCAAAGTGGCATGAAGCATGGTTGTACTAATAAGATAGGAATTCTTCCTTAGGTAGGGTGTATGGTGTAGGAGTACCTTGGTAAAATTGTGTCATCCTTGGAAATGGTTTGGTAATGTTTTTTGTGTTTCTTTTGTAAGATTTGATGAAAAAAAAATCTATTAAAAGCCCAAGAAATCTACATGTAAAACCCTGTCACAAGGAAGAAATTTATAGGAAATAAATAAGGGTTTTTCCCTGACAATATGAAATTTTATTATTAGCCAAAAGAATGAATAAAAATATACAATGGATCAATCCTTATAGAAGGATATTGTAAAACCTAATAGGAAACCCTAATAGATAAATAGGAATTTAATAATTAGATTTAATTCTTAAATGACTAATGCAAGTGCATAAAGTGACATCTTAAGACATAGTAAAGTTAAGTTAATCAATGTAATTAAATTAATTCTTTACTCTAACACTAAGGTGGCTTGGAGTAATACTCACTACCAACTGAATCTATTTTGGGCTTCTTCTTCTACTTATGTGTCCCCTTAAAAGTTTGAGCAATCAAAGATTGGTTCTTAGTTCTTGATAAAGATTCCAATTGTGTGAGCTTGGTATGCTTTCTAGTAAACTGATCACAAGACACCTGAAAAGTGGGCATTTGGAATCTTCGACCCAATGCATCCATGGTAGAGTGGAAGGTAGGGGATACAATCTAAAAGTTTTCTGGAAGCTTTCACAAAATCAAGTAGATACACTCTGTGTTAGTCTTAGTCTTTCCACATCCCTGTAATAAAGACCTCTACTTCTTGTGCTTCATCAAGAAGTCCTCAATGGATGGAAAATGATCCGAGACAAGAGAGGTAAGCTCTGCCTCAATCTAAAGTTCCCTGAATGCATTCACTATACCAAAAAAGCTATTAAGCTGGGTCCACATAGCTAGAGGGGTATTGGACCAATCAAGATGAAATTGTAGACTATTTGATACATGTAAATAAATCAAGCCCATTGCATCATCCATCTTGTTCTTGTGCTGCATGACCTTGAAAAATCTCTGTAAAAGTGGCTACACTGCGTCTAAACAAGACCACAACCCCTTTGACTAGAGAAGCTATGCCATCAAGAATTTCCATGTGTGATATTTATGAGGGGTGAGAAGTTCTAGAAAAGAAGAGGTCTCAACCATTATTTTAGAAGGGCTTTTGTTTGGATATAATTTCAAGTTTATAGAAGTAAATTGCATAAAACATAAATAAAACACCCCCCCCCCCCCCCACCACAATTCAATAAACTGAACCCTAGAAGCTAGAAAAGATTGCTTACAATGAGAGAATTTTTTTTGAATGAGTATCATGTGTACCTTTGAATTTTTTGGATGAAAATAACCATAGATGTGGATACCAATCACAGGTAAAGAAAATCTTGCAAGTCAAAATACGGTGCCCATGGGGGTTTGAAGTTTTTCCTTTTTAGATTTGCCAGTGCAGACATCACCTTATGCACGACAGTCAAAGGAATAAGGTGGAGGTCTGGTAAATGACATTGGAAAGGGAACCACTATAAACAACATTGGGAAGGACACCCAAAAAAAATGCCCTTTCACATGCATGCGCTCATAAAAAGTACTATTTTTAATTCTTTTTTTTAATGCAAAAAAGAAACAAAAAATAATGTGAACTTCAAGGAATACCAAATTTGAAAACTACAACCAAAATCTCTCAAATTAGCCAAAAAATCCCAGATTTCTTCTGTCAAACCCTTGCTCCTCTTTTTTTATTCAAATATGAACAAGCTACAACAGATCCTTCTCTGATACCATGTAAGATTTGATGAAAAAAAATCTATTAAGCCCAAGAAACCTGCATGCAAAAACCTGTCACAAGGAAAAAATCTTTAGGAAATGAAAAATGGGTTTTTCTTTGAAAATATGGAAGTTTATTATCAGACAAAAGAATGAATTAAAATATACAATGGGTCAATCCTTATAGAAGGAGATCGTAAAACCTAATAGGAAACCCCAATAGGTAAATAGTCATTTAATAATTAGATTTAATTACTAAATGACTAATGCAAGTGCATAATGTGAAATATTAAGAGGTAGTAAAGTTAATTTAATCAGTGTAATTAAATTAATTCTTTACTCTAACATCTTTTGTGTCAAGTTTTAATGAGGTCCAAAGGACCATTGGTAATCCTTTTCTAATCATTTTTCATCATTTTGTAAGGCCTTTGTGCCAATTGTATCTCATTGTTCCAAGAAGTCCTCAATGGTTCAATTTTGGTCAACCATTAAATTGAGGCCCAAAAGATGTGAAATTAATGTAATTTATTATTTAAAATCATTTTAGGTAGGTTTGTAAGGTTTGGGAAGAGTTGGAAGTCATTTCCAAGAAATTTTTGAAAGTTACAATAAAAGTTATAAAATTTCTTGAAAACTTTTCAAGTTGTCAAGCAATATTTTGAAACCCAACGCTTACATAATTGAAAAGGGTGGTTAGAACTATTTTAATGGACGTGAAACATTTAAATGTGCCTCCAAAAGGTCAAATGACGGGTTGGTGTGGTTGAAAATATTTGTAATAAGTTCTTGATCAAATAAAATTCTGATTTCTTGCAAATTTCCTCCTACTATAACCTTATGAATTAGCGGAATAGATTCATATGGGTCTGGTATGATGTCTAAAAGGTTCTTGAGTGCAGGGAAGGTGATTGGAAAGAAGACAAATTGCTTCTTCCAATTCAAACATGTTTACTACCATGTTTGGATTTTCCCAAAGCAAACAACTTAGATTTCCCTTTCCCTTTCACATAAGGACTGGGGTCTAGAGAATCAGGGACAAAGTCAACCGATGTATTATAATTAGAATCATTGTCATTAAAAAAAATACATTTTTTGAATGGGGTGTTACACGAGGTCCATTTCTTCTTTTAAATTTGAAAGACTTCATCATTGTAGAATCAAATTTCTCCTAACTCATAGGAGGTATCCCTATAATGCATCCTTGCATTCATTTTTAACTCAATACTTGTTTTGGGGGATGATTTCTTTCTATGTGCAAAGCCCTAGCATGGTCCATAAATAAAAGAATCAAACCCTCATGTAGAACAGGGGAAGAGAGGATTTTTCACATGCACATGCAGAATGTGATTAAGTGAAGATCACAAATAGAAAGAAAAGGATATGCATTTGTTATGCCTCAAATGATAAAGAATAACAAAATGATTGTTGAAATAGTGAAGTGGTGGAATAATTTGGAAAGAGAAGTTGTATTAATATAACTCAGTTGAATGATTAATAAAAGGATCTCTTTTAATATCCAATTTATTAATTTTTAGAATTATTATCTATTATGTTACCCATTTCTATCAATAATTAATTATTATCTATTTATTTGACCACAATAATTAACATAATTATTACTATATTGTCTTATAATTTTCAACCATTCTTAAACTCATAATATCATAAAAATATATTTTAGGAGACTTAAGATAAATTCAGACCATTAAAACAACTAAAATTTTTCAACTTTGCCTCTCATTGCACCTTTCTTTCCTACACCAGTACACACATAGGCGAAAACTATGCATTTATACATCCAAAAATTCACTCACATTAGATAAGGTAGCCTGATCATATAACTCACTTTTCTATACAGGTTTCTACCAAGAACTTGGAACATAATTCAAATAAATGTAATTTTGACGCATTAATTTCTGTCTCCACATTTGATTTCTTAAGTTCATTTTAGAATTAAACTACTCACTTCTAACAATAGTATTAGACTTCTAAAAGTAAATATCTGATCAATATTCCTATTAGTTGTACTTTGGTAGGCTGTAACTTCACGTCTTTTTTCATTAAGCCTTAATTCATCCTCATTGAATGCCCTGCAAAATATTAACATTGAAACTTATAAACGATATGAAAAGTTCCCAATTCATTACAATTATTCTTACAACCTTTCAAATTGAAAGCACAATAAATCTATAAGAAATCGTTTACCTCCTACATATGAAAATCATTTCCAGCTTTACTCAAATCTACATATGAAAAGCAATTTCATCTTTATTTAAAATCTACTCGACACAATTAAATCAATTTCCACGTGAATAATGAATATGTCTCCATATTAATTCGCTATTACTATTTTCAATTCAAAATTGCTCAGTTTAGAGGTACATGGATAAGGGGCCCTAATTTCATTGTATAATTATCTTTTTTTCCAAAAAAAGAATATTTAAAATAAGAATTGTCCATTTGAAGTATAATTTCATTATGATGAAATTGGCACATTAATACTAATTACTATTTAATGTTAAGTTTATTTTAAGAGAATATCATAGTATAATTATATATCAACAAATGTTTCGTTCATCTCTTCTTTTATTACATATTCCATTTTATTTATGTACATATATTTATCATATCTTCTATGCATATATTTTTTTCCCCTCATTTACTGTACTTACTTAACAAAATCTATATTAATAAAACTAAAAAACTGATTTTAAGATTAAGCATTAAACAAAAGAAAATTAAAATAAATGTTTCCTTTATCTCTTTTTTTATTACACATTCCATTTTATTTATGTACCTATATTTATCATTTCTTCTATGCATATATTTTTTTCCCCTCCTTTACTATACTTAACAAAATCTATATTAATAAAATTAAAAAACTGATTTTAAGATTAAGCATTAAATAAAAAAAAATTAAATTAAACATAAATTTTTTAGTTAAAAATTTTAATTGCAACCCTAATCATAAATGCAAAAAATATCAACATTAAAAGTAAAATTTATCTTCACTTTTAATAAAATAAAATATATGTTTTAAATTTTATTTAACTTCAAAAATATTTTAAGTTTCACTATTTGAAAAACCATATTTTATTGTTAAAATTCATTTTCTTAAACTTACAAAGTTTTATAGGGTTTCTAAAATCTAACACACTGTAATATGTTTCTGATTAAAATTCTTATAAAAATAAACTTAAAATTTCATTAGAACGTATTGATTTTTTAAATTATAAGCATACTCCCTGCTGTACAAATTGGGTGTAGTAAATCTGTTTTTTAAAGTATTATAATAAAACATAAGATCCCTACGCCTATTTTATATTATTTAAACACTGCTCGACTATAGCGAAACAGTTAAACGGTTAAATTAACGCTCTACAAATATTTTGCCTGTTGGGAAACGTGTGGAACAAATTTGGGCATCATATATATAAGACACCTCAATCTAGCATTTATGAATCATCAAGAGAGATAACGCGTGTCTGGAACAAAATGTCTGATAACCGTGAAGCCCCCACTATGGAGCAATTATGGCCTGAAGTCCCGATAGCGTATAATTTTGGGAATTTTGATGCCGTCTGCGATGGCTTGAGAATGTCTTCTTATGTCAAACCGCCCTCTCCATTTCCACAGGTCGATTGGAAGGAAACTCGGGATGCTCATATCTTCAATGTTGACATTCCTGGTATTTATTTAGGGTTTCGTTTCCATTACCATTTTGCTTCAATATTAAATTCTGCCTTTAGATTGACGAAAATGGAATGTGATTCTGTCTGTGTGTTTCGTTGCAGGCGTGAAGAAAGAGGCGGTGAAATTACGAATTGCAGACAGTGGAATTGTGGAAATAAGCGTTGAACGAAGGAAAGAGGAAGAAAACGGAGATGAGGAGGAAAAATATCACTGTTTTGAACGTTTTAAGGGGAGTTTCGCGAGGCGTTTCAGGGTATCGGAGGATGCGAAGGTGGATGAGGCGAAAGCAAGCATAGAAGGTGGAGTGCTGACTGTGATAGTGCCCAAACAACACGATTTTGAACCTAAGTTCAAAGACATTGAGATCTACTATTATTGACTGCTCCTCAATAAAGTTCTGTTAGGGTTTACCAATAAACTGTGATAGTGTGCAGACACCGAGTCCAAATCTTTTGAATTAAAAAATCAGTTGAAAAACTGGTTTTGTTTGATCTCTAAAAAGGGAATAAGTAGATAGCTTTCAACAAATAATTGATAAAAGAATGTTTGACAGGTCAATTACAATTGTTTGTACTCACTAATTCTAAATTAAAAATTAAAAATTAAAAATTAAAAATTGATCTACAGCAATAATGGAAAGGTTAAAAATTTAAAATTTAAAATTTAAAATTGATCTACAGCAATAATTGTTGTTCATTAATTCATTAAGAAAGGAAGTATAATTAAAACATGAAAATTTGTTCTTCTTTTCCTTCCTAATTAGAACTAGGTGATAATTGTTGGGTTCTTTGATCCACCTAATTAGACTTAGGTGATAATTGTTGGGTTCTTTGATCCACTTAATTAGACTTTGGTAATTTTTTGTTCATTTACTCACTAATTATACTATGTAAAATTTGTTGTTCATTTAGCCCACTAATTATTATTCTCAAGCTTTCAGTAAGATCGGTTATATTTATGCCTGTGGATCTGACTTTGAATGAAAATGTAAGGGTTAAAGGACCGTAAACCACTTACAGAGTTTAGAAATGATTTGTACAGTTTATCATCCTAGAACAGTTTTTGAATAGCTTAAATTACAATGATTTAAATCATGTTTTTTTACGGGCAATTTTCGAAGAAAGTTTATGACCTAGCAAGCATATAGCTTAAATCTCCAGGTAAAGGAAGAATTGTTTTTACTAATGTTACTGAAAATATGACCATATTAGGGCTTTAGGCCTACCCTCCTGGCCTGGTTCCTTCTCAAAGCCGCCAATCTTTAGAAGCTTCTTCACAAAACTGTACTGTAGTATAGTTCGAGATAAGGTAAAAGTATAACAGGTAGATGCAGTAAGGCACCTGTTAGAATCCACCTAATGTATGGAAAGCAGAAGGAAAGATAGAGTAGTAAAAGGCCTCATAACCAGGTTAATTTAGATTATATAGAGGTAATTAAGATCCACATTACAAAGTATTGGCTCCAGGAATCATGCAGTAGTACAAGTACAGTAGAACATCTTCGGTATCATAAGAAGACTTAAATTCGAAGCCAATCTCTTTCTATCTCTGTTAATAGCTATAGAGTTTACCGCAATATAAGAACAGACACTATATTATCTGCTAATATTAAACTGGCATAGAAGGCAGGACACTGTGGTGCTCGTTATTTAATCTAGCATAAACTTCACTATATACCAGCACATGGGCAACTCCCCTATGTATGTTAAAGAATAATAGAGATGGATTTTATTAATTATAGGATTTAGTATCCTATTTTAGTCAGGCTCTTTTCACAAACAGACAATGTCTACCATAAAGCTATGAGTTTCGTCTACTGGATATCATTTTTGTCTAATTATCTGTTTAATCAAGATAGGAATTAAGGAAACTTATATTTATCTCATAAACATTAGAGATGTCTCGTCTCCCCTTAGTAATTATAGTATTTCCTTTTTAATATATTCCAGGATTATAGACCAGTCATAGGTTTTCCCTATATGTTAAAGTATAACCTGAACTGGACAGACCCTCTTTAAGTGTATACAATGTTACATGGTATGCAAAGATAATTTGTGATTTTCTATTGATAAAATAGATGATTGATACCCCATAGAAAATGATAAGTTAAGTTACAAGACTAGTAGATGTGTTATTAATTTAGCTTGATGATCAGATGTGACTTTAAATTAGTTTGATTATGTGTCATTTCCGAATTTTTTTTAACATTAGCAGCAAATTGAAACATTTAATCTGAAAATCAAAGTTGCATATGGTTAATGAAATAACATCTATATGATATTGAAGACAATATCTTGTTTTATGTTGTACGAGGCATTATTAGCTTAGTAGATGTGTTATTAATTTAGCTTGATGATCAGATGTGACTTTAAATTAGTTTGATTATGTGTCATTTCCGAATTTTTTTTAACATTAGCAGCAAATTGAAACATTTAATCTGAAAATCAAAGTTGCATATGGTTAATGAAATAACATCTATATGATATTGAAGACAATATCTTGTTTTATGTTGTACGAGGCATTATTAGCTTAGGATGGATCGTGACCAATTACCAAGGTTTAGTTTCTTTATATTCTACATGGTTAAAAGTGGGGATTCAGGAATTATTTACTGGACGTTATGTGCTATCATGGACTCTAAGCTCATTATGATTAATGGTAGCTCATATTAAATTTATTTTTTGGAATCCAGAAAACATGTTTTCTTCTAGATGGATAGATTAAGTAAATTATTTAGAGGTTATGCTCATTATGTGTTTATTTTCTATCCAAGGATTGGAGTACAGCTGACCCATGCTCAGTATAGATTAGATAGAAAATTTTTGTCTTTAAGATCTTTGGATAATACATTGAGATGTTACACTAAAATACTTGTCTCTTAGTAATAGATTATTAAATGCATAGCTATATGGGATATATATTTAGCATTACATTGGATAGCACCTTTTGGATCACATTTAGGGAATAGGGATACAATTCCAATCATTTACTTTTAAACAAGCATTAAAGGTAATGGTATAGGTTTTTGCCATCTTCTAGTAAAGATTTCATTTCATATTATGGATTAACATACTAGATATGGATTTTTCATCAAGAATAGTAGGTAGAACTATGAAATGACAGGTTCAGAAGCAGTTCTCACATGAGCTACCAAGAAAGGCATCCCCGAGATAGCTTCAGGTTCTTGCATAAGAGTGTCTTCAGAAGACCAATAATATCATTCAAATGAAGGTCCACGAGGTTTTGGAATATTCTTGTATTAAGCATGGCTTACGTCTATGTTGTAAATAATTGTGGGTATGCCCACTTAAAAATGTAATGTATTAGATTCTGAACTACGGTCCCAGGCATGGCTAGAGGTTTTGTCAACCCTCATTCTTTCCTACTAGCGCCTGCACAGAGCGGGGCATCTCTTTGTAACTCTAATTTAAAATTAATAGAATCTTGGCTATGACCTTTTACCAATCAAAAAAAGAAAAAGAAAATATGACCATATTAAATGAGCTTTCTAGGACTAAAATATTAACATATTAAATGAGCTTTCTAGGACTGGTTTAGCTTAAATTACAATGTTTTAAATCAAGTTTATTTATATGGGTAATTTGTGAAGTAGTTTCTTGACTAATGTTTAGAAATGATTTGTACAATTTATCATCTTAGAATAGGCTTTGAGCAGCTTAAATTACAATGATTTAAATTAGTTTTATTTATATGGGTAATTTTCGAAGCAAGTTTATGACCTAGCAAGTATATAGGTTATATCTCTAGGTGAAGGAAGAATTTTTCTTACTAATGTTATTCAATATATTAACATATTAAATGAACTTTCTAGGACTGGTATTTTAAGCAGGAGAGTTCTAACCCAGAGACTAACCCTATTCAAAGCTAGGTTGATAACAAAGTTTTGCAAGAAAATGGGTACATACAGTCGAGAAGGCAAGATAGGAAGGAATTTTGGCAGAGAAACATCAAAGGGAAATTACAGTCAAAACACTAAGAAAATCTGCAAAGAAACTCTCAAGCTTTAGGATTCCTAAGGCAACATTTTTTATAGGAGTACCCGAAGAAGTCTCTTTTAGGAGGAAGTGAAGGAATCATAGGCAGCTCTCATTCACTTTAATGAAGGCTCTGTTCTCCTCAGATAAGGATGGGGCCGTTAAATTCATAAAGGGAGGGAATGCCCTCTTTTGAATTTTCAATATCTAGTATTAGGGATATACGATATGTAACTCATAGGAATGTCATCTTGCTCATTAAATTCTGACGAAGAGGGTATGCCCTTTGTTGAATATCTATTATTAGAGATATTCAAACTGTAACTTGACAAAATGTCCTCTTCTATGAACTATGTAATTTAAAGCAGACTTAGGTCCCATGCAAGGCTGGAGGTTTTCTCAACCTCTCTCTTTCCTACCAGTGCCTACACAGAGCGAGGCACTATGTATACATTATATCTTTGATTATGATTAATAAAATTTTGGTTTCAGCCTTTTACCCAAAAAAAAAATCATAAAAAAATGAATAATTTATATTATAAATTATATAACCCTAATGCAACCTTCTCTTCGTGGGACAGTTAGGTGACAAGCTCCTCGAAGCATATCTCCCTCCTGTTGTGCCCTGTATATCCCCATATCAGGAAAGTACCTATATCAAGATCTTCAATATGGCGGAAGCTATCGCATTGCTTGAAGGGTTTATCCTTGCTAAGAAATTATCTTTCTCTAATTTGCATATTGAAGGTGACTCTACGGTTATTATTAATGCGTGCATCCATAGGTCTGTTTATAATTAGCAGCTGAAATATGTTTTCCAGCAAGTTTGGAGTCTCATTGACTCTCTGGATATATTCCTTATTTCCCATACTTACAGAGAAGGAAATAAGCTAGCAGATATTTTATCTAATTATGGTTGCAATAAAGTTATCTTGGACTCCTGTTCTTCAGTTAACTGGTTAGATCATTTTCCTTCCATCATGGAAATTATTTGCAATGAATCCTCATGTTAATGGATCCCCTGTTTCTCTTCACAATGGCATTTTCTATTTCACTTCAGGCTTTCCTATAATCTTATTGTTGCCTATTCATTTACTGAAAGATCTTAGCTAGCTTTTAGTATAAGAAATATTGTCATGCTCTTGCATTTTGTGAAAAGTTTTATGTGTGGCATGAAAAGCTTTCTTATGTTCTCGCATCTAGCAACTCTCAAATTAAAATGCCTAGTTAGCTATGAGTATAAGAAAGATCACCACATTGTTATTATGCTCTCTCTGTTATGATTGACACACAAGGATTTCTTACACTCACACAACTGCTTATTCATTGGTTGAAATTATTAGTCAGTTGTGGGTGTATGAAAGATTATTATGTTCAGGTACCCATCATCGTGCTTCTATCATTTGGCACATGCGTATTATTGTTAAGTAGAGCTAGTTCATTATTTCATTTTTTCTTTATGAGGACCTGCCTTAATATTGGAGCCATCCTTTTGTTTGTGTACTTCTCTTCCTTCATTTACACATGGCTGGCCATCCTTGCTTGCCATCCATTTATCTCCTGCTCATGATTGTGGGTGCTTGGGTTTATGTCATCCTTGCATTTATTTTTATTCTATTTGCATTTATTCCCCAAATTGATATTTCCCTCGTGCCGGCTGCGTCCTGTGGCAGAGTTGGGATCTCATATCTTTCCCCATCTGGTGATATTATTAGCTATTAAATGTCACTCTTAATTGTAGTTTTTTCATCCCTTATATACTTGGCATCTTGGTTTAGTTTAAGCATTACTTTTCCTCTATCGTTTTCTCATTTGTATCCCGCAGTCCTAGCTTTTTCTTAGAGTTCTTTATTTTAGCACGATGATTTGTCCAAGCTTCTTAGTGGATGTGAGCTCATCTGTGGAAGTGTGCCCGACTTGTTCATCGCTCCACATGGATTATTATCCAAAGAATTACAGAGTATTGCTGGCAGTTGAAGAATGGGAGAAGTTATTCCTTGGCTTCATCAAAGATGATTTGTTGGCCTTCATCTTTATCTATGACCTCCCACACATTAGACACGGTATTAAGCATATCATTGGGAGTAATGTTTTGTTTCCTTCAGGGAAACACATCATTTATCCATCTTAGATTTTGTCTATTTTCCTTTCTAATGCATTTGACTTGCTTCAATCCCTTGTTCATCTCGAGTTGATCTGCATTAGATATATTAGGCCAGAACTTCTACAAGGTATAAAAATCACTACAGCCTTCCAGAAGTACGATCTATGGGGTAGAGCCGCACTAATTGGCAGCCTCTTTCATCATCACTTAGTTCTACACAATCATGGTGTATACATGGTTTTGGAAAGTATTAAAAAAGGGCTTGAGTGGCAATCTTTTCAGCCTATTAAAATAGCTCTACATCCGTACGGGTACTTCTTGTCAAAAGAGTGTGTGAATAATCTTCAACAAGTTGTCTTCTCCCTGCTAGACCTGTTGGAGCAAGATTCAACCATGCCTCCCTCCTTCCACCCTCCAACCATCACTTTTAGCCCCTTCTCAAACCCTACCTAATCTCAACCTTCAGTTGGGTTACACGAAAAATAACCCTGCTCTCATGGAAGGCTAATGCTATTTTGTTATCCTAGGAGCTTTGCCCTGGTTTTGTTTTTGCTTTTGACATGTGTGCAAGTGTTCCACTCACATTGTGCCTGTAGTTGATTCATATGATGTTCCTCGCTTTGATCTTGGTAGCATGTATTCAAGTTTGAAGGCTCCTTTTCTCAGGTAGTGAGTTCGTAGAGAGTTTTATGTCATTCATTTTTGTCTCATTGATGTCCCTCTCCTCTTTTATTCTGCTATCAACATCAAATGGAAAAATATATATATATATATCATATGATCTCGAAAGTTATATCTTCCCATTGGGCTCTTCATTGTAATTAGTACAGGCTTTCATATGTTCTAGGGAAGTTATAATTGCCCATCGGGCCTATCTTATTGTAATTATTTTAGGAAAAACTTTATAATTGCCTTACACTTGGGAATGATGTATTTAGGGATTTTGGTTATGCAACTTAATTTATAAACTTAAAAATATTGCATGTTCACTATAGAAAAATAAAATTTACAACAAAATAAAAAATAAGATAAATTATGATTGGTCCATACAATAATTTTTAACCATTAGTTAAAGCAAGAAATCCAAAATTCATTGCAATAGTACTTTCTTAGTCTATCCACAAGTACTAATAAGAATTGTCCATTAGAAGTATAATTTCATTATATGAAATTGGCACACTAATACTAATTACTATTTAATGTTAAGTTTATTTTAAGAAAATATAACAAATGTTTCATTCTTCTCTTCTTTTATTACACATTCCATTTTATTTATGTATATAAATTTTTCATATCTTCTATGCATATATTTTTTTCCCTTCATTTAGTCTACTTACTTAACAAAATCTATATTAATAAAATTAAAAAACTGATTTTAAGAATAAGCATTAAACAAGCTAAAATTAAAATTAAACATAAATTTTTTAGTTAAAAATTTTAATTGCAACCCTAATCATAAATGCAAAAAATATCAACATTGAAAAGTAGAATTTATCTTCAATTTTAATAAAATAAAATATATTTTTTAAATTTTATTTAACTTAAAAAAATATTTTATGTTTCAATATTTTAAAAAGCATATTTTAATGCTAAAATTCATTTTCCTAGACTTATAAAGTTTTATAAGAAAATCTAACACAGTATACTATGTTTCTATTTAAAATTCTTATAGAAATAAACTTAAAATTTCTTTAGAATTTGTATTGATTTTCTAAATTATAAGCATACTCCCTGCTGTACAAATTGGGTGGAGTATATCTGTGTTTTAAAGTATTATAATAAAACATAAGATCCCTACGCCTATTCTATATTATTTAAACACTTCTCGACTATAGCGAAACAGTTAAACGGTTAAATTAACGCTCTACAAATATTTTGCCTGTTGGGAAACGTGTGGAACAAATTTGGGCATCATATATATAAGACACCGCAATCTAGCATTTATGAATCATCAAGAGAGATAACGCGTGTCTGGAACAAAATGTCTGATAACCGTGAAGCCCCCAATATGCCCAATATGGAGCAATTATGGCCTGAACTCCCGATAGCGTATAATTTTGGGAATTTTGACGCCGTCCGCGATGGCTTGAGAATGTCTTCTTATGTCAAACCGCCCTCTCCATTTCCACAGGTCGATTGGAAGGAAACTCGGGATGCTCATATCTTCAATGTTGACATTCCTGGTATTCATTTAGGGTTTCGTTTCCATTACCATTTTGCTTCAATATTGAATTGTGCCTTTAGATTGACGAAAATGGAATGTGATTCTGTCTGTGGGTTTCCTTACAGGCGTGAAGAAAGAGGCTGTGAAATTACGAATGGCAGACAGTGGAATTGTGGAAATAAGCGTTGAACGAAGGAAAGAGGAAGAAAACGGAGATGAGGAGGAAAAATATCACTGTTTTGAACGTTTTAAGGGGAGTTTCGCGAGGCGTTTCAGGGTATCGGAGGATGCCAAGGTGGATGAAGCGAAAGCAAGCATAGAAGGTGGATTGCTGACTGTGATAGTGCCCAAACAACACGGTTATCAACCTAAGTTCAAAGACATTGAGATCTACTATTATTGACTGCTCCTCAATAATGTTCTGTTAGGGTTTACCAATAAACTATGATAGTGTGAAGACACCGAGGATAAAACTTTTGAATTAAAAAATCAGTTGAAAAACTGGTTTTGTTTGATCTATGATAAAGGAATAAGTTTATTAACTTTCACCAAATAATTCGGGATTATTGATTGTATTAGTTTTATAATCAAGCTTCGTAAGAGTTTTGCTTTTAACAAATCTATCCTTAATAAGTCAAAAATATGGAGTGGATGGAACTTAATCCACCAATCTACATAAATTAATAAAAGGATAATTGAGATTGATTAAGTCAAGTAGCAATTGCGTGTAATTTGTAAATTTTAAATTTATATATTAAGATTAGTCGATTCTAAACAATAAGGGGTTTAATACTAGTGTATACAGAATGGAGTAAAAACAAATTAAGTCATCCATTAGTAAAAGATTGATTGATAAGCCAATTCGCAATTGCTTGTATACTGTAATTCTAAATTGAAAATTGAAAATTTCAAGTTTAAATTTGATCTAAAACAATAATGAAAATAACACTAGTGAATGTAAAATTACAAAATAAAACTAGCATAAATATGTTAAATATTAATCATAGATATTAATTGAAATTATTTTATTTATCTTAAATTTTTTTATTTTATTTTAAACTATAGTCATTAATGATATTTAAATTTTATTATATCTATAATTTTAATAGAATTTTTAAAATTTAATTATATACATCTAATTTATCTTATTTGAAAACTTCTCATCATCTAATTATGTTATGTTTATAATTAATATTTCTATTTTGACATGTAAATTATTGTCAACTTAATGTAAGAGTTTGTCTTACCATTAACACACACAATTAGGAGGAAGATAACCTTTTACTCTAAGATTGAGAGTCTTCATCTAATATTGCATTTTTTAATAAGTTTATTAGGCTAATTAGAAACATATAATTATTTTTAATATAACTAGTTTGTATGATGAGAAACATTGATTAATATAATCTACTAATATAATGGTATAAAATGTGTTTTTCTTTAATAAAGTAGAAGTAGCCACTAATCAAGCATAAATAATAAGAAAGGCTAAGAATATAAAAAGAACAAGCCCATAACAAAGGGTTGTCACAGACATAGACAATAATACCCTCCTTTCCAAGGTTAATGATGAGGAGGTTCGTAAGGCAATGTTCTCTATGGGACCCTATAAGGACCCTGGCTTGGATGGTGTCCCTGCTCCTTTGGTCCCAAAGTGTGTGGAGCCTAGACTTATGGAGGACTTTAGACCCCCATAAGTCTCATTAATACACTCTATAAAGTCTTCTCGAAGATCATGGTCAATTGAATCAAACCTCTACTCAACGAGATTATCAGACCTAACCAGAAGGGATTTGTCCTTGGAAGGAAAATTATGGATGTATCCATTACCACCCATGAGATCCTGCACTCCATTGACCATAGTAAGGCTATTGGGATGGCTCTCAAACTTAATATCTCAAAAGCCTATGACAAAGTCAATTGGACTTTTCTCTATAAGGTTTTAGCTGCTTTTTGGTTTTTTCAAGATTTTATTGTTCTTATCAATGCCTGTATAGAAACTGAACATTAGATTGTTAGTGTTCTTCAATGGCAAACCAGATACCAAATTCATCTCAAGTAAGGGACTCCGCCAAGGGGACCCCCTTTCTCCCTACCTCTTTATCCTTCTTTCTAAGGTCCTGGGGTGTAACATGATGCAATTGGTCCAATCCAGAGAAATTGAGGGAATTAAACCGACAACTACCTTGCACCCATCGGTTCTACCAGAGTTCATGGATGATACCCTCTTCTTTGGAACCTCTTCAGTTAAGGAAGAAAGGATGTGGAAACTGATGCTTGATATGTATGCTACTGCTTTGGGACAACACATTAACTATTAAAAATGAAGAATGTTCTTTTTCAACATTAATCCTTTAGTATAGGGAAAAATCTTGAAGATTCTGGGCTGCCAAGCTGATACTCTCCATGTCACTTACTTGGGCTCCCATTGACTGTAAAAAATGTGAAGAATGAATTCTGGAGCACCATACTGGAATGAACCCCAAAGAAGCTGCTGGGATGGAAAGGTAAGCTCCTCAACAGTGTTGGTAACCTCCAACTCCTTGCTGCTTCCCTTCAAGGCATACCTATGTATTTCCTTTCTATCTTTAAAATCTCTAGTTTCATGGCTGATAAGCTACAACACACCTTCCTTTGGTCTGGATCTGAGGAAAAGAAGCATCTCCCACTGGTTAATTGGGACAAGGTTTGTTTACCTAAATCACTAGGTGGTTTAGCTATAAGAAACATTTACAACCTTAATAGGGCTCTGTTATCCAAGGTTTCCTGGACCATGGTCAAGGGATCTGCTGACTGGTGCAAAATTATGGAGGCTAAGTACCTAGATGGTGGTCATTTTTGTAAAATCTTTATGTGCTATGGAAAGCACCTTCATAGGGTTAGTTTCATCAAATAACTCAAAATACGAATTAAATTACCGCAACTAGCTATCTAAATAAGCAAGATAAATGCTAAATGAGCACTCTATGCCTCCCTAATTACAGATGCTAATGAAAATTTCTTAGCAATATTCCATTGGTGACAGTCCTAATATGAGAAATTATGATAAAAAAAGATAAAACAATTAATTCCAAAAGAAATTAGTCTAATTATCTCCTAGATTTTCCTTTTTAGCTTAAAATTGAAAGAGGTTTGATGCTATTCAAATAATTGTGGATGATTATTGATTGAATTATGCCTTACTTTTATAGATTTTGGCAAGGGTAGGGGGTGCAGTTGATTTGATCATGGTTTGATTAGGGTTAAGTCCATGGTTCCACTTTTGGAGACTATTTTAATATTTTGTCCTCAAAGCTTGGGACAAGAGGACAAAATAGGTGGACATGATTCTTTCTCCTTATGTGTGATTGAGATTCAATGTGAGCTTCATCCATGTAAGCTTGGTGTTTGAATCCTATTGGTTGATGCCTTTTCCTCCCATTTGGTGGTTGAGGAAGATATGATTTAATTAATTGAATTTAATTAATATGTTTAGCCATGTGTACCCCTTGAATGGGTTGATTTGATTTAAATGAACTATGTAATTAATTAGATTAATTGCACAATTTATTGATTTATCATGATTTATTTGATTTAAATTGATTTTATGGCTTTTGATTTTTAAATAAATTTGGATTATAGCTTGATTGCAATTTAGCTTTGATTTTAGATTGATTTAATTTTTACCTTAGTTGCTCACCTAATTGATCTTGTCTATTTTTAGGTGATTAAAAATGCCCCTCTTTGAATTGATACATGAAGCGTATCAGTTCAAAGAATGTCCTGATCATTTTGATGCCAAGTCCTGATTAGCTTTGATGTCTAATTCAATGCTTGATAGAAGATATGGATTTTGATGATAAAACCGATGCAGTGCTGATTGATTTTAGGTCCTTGATGGTCATTCTGATGATAAGTCATCTATTATGATGTTTGATTTGATATGATTTGATGTTTGATGCCCATTTCAATTAATAAGGAAAAAATAATTCAATAAAAGACTGTTCTTTGATTTGATGGTTATGCCCTTGATTCACTGATTATGATGTCAATCCTAATTATCCGACTGTATGCCCCCTCAAAAATGAAATGAAATTTGAGTGTGATAAAAGATTTTGTATTTTTGATCAATTTGCATTGAATGAGTTCAATTAATAATGAATTTCAATTTCATTTTCGATTATGTATTTGCATCAATGTGATGAGACATGCCCTTGATTTGGCTGAACAAGTGATTAAATTTTGGTTCGTGGTCATATTCTGGTCAAAGATGCCCCTTTTAGGTCGAATTGGGCTATATATAGGGGTAAAAGGTCTTTTTACTATTCATTTTTACCTCCCCTTTTGAAGTTTTGGTCTCACCCTCTCTGAGCCTTTTTTATGATGCTGATCCTGATTTGTGAGCACAGGTTCAAGCGAGGCCACTAGTATATGAGTCCACCTCGCTACGGACCTCCGGTATGTACTTCGACAACTTTCTCTATCGATTATTGCATTTAATTTGAAAAAAATTGGATATTTGTAGGAAAAACTATATTTTTAAATTTTTACAAATTAAATAGCGTGTACAATAGTTTTAGCAATGCATAAAATCTTTCTCAAGTGCATCCATATTTTTCTGCAACATGTACGCTAGTTTCAGTAGGGCATACAAGCATTTGAACTAGGGCATGATTCACAATCACCCTTTTTTGCAGTGCATATAATTTTGATTGTGCTTTTGATTATTTTAGTAGTGTGTACAAGGGTTTCCTATAGCACATAGTAAGTTTTGTAGTGTGTACACATTTTTGTAGCACCTTGAATAATTTCTGTAGCACTTTCACCATTTTAAATTGTGTTTTTGAATTTTAGCACATTTAAGCATTTAAATATCAGATATACCTTGTTTGGTCAAATGTGTCAGCTTATGAGTCAATTTTTGGATCCATCTAGTGTCATCAATCAGTCGATTGGCTTAGGTATCAAGTCTGGTTGATAGCGAGTCATATGATCTCAGTTCCAGTCATGTCATATTGAAAGTTTGATTGTCAATCTTGATTTAGATGGTGGATGATGATAAATTTATTGTCCTCTCTTAATAGAATCAGGAAAATTAATTGTTGTTTGACTAGGTTTAAATGTTTGATTAACTTAAGATGATCCAATATTTGATGTTTTTGAGTACTTATGTGTTTAAAATTACTTTTTTAGGCTGAGCTTAAAAGGCTCGATGTCTGTGGCATGTACCCATTTCCATTCAACATGATCGATGACTTGAGCAGTCCTGAGCACCGAGTCATTGGCAGATGTGGTTTGTCATTCCTTCTTTCTCTCCCTTGATTTCATGCATGAATCGAGGTCTATTGACAACTATGGCAAAACGCTGGCACTTTGACCATAACACTTTCCATTTGTCGATGGGGGAGATAACCATCACTCCTAAGGATTTGTATCGACTACTAGGCATCTCAAGTCATGGGGATTTGATTTAATAGGACCAAGTGTATGATGGGACAACATGCAGGCCAATATTTATTGATCCTAACATTGGGGATGAGTCTATTCAGTGGGCTCAGTTTCCATCCTTTCCCACTCTTCATGCCATTTTGGGTGCACTTGTTGGTGGGTTCCTTGTACTTGATCGATGAGGTAATAGATTTGATTGGGGCTCTTGTGTGCTTGCATAGTTATATCATGAGATGCACGATGTGGTGTATCATCACGGGGCCATTCTTTCTACTAGGATGGTCCTTTTATAGTTATGAATATGAGAGCACATCCCTATCACTCAACCTATCTCAGTTTGTCATCATGATCCAGGTTGGCCCTTTACTTGGATGTATGAGGGTATTTTGGTGCATGCCCATTTGGGCAAGTTAGACTATCGGCGTTGTATTATTGATGACATTAATCAAGTCATTTGGCGACCATATATTGGTTCTGATGCATGGCCTTAGGATTCTTCCAAGTTACTATTTATGTGTATTCCTCATTGTATAATAGGGTGCATGCCCTTGATTATTGAGAGATTCTACTTTCTGAGGGTCCTATGACAGTATGGTCAGATACAGGGTATGCCATATGGATTGGCATTATGCACCCTAGTACAGGTAGAGAGGTCCCTATGGGGCCCACAGATTGATTATCTAACTTCTTGAGAGGAGTTAGGCAACTGCCCCACCTAGCGTGGGATATTAGCAACCACATTGTAGATGTAGGGATGATCAATGACTATACATCATGGTTCACTATGAACCCATTTCCCATGTTTACTGATCCTGCTGAGAGAGTACTTGGGATCGAGGAGGAGTCTGATGATGATGACAAAGATGGTGATGGAAGTGGTGGGGGTCAGAGATGAGGTCATCAAGGATGATGGGATCGGTAGGGTGAGAGAGGAGGAAAGGTCTTTATTCTTGTCATTGTTACTACACCTATTCCTCCTAGAGGCAGAGTATGGATGAGGGGTGGTTAGGTGAGAATCAGGGGTAGACCATATAGATCCCTACATCAAGTGGGTGTGGACCGACTGGCCAAATGGGGCCAACATAGAGTTAGGGTATTCAGGAAGGTGGATGCACAGGTTGTGGTTGATGTAGATGCCTAGGCTGCACAGATTTTATTAGATCAAGTACAGGATCCTCTTACACCTCCACCTCTATAGGCTCCTTCACAGGCTCCTCTTGTACATGCTCCTTCTTCTTCTTCCATGCCATCTACTTCTATTCAATATACTTCCATTCTTTCTTCATCTATGGTTCCCCTATAGGCTCCACCTACTCAGGCTCCCCCATAGGTATCAGTACAGGCTTCTTCTATACCAATATTGGCCTCAAATTTTTGATCTTTGAAGTCTGAGATGTCAGAGATGAGACATCAAGTGACTCAGCTCAGTTTGATGATACATACCTTCATGGCTTCTATGAGTCTGCATGGATTACAAGCTAGCTTAAGTAGTGCTCGAGATGCTGATCATGTTCCTGATCGTGCCAGTGGTTTTGGAAATTGACATTTTTTAGATGATATATTTATTCTTTGGTGTACATGATGTTCATTTTTTATATCAAGACATTGGACCCACATTATTCTTTTATTAGTTGATACTTCTTATGATATGATACTTATTGATACTTTGATGGACTTTGATTTCCAGATACTCATGGACTTTGATGATAGTATGGACTCTGATACTCATTTGATATATTTACTTTATATGATGTCATTATGTGTTGGACTTTATTTTTAGGTTCTTGATACAATATGTTGATCTACATGATTTTTTCTCTATACATTCTTTGCCTTTGTGCTTCTTCAAATGTAGTTTATGATATGAATGCACGTGTCTAACTACGCTTAAATTATTATCTTACTTATGACATAGTATAGATGGATGTATGTGATAGATGTGTTAATGTTTAAGATATATGATTTTAGTGAAATTAATTATTAATGATGTGTGAAGATGCTTTATGAATGCAATTCATTTGATGGTATGGATGTATGTAATGGATATAAATATAATCAATTCATACAATATAATTGTGATGTAAAATGTGATCAATGCAATTATGTAATGTATGAAGTTGTATGGTTTAATGATTAATGATGTAAATGATATAATGATGATCTTATATATAAATGTAAATGACCTAGCACTTATAAGTTTGAATATAATTTAATGTTTAAATGTATAAATTTTGTTGAATGCACCTAGATGAACAATGCAATGTACTAATAAGATGATTTTGAAAATGCAATGTTGTAGAATGAATGCAATGTAATCTTAGTAATGTCTTAACAATGAATTAATGCAATTAAATGATGATGATTAATCAATGGATGTAAACTAATGCAATGAACTTAAATGACATGGTGAAAGATTTGATTTAAACAGAGTGCAACCCAATGCAATTTAACTTAAATGGAATAATGAAAGATAATGAATGGAAGAAACTATATGTATGAAAACTAATGCAAATTCAATTTTTTTAAATGAACTTAATGAAATCCAAGAATAATGTCCTAGTGATGTAATTAATGCAATTATAAGATGATAATTTATCAATGAATGCAAACTAATTTAATGCAATCTTAATTGAACTTAAGTTAATGTCCTAAATGGATGCAAGATTATCATGAATGAGATGAATCTAACAAATGCAATTAGTCTAATGCAAAGCACCTTTATTTTTTAGTCGATTTTGATTTCCAACACACTCAATCATATATAGTTTTTGATGTGCGTTTTCTTTTTTGATTTGATTTTTTATTTACTCCACCCCCTCTTCTTTCTCTTTTTCAAACTAAGAAAGGAAAATCACTTAAATTCATTTTATCTAGGATGGATGGAGCTAACTATCACTATTCAAAAATTAGGAGCTCTTATATTCATCATTGAGCAGTTTTGGAATCTCGAAATTAGTACAACCATCACTAGTTCAACTATGATGATATGAATACCTCTTTCTTTTTTCATTGTGCTTTCCCATTCTTGGTACAACTATCACTGATTGAAATTAATCATGAGAGTATGAATACCGAGTTCATCAAATTCTATGTTGCAAGTGGATTTTGATATTATGATATTTAACATAAAAATATCCAAGGTATTCTATTGCGTAAACAAACAAAGATCTCAATTTTCTGTATGTACATGTCCTCGATGATTCTTTGATGATCTTGTCTTCAGAAAAATAATACATACTTTAAAACCTTGATCTTAAGACAGTTATTTAGACACCAATAAAATATCATTCTTTCATCATAGCTGGTCTAGTTTAAAAACTTTCATCAATTTTCTAGAAAGACATGGTTTCATAAATCAAGTCAACACTAAGAAAAAAAGTTGCATCATTTTTCAAATCCATATTTCAAGTATAGTTCCATCCATTTCATATTTTTAATGCTGATAAAGATAAGTGTCGTTGTGAAATCTTGGATCAAAATTGTGCATTTGGTTCAATTGATGTTTGGATTAGGATTGAGATTGATTGGGTAAGTGTTTCACTTTTATTTTGATGAATTGATTTGGTGTCAAATTGACATTGTCTTTGATGAGTCCATCCTCCTTTATAGTAAACTTTTCCCCCCAGTTTTATGTAATTGTATTTTTTGGACTTGGGACATTTTGTAGATTAGGTGACAAAATCTTTAGGTACTTGCAAATGCAACTGTGGGGTTTTATTATGAAATATATACAAATGCTGGTCAATGCAATATTTATAAGGATGACCACTAGGCATGAAACTGACTTGGACTTTAAATGGCTCAGGTTTACTAGGTTTTCACTGATTGAATGGATTTTCTCCCTTTTCTATTTTTCAAGCTTTTTCCTTGTTTTTTTCTACCAAGGTGCCTATTTGCTAGGTTTTCACCAAGGTGCATTTTAGCTTATTTTTTTGTTTCCATATCACCAAGGTGCCTATTTGCTAGGTTTTCACCAAGGTGTATTTTAACTTTTTTTTTGTTTCCATATCACCAAGAAGCCTATTTGCTAGGTTTTTGCCAAGAAAACATCTTTTTGAGGATTATTTCTGAACATTTTTAGCTTTCTTCATGCTCAATTTTGCATTATTTTTTATCTTTTCTTCTTTTCAATGTTTTTTGTATTTTCAAGATCTATTTTGATTATATACAATAAATAGGATGCTCTCTCATCTGATTTTCTAATACCCTTTTAGTTGCTTCATGTGTAGAACCTTTTTAGGTGTATACTATTTATTGGCTCTTGCAACTCTTCTCCTTCACAATCAGCTAATTTATAGGTGCCAGTGCCAAAAGACCAAGTGATCACAAAAGGTCCTAACTATTTTGCTTCCTATTTTCCTTTATTTTCCCTTTCTACTTTATTTTTGGGATTTCCTCACAAAACTAGGTCACCTATTTGGAATGCCCTTGGTTTGATATGTTTGTTATAGTTTCTGGTCATTCAATTCTGATACACTTTTAATTTGTCAAAATATTGTTGTTTTGTTTCATATAGAAGCTCTATTTTGTGTAATATAGCAATCCTATAGTCTTCTTCACTTAATAAACCATGCAATGAGACTCTTAAAGATGGAATTTCTACCTCCAAAGGTAAAACTACTTCTGCTCCATAGACTAGGGAAAATGATGTAGCTCATGTTGGTGTTTTTTATGCTTTTCCTATAAGCCCATAGAGTAGGGTTTATTTGAATGTGCCAATCCCTACCTGAATTATCAACAATCCTCTTCAATATTTTTAAGGTGTTCTTATTTGTAGCTTCTTCTTGCCTATTACCTTATGGGTAATATATTGAAGATGAGTGATGTACCATATGAAATTTTATACATAGTTCTTTCGAATCCTTGTTTTTGAAATGTTTTTCATTATCTGTTATGATGGTATGATGAACACCATATCTAAAAATTATGTGATTTAATATAAATAAGTATATCTTCTTTCCAGTGGCGATGGATAAGGGTACAACTTCCACCCATTTGGTAAAATACTCTGTTATAGTAATGATGAATTTATGACCATTTGAACATGGTGGATAAATTATCCCTATCAAATCCAAACCCCATTGATAAAAGGGCCAATGTGTTATCATAGGATGAAGCTCTTGTGCTGGTACATGGATTAAGTTCCTATGGTATTGACATTTATGGCATGTTTTTGAAAAGTGAGGCACACCTTTCTCCATCGAAGGCCAAAAATATCCTATCCTAAGGAGTTTCTTAGCTAGAGTTAAACCATTCAAATGTTACCCAAAAATCCCTTCATGGATTTATTGCAAGGATAAATTTTATTCCTTTTTCTCTAGACACCTTAGAAGCATTCCATCTAGACTCTTACGATACAATGTGTCAGATATCAGGGTATAGCGAGAATTTTGGCGTATAAAGCTTTTATTTTGATTTCTGGTATGGTCTAAGGGTAAGATTTAGTCTTTTAAGTAGGTGTAAATGGTTCCATACCAAGGTGAGTCATGTCCCATTAGTAATAAAATGGTATGAAGATGGGAAGGGTCAAATGCAGGTTGCTCAACTTCTTCTACCAAGAATTCATATGTGGCACTTTGATCTAGTACTTGGAGAAGTGATGCCATTGTAGCCATTGCATCTGCTACTTTATTCTGATCCCTTGGTACTTTCTCAAATTTTATTAGAGTGAAGTATTTCTTAAGATTCTCAATCATGTTCTTGTATGGTATCAACTTATCATCTTTAGTTTGATACTCATCATTAATTTGATTAATAACTAGTTGGGAATCTCCATAGATTTGTAGCTCTGTCACTTTTCGTTCTAATGCCAACTTTATGCCAATGACCAATGCATCATACTCAGCTATGTTATTTATACATGGGAATATCTATTTTTATGATTTTGGGGTTGTGGACCCTTAAGGAGTAATCAATAGTATCCTTGATCCTGAACCATGCTGTGTATAGGAACCATCAAAATATAGTTTCTATGTTTTTGCTTCAACATTAACAATTTCAGAATCTGGAAATTCTACTTGGATTAGATGTTCATTTTTTAAAGGTGACTTTGCTAATTGATCAATTATTACTTGTCCTTTGATATATTTTTGGTCCAATACTCTATGCCAAACTCACTTAAAACCATGACCCATTTGGCCAATCTTCCATTTAATGTTGTTTTTATAAGAAGGTATTTCAAAGGATCAATCTTTGCAATGAGTCAAATCTTGTGGGATAACATATAATGGCATAATTTTTGGGAAGAAAAAACTATGACCAAACATGCTCTTTCAATGAAGGTGTAATTCAACTCATACTTCACCAATGTTCTGCTTATGTAGTATATGGCCTTTTCCTTTCCAGCTTCATCCTCTTGAGCCAAGAGTGCCCTTAATTTATGTTCTGTCGTCGAGATATATATAAAATCAAGGGTTTTCCTTTGATTGGTGACATTAATTTCAGAGGATTCATTAGGTACTTCTTCAATAAGGTGAATTCTTCTTCACATTTCTCATCCCATTTGAAAACTGTCCTTGTGAAGGAGTTGAGTGAAATTGTGGCACTTTTCTACTAATTGAGAGATGAACCTTCTATAGATTGAATTCTTCCTTGAAGTGATCTTATTTGACTTATGTTTTGAGGTGCCCCCATTTCCTTGATTGCCTTTAATCTGACTGGGTCTACCTCTATCCCTTTTTTTGACACTATGTATCTAATAGTTTTCCTGATTGTACACTGAATGCACATTTCTTTTTGATTTATCCTTAATTTGAATTGTTGTAATCTTAAAAATATTCTTTCTATGATGGGTAGATGTTCCTCCCTTTAGTGGGATTTAGCGAGTATATCATCTACATAGTCCTCCTTGAACTTGTGCATCATGTCATGAAATATGGTCATCATGGCTCTTTGATAGGTCTCTCCAGCATTATTTAAACCAAATGGCATAACATTCAATTAGAATGTCCCCCATGTGCATGTAAATTCCATTTTGTCTTGATCTTCTAGTGCTATATTTATTTGATTATAACCACTAAACCCATCCATAAGTGAGAACATTGAATGTCCTACTGTTAGATCTACAATGGCGTTTATGCTTGGTAGAGGAAAATCATCTTTAGGACATTCCAGATTAAGATCTCTAAAGTCCATGCAAATTTTGATAGATTTGTCTACTTTGGAAATAGGCACAATGTTTGAAATCCACTCGGCATAATTAATGGCTCTTATAAACCCTATTTTCAGCATTTTTTCTAACTCCACTTTTACAAGAAAAGTTGTGTGGATGCATCTTCCTCAGTTTATACTTCACCGGTCTCACTCCTTCTCTGATATTCAAATGATACATGATTAAGTTTGTATCTAATCCTGGAATATCATCATATGACCATGCAAAACTGATTTGTTTTTCTTTGAAGAATTTAATGAAATCCTTTCTTTCTTCATTAGATAGGGATGTTGATAGGTGTATGATTCTTGGCTCCGATTCTAACCAAATATTCACTTTCTCTGTTGGTTCAATTAAGATAGGTGATCTTTCCCCATAGTGCTCAGGAAAAGTATCCAACCTTTCTTCCTTAGGTGCCTCTGTTGGGTTTTCACCTTTGGAAATGTTCTTTATTTCTTTTTCTTATTCTTTTTTATTTAATGTTACCACACTGTGGTTTTCAACATTAGATTCTTTCCATTTATTTATTTTTTGTTTTTTTCACTATTTTTTGAACTGAAAGGTTGAATACTTCCCTTTGTCACTTCTTCTTGATATTCCATGGTAGAATAAGGTTCAACCGCTTTTAGGTATCGGAACACCAAGTTATCATTCAAGAATGTGGGGAGTATGGTAGGTTCAAGGGAATCCCATTCAATTTTTTCAGGGTAGATAAGGACCAAGGGATTGGTGCTTTGATTGGGTTCGATATGGTTTGAGGACATGACTTCATTCAAAGGCTCAAACATTGTGTCACTTAAGTCTATGATATGCACTTCTTCTAGATGCTCTAGAGAACTAGGGTCAAAATTTTCCTCACTTGAATCTTCTTGGGTCTCTAATGGGTAAAACTCTCTTGGATTAAATCAATCCTCTTGGGTCTCTAATGGGTAAAACTCTCTTGGATTAAATCTAGGGTTAGATTTTCCTATAGTAGGTCTCTATGATGGAACATAAGGTTCTCCTACCTATTGATTTCCCTCAATTTCTTGACTTGGTACATTATCTACAATCTCTTGGCAAGAACTTGAAGCTTGATTTTGATTTGATCCCAAGGCTTGTTCCTTTCCCTTGCTATAAGTGTAAGTATGGATGACATAAACCTCTTTATCTTGACATGAATCACTTGAAAATGAGTGCCATTCCCAATTTTTTGAATCCTCATCACTATGGGAACCTAGTTGTAAAATTTGGTAATAAACCAAGGGATACTTCTTTTGAGTATACCCTTGTTCTAGGTACCCTAATCCAGTCTTTTCTTTACTATCTCTCCATAAAATTTCAATAGGTTCTATTATTCCTTCATTACTTGTACCTAAAGGCCCTTGTCCTTTATATCCCATTTTATGCATTATTTGAAATCCTTTGCCATATTGATGAGTGGAAATGCTTACATGTTGAATGCATTTTTCATGTGCACTTGATTCCTCATCTTTATATAGACAATTTAATATTTCATTATCTTCCCCATCCATGGATGAAGAAGTGATTTCCCTCACAAAAATGGTCATTATATTTATGAGGTATATTGGATCGTCCTCCATGGGATTTAGGGGATAAGGGTAGATCCATCTGTATCATCCTAAAATGGAAGCACTTCCATGATAAGAGTGTTTAGGCCTCTGAGTAAGTAGTA
This sequence comes from Chamaecyparis obtusa, assembly GCA_027943335.1. Classification (NCBI taxonomy): domain Eukaryota; kingdom Viridiplantae; phylum Streptophyta; class Pinopsida; order Cupressales; family Cupressaceae; genus Chamaecyparis; species Chamaecyparis obtusa. The sequence goes on along the minus strand of BSBK01008386.1, from coordinate 123,604 downwards.
TGGGGTCATGCTAAGTGCCTTGATCAGGTCTTTGTATGTATTTGGCTTTTCCCCCTATTTTTCTTCTCTCTGCACCCATTTTCCACTTCATATTTGCATTTCTTGGCAATCTGGGCTAGGGTCTTGAGGTTTTTGACCTCAAGGTCAAATTTGACCTTGAGCATCAAAGTTGACCTCGATTGTGACCTAGGTTATGGTTGACCTCAATCCTAACCTAGGGCAGAGTCAACATTGTCCCTAACCCCCAGTTCAAATTTCATATTTCCATGATTTCCAGGTGTCAGGTTTTGGAAATATTTGTTTTCCTGCCTCCGGATCAGCCATTTCAGGTTTTAGAATGGTAAACCCTTAAATTGAATTTAATCTAGGTATATTTGTAAAGGTGAGGACCTAATTGGTATTTAATTCTCCAAGGTGGCCCCTCTAGAAGATTGTGCTCTAGTTCACTATAAAAGGAGGCCTTCCTCCCTCATTTTTCATATATCATATCTCTCAATCAATTTTTCATGAGCAAGCTCTCAAGTGCAAGCAAGCCTTCAAGCCTTCAAGCATTCAAGCATTCATCCATCAAGGAGATCCATTGTTAGCCATTAAAGGATTCAATCTCTTTGGAGCCCCTTTGAAGATCCATTCCTCTACATTCATCCAAGCCTCCTCATATGCAAAGATCAATTCAAGATTGGTGTTGAAGATCAAATGGCATTGATTGGAGACATCCTACATTCATTCTACATCCATTGAAGCATTCCTACTTGTGGATTTGAGAATTCAAATCCTCTACAAGGACTTCAACATAAGCAAGATGAATTGTTTCAATTGCTTTTCTTATGCATACTACATTACAATTCAATTTCAAGGTTAATTCCTAAATTGGGGTTTGACCAAGGAAAACCCCCCATACAAATAAAACTGCCTTTTCCTTATAGGTACAGGTGCGGAATTTTGGATCTGAGAGCGGATTTGGATACCCTTTTTGGTGAACTTCTGAGATCTACGGACAAAGTCATAATTAACCTTCAAATAAAGAATCTAACCTTTGACCTTTTATGAGGGTCAAAGACTACCTACTATCAGAAAGATAAAATATTTATGGGTTTTCTTCGTCTCAACATTTCCCGTCCAAAATAGGTTGCATAATTGCCTGAAAGTACACACAAACATCAGAAATTGGCATTTTCAAAATTTTCCCTAATTTGAGGTTAGTATTTGTATTTCAATTATTTTAGATTTCAAGCATAACTCTCCATAGGGAAATATAGGGTTTCTCTATCTCTTTCATATTCTCCATAGATTGATTCGATTGTGCATTAACCTTTTGGTTAATCAAATTGTATCTCTCCTTTGGGAATTTGGATTTAGGAGTGGATCTAATATTTTCTCCATACATTACATTGAATAGAGGTGATTCCATTTTACCACTATTCATTTTGGTGAACCCGACATCTTACTCTCCTTTCTTTTATGGAATTGGATGCCCTATTGTGTTTTGTGGTGTTAAATTTCCTTTTATTTTGTTAGTATTAGATTTCTCTTTTGTGTTAAATCTTGCATGCTAATTAGATTTCAAAAATACAAAAATATTCATGCTTTGTGTGTTCTTAGTTTAGTTCATTTGCATTACATTAGTTTATGAGCTTTAATACGACTAGTCCTACTTATAACATTCTAGTTAGAAGAAGTCATAGACTCATGGGTGCCTTTGATCCTGAATCTTCTTCTCCTTTCCTTAGGGTCCCCGATGATAATTTGATTCTTCATGATTCCAATGCTATTATGGATCAAAATTCTTCTCACTCATCTCATGATGAGGATGACGCTTTAAGAGTTCCTCCTGAACAAGTCCAAAAAACTTCAACTGAACTTGATAAAATGGGTAATTGGCTTATTCAAGAGAACCATAATCAAGATTCTATTCAAGCTATAGAGGTTCTTAAGAAAGTTCTTTGTGATAGTGATCAAGGTGTTAACCTCTTACATGGTATTACTCACCTCGTGCATTCAAATGTTAAACCTCTAGCTCAAGAAGCTCAAGATTTAGGGTTGATTCATCCTATTACTAGTGTTGAACCTCCTTCTAATCCTTTACTTAGTATTCCTACCTAAACTCCTTCTTTGATGACTATGGCGGTTTCCTCTATTCCTATGAGTGCTCCTCCTTTGTCCCTTCCTACATCACAACCTTCATATTATAATGTTCCTTTTAATTATTCCAGTTCACTTCCAACAATAGTTCCTAGTGTTCCTCCACTTGTGTCTTCTATTCCTATGGCTTCTTACACTTTACCTAGTGTGTCTAATGTTGCTACTCCTATTTCCTCTAATGCTTCAACAATCATCAGTTTGGCTCAAACTATGTCATCCTTACAACAAAAACTTGCTTCCTTAGCTCAAAATAAGTTTAGTATCCCTACATGTGACATGGGAAGTCCTTTGTCCTTGGATATTATTCATACTCCTGTTCCTCAGCAAGTCGATATGCCTCATCTTGAGAATTATAATGGAAAAGGAGATCATGTTCATCATGATAAAACATTCCAAATCCTTTGTAGTGATTACGCTCATGACCATAGGATTTTAGCCAAACTGTTTGCTAGAACCTTCCATGAAAAGGCCTTACAATGGTATTTTTCCTTACCTCCTTATTCTATTGATTCCTTTCCAAAACTTGCTAATGCTTTTATTCAACAATTTCAAAACAACATTGGCCTGCAAGTGTCTTTGACTGATTTGATGCATTATAAACAAAGTTCTAAAGAAAAATTAACTAAATTTATTGGTAGATGTAAGCATTTACATGCCCATATTTCCTATCCTATTCCTGATATTGATTTTTAACATATGTTTATTTCAAATTTGCAAAAGGATATTAGAGATAAGATTCTACTTACTCAATTTACCTCTTTTCAACAACTTTGTGCAACACTTCATCATTATCAATTACAAGTGAGTCAATTTGAGAGCAACACTCCAATGGCTCCTATTCCAGTTGATAAGAGTGATGCTACTCCTAATCCAAACAAATTTAAAAAATTCAACAACTATTTCAAGATAGACAAACAAGCAAATGCAGTTGCTGATCAAGTTGTTGCATCTCACAATGCCACTTCTGCATCCACTGCTTTTCGATTAAATCATACATTTAGTCCTCTTTCTAAGTCTTTACATACTATTATGAATAGGTTGTTAACTGCTAATGTGATTAGTTTACCTCCTATTCAACCTCTTTTACCTGCTATGATTGCATCTAAATCTTTTGATCAAAATGTTTTTTGTCAATATCATCGTTAGAATGGTCATGATACTGAGAAGTGTTATTCTTTAAAACATAAGGTTCAAGACTTAATTAACTCTAATGACTTATCTGTTGATAATCTTGATGGTAGTGGGAACAAATCTGTCTCTCCTCCTAATCAAAACCTTCAAATCTATATGAATCCTTTACCTACACATGATACTAATACAATTGCTCAACCATCTACTGTGGAAATTGTGTATGATTCAAAGATGGATGATCTCAATCATGTTGTTAATCAAGTGGAGCATGTTGGGCAATCTGTAGCTCCACCTCAACCTCAGATTCAACCTCAAGTTCAATCTCAACCTCGACCAAAACCTAAACCTCGACAACAACCTAAGAATAAAAGACCTCAGAAACTTTTGATTACCTTTGATGACTCTGAGACTATTAAAGCTCCTAATGGTCCCCTTTACATTTCTGCTAGGATTTCTCAAAAACCTACTTGTGGTTGTCTTGTTGATCCTCCATCCTTAGTTAATGTTATTACTAAAGAAAATATTTTTATGAAAAGATTACAATGTGATTCCTATGATACATCAGATGTGTGGATTCAAACTTGCAATGGTTTTCTTTATTCATCATTTGGTTCTATTATTTTATCGGTTGAACTCTGTGGAAAAATTGTGAACACTACCTTTGTTGTGGTTCCTACTTCTGATCAATTTCAAGTTAAGCTAGGTTTCTCTTGGTTAAATGCCATACATACTGTTGCTTCATCTATCCATAAGTGTCTTAAGTTCATTCATGATGAAGAAGTGAAAACAATTAATCATAGTTTATATCAACCTTCTAGGTCTAGAGATTGTGCTGCTCTTGATTTCTTTTGGGCTTCATTACCTAATTCATGTCCTCCTCGACCTAATAATATTTTCCGTTCATATCAAGCCTATAAACATCATAAGATTTTTGAATTAAGAATACCTCCTATGGATCTTAATCATGGTCTTTTGCCTACACCTTCTATACCTCCTTTAACTATGGCTTCTAGTTCTGTTAATCAAGTTCCTTCTATCGATCTTCCTAAAGAACCTATTAAAGATCATGTGATTGTTCCTCCTATTGTTGATAATCCTATTGATCTTCCTAAAGAGCCTGTGAAGGATCATGTGATTGTTCCTCCTTGTTCTCAAACTATTTCAAATAAATCAAAATGTAATCAATCTGCTAATGAATGTCATAAGAAGCGTCGTGCTCATGCTAAAGTTCATAATTCTATTCTTCAAAGATCTCTACCTTCTTCAGATAAACTTATACATGATGTGTTAGAAGAAGTTGTTACTAATAATAATGTTAAGATGCATGATTATGATGATTCTATTCATATCTTAGATCCTATTTTGATTAATTTGGATGAAGAAGATACTCTTGATGATACTGATGATGTTAATGATGAATATGAGACTATTGACATTGACATCGATTTACCTAATATGCTTTCATCACAATTAACTCTTACGCCTAGTGTCAAACATTGTGATTCTCAAGAGGATCCTTGTTTGGAACTGGCTATCATTCCTACTATGTTGGATATATTCCCTCTTGTGAGTTACCCACCTTCCCTAAATGATATATAACAAGATAGGGAGAGTAGGAAACATGCTTGATCAACTTGTCCTTTGTGGTAGATTTGTTGTGTGTTTGCCTATTGTATTGTGTTTCTCCTGTAATGTGTTTGCTAAATGTTGTTAGATTATTTTATATGATCCTTGTTACTCAGTTGGTGCAAGGTGATGAAGGAATCGAAACTATTGTTCAAATTCCTCTATATGTATTTCTATTCTTCTATGTGTTGTTCAATGTTATGTTGTAATTGTGCTATTGTTCATAAATGTTTCCTTGTGTAATTTGCTTGGATTCGAGATATGGTAGCACTAATTTATTTTGGTCTCCATGTCATGGTTTGAAAAGGTTCTCCTTCTTATATCTTATGTGACTTTCCTCCTTTGTGATCGTAGTTCTACTTTCTTTGGGGAACGATGTCAATTCATTTGCAATAATATCATATATATATTATCTTATGATCATATTGACCCCATAGTAGGTAGATCCCTTATGTGTTCTCTATATGTTTGTGTGATATTTCCCTTGATTTTTCTTCATCTGGGGGCATCTCGACGTGGAAATGTAATCAGTGGAGTTGTTTATATTTTCATTAAATCCATTGCTCCTGTTAAAGTGTCAGCAATGACTTTAACGTGGGGGCATACACTCTGCTCACATGTTGCACACATGCACTTTTTCGATACGCACACATATTTTTCAAGATACTTTTCTCCCTTTTTGGATTAGTAACTAATCCTTAAAGCATGGATTTATATTTTAGGATCTCTTGGTCCCTCCAATTTCATGTATACATATATTTTGATCCCTTAAGGTCAGAGGTGTCCTTAAGACTGGATCTTTTTAGTTTTTTGGTTTTATTCTTATGGAATAGAATATTCCTAAGGGTGAATCCTTGCTGGGTTGACTAGTGATTATCCAAATTCACTAGGTGATTCAATTCCATCTTTCCAGTTGCATCATTTTCCTTGTGTGGTTCACAATGGGACATAAGTTCTCATTGGGTGAGGTAATCAAACCCTTTCTTTATCTCTCTAGAGATGTCTCTCTTATTGTGATCTAGGAGTAGATGAAGACTTGAGTCCTTGGGGGCTCAAGGTTTCTCTTTGTCCCTTGGATTATGATAAGATTATCTTTTCATTTTGTTCTCCTTTACCAAGAGTTTGCATTGAGTCCATACTCTTGCTAAAGTGGGGGTTTAATGTATCATCTTAAAATGGAAGCATTTCCATGATAAAAGTGTTTAGCCCTCTAAGTAAGTGGTTTGGGGTCATATTAAGCACCTTGATTAGGTATTTTCATGTATCTGACTTTTCCCCCCATTCTGCTTCTCTTTGCACCCATTTTCCACTTCATATCTACATTTCTTGGCAATCTGGGCTAGGGTCTTGAGGTTTTTGACCTCAAGGTCAAACTTGACCTTGAGGGTCAAAGTCGACCTTGACCCTATCCTAGGTCAGGTTTGACCTCAACCCTGACCTAGGATAGAGTTGACCTCATCCCTGACCCCCAGTTCAAATTTCATATTTCCATGATTTTCAAGTGTCAGGTTTTGTAGATATTTGTGTTCCCGCCTCCCGGTCGGCCATTTTGGGTTTCAAAATGGTAAACCCTTAAATTGAATTTAATCTAGGTATATTTCTAAAGGTTAGGACCTAATTGGGATTTAATTCTCCAAGGTGACCCCTCTAGAAGATTGTGCCTTAGTCGACTATAAAAGGAGGCCTTCCTCCCTCATTTTTCATATATCATATCTCTTAATCAAGTTTTCATGACAAAGCTCTCATGTGCAAGAAAGCCTTCAAGCCTTCAAGCCTTCAAGCATTCATCCATCAAGGAGATCCATTGTTAGCCATTGAAGGATTCAATCTCTTTGGAACCCCCTTGAAGATCCATCCTTCTACATTCATCCAAGTCTCCTCATATGCAAAGATCAATTCAAGATTGGTGTTGAAGATCAAATGCCATTGATTGGAGACATCCTACATTCATTCTACATCCATTGAAGCATTCCTACTTGTGGATTTGAGGATTCAAATCCTCTACAAGGACTTCAACATAAGAAAGGTGAATTGTTTCAATTACTTTGCTTATGCATACTACATTACAATTCAATTTTAAGGTTAATTCCTAAAATAGGGTTTTACTAAGGCAAACCCCCCATACAAAGAAAACCCCCTTTTTATTGTAGGTACATGTGCAGAATTTTGGATCTAAGAGTGGATTTGGATACCCTTTTAGGTGAACTTCCGTGATTTGTGAACAAAGTCAGAATCGACCTTAAAATAAAGAATCTAGCCTTTGACCTTTTATGAGGGTTAAAGACTACCTATTGTCAGAAAGATAAAAGATTTATGGGTTTTGTTCATCTTGGCATTTCCAGTCTGAAACAAGTTGTAGAATTGCCTGAAAATACACACATACATCAGAAATTGGCATTTTCTAGATTTGGCCTAATTTGAGGTTAGTATTTTTATTTCAATTATTTCATATTTCAAGCATAACTCTCCATAGGGAAATATAGGGTTTTTCTCTCTCTTTCATATTCTCCATAGATTGATTCGATTGTGTATTAACCTTTTGGTTGATCAAATTGGATCTATCGTTTGGGAATTTGGATTTAGGAGTGGATATACTATTTCCCCCATACATTACATTGAATAGAGGTGATTCCATTTTACCACTATTCACTATCATAGATAATGAATACTCACCTACACCTTTCTTTTTGATTTGGCATTTCTTTTCAAAATTCTTCACCCCATGGTCCATCTTTTCATAATGGGCATCCTTGGTGTAAATTTGGATAGATCTTGCTTGGTATTCTTTCTCTTCCTCATGAGCACTTTCCTCATTAACCTTTTCTTTTCCTTTAGTTAGGTTAGTGAGAATTTAGTTAGGTTAGTCTGAATTTGGTAATTTTTAACAACACTTTCATTTTCTTCCTTTTCTTTTCCTTTCAAAGATGGAAGATCTTTTGAACTTTGTCCTTGTTCTATTATTTTGGAAATAGACCCTTGTGCATTATGTGGGACTAAGGAGTCCTTAATAGGCTTCATGTTATTACAATATTGGAAGGGGTTCGAATCCTCACTCTCCATGACTTCTTTTACCATGTAGGAAAATTGAAAACATTGATGGTAGGTTGAAGGTACGACCTGCATTTCATGGATCCATGGCCTTCCTAATAGAATATTGTAAGTTGATTTTAGATCAAGGACTTGGAAAATGGTCTCCTTTTGCATTGGACCAACTCAGATGGGAAGTAATATGACACCTTTGGAAGATCTTTCTTCATCACCATAGGATTTTATGGTTATCTTTTTCTTTGGGTCAATAGCCTCCTCAAAAAATCCTAAGGATTTAACAAAGTTTAAGATACAAATATTCAAGCCAGATCCCCCATCAATGGGGACTCTTTTCACTCTATGCTTGTGGATTAGGATGTCTATATGAAAAGATATATTTTGTGGGTAGTTTAAATACATATCATCTTGTTCTAAAAAATATAGACAATGGGGTGCAACAAGATGACCTACCATGTTTTGGAATTTATCTGCATCTAAATTCAAAGGTGCATTGGTCTCAACTAGGTCTTTTTCTAGAATCTCCTTATGATATGGTGAAAGCTTGAGTAATTCTAGAATAGAGATTTGAGTAGAGGTTCTTTGCAATTGGTCTACCAAATTATATTGCTTTGAAGATGAAGATGAGGTTTGATTTGGTAAGACAATTCTTGGGGAACCTCCTGATAAAGTGATCTTTGATGCTTGCCCCCTAGTTACAACATTAGATGTTGCTTCTTTTGGCTTTTCATTTACCACTATCACATTTATCGTATTTTCCTCACCACTTAAAGTATTGATGATATTATCAAAAGTATGAGAAAAGATAACCTTCTCATTACCTCTTTTGTTATTAGGATTGGTATTTGATGATTCCCTCTTTTTATAATTTAAGAAAGGGTTTTTGAAATTCGTATGGTCTTCATTATTTTGAGGCCCTTCCACTTTTATTGTTTCATCATCAATTATGTCTTGGACAAGATGTTTTAGTTTCATGCACTCATTTGTTTTATGTCCTTTGTTGCGATGGTATTTACAATGATAAGAATCATTCCAACAATTGGGCTAGACTTGGGGGTCATATGGCCTTGATTTGGGTAAGGTAATGATTTTATTAGCCACCAAAGTTATTAATGTATTTTCCAAAGGTTTTCCTAAAAAGGTGAATTTTATCTTTTGATGTGTGGAAAAGAATGGCTTAAGCTTGTTGATGTTGGGATTGTTGAAAGGAATGTTGTTGTTGTTGGTGTGATTAGTGTTGTTTTTGTTATTGTAAGGAGCCTTGTTTTAGGGATTTTTCTTGTAGGATCAACCTTGACAGATGTATGGGCATGTTTCTCAGTTTGAAAGGGATTCCAAGTTTGCAAGAAAAGCCTAATTAATGAGGATCAAAGGGGATCCTCCTTCTACTTTGAGCTCCACAGGACTTAGGCGGGTATTGCCTATGATAGGTTATTATTTTCAAGTAATCTTGTAGATTAGGTGGATTGATTCTTCACTACTTTGCTATTAATTATTCAAATTAATTTAATAGAACATTATTACTCTATAGAAAGCCCATAATATCCTAATGCTGAGTATCATAATGAAAAATATAAGTGTAAAAGCATGGAGAAGTGGTGTAAGGACATTCATCCTTCTTCTTTTTCTGAGTTAAACTCAAGGAAGGGTAACCTCGCAAATCTTTCTTTAAGGAATCACCAAAAATGAACTAATACCACTTGGATATAGTTCTCTCAAAACATCAGCTAAATTCTTGAAAGTAAAAGTACTGGTAATAAAATGAAATTTGATTATTCTAAGGATTGCAAAAGACAATACTTAAGATAAAACACACTTCAAACCAATGCCTCAATCCAATGGGAAAAATAGTTCTTAATGCAAATCCACCAGTCCTTTTAAAGAAATATTACAGTATGCCTTACATACAACCTACAATCCAAATAGGATACCTTGCAAACTATTCTATCTATCTAATGTTATTACTATCAATATCCCTACAAATGTATTTACTCCCTGAAATTGATAACAAGGTTTTTAATTCTCTCCTTGAGAGAAATTCATAATCAATTACAGAAATTGCTTAACAATTAGTATATTTTAAATGCCTTACATATAAAACATACAAGAGTAAATACAAAAATAGAGAGACAATAACAACAAGAGACAAGAATTGTAGTATATTTATATTAAAGAAGACTTGCAATTTATATAAGAATACTCATGCCCATAAATTCAATCACAAAATTCAAAAGTCTGTTCTGTGACAATTTTTATTGATTTTCTATTATCTTTCATCCAGCCTCCTCCTAAAATTGAGGTTAAAATTCTATATATAATCAACCATCTTGGAATTATCTTATCAATTAGAATGCAACAAGCTTCGGATATTTGAAAACCCTAACCCTAAAAGCATAAAAGACAAAGCAATGAAAGACAAGATACAATACACCCTCAAGCGGTGGAAAGACAAAATTTTCTTGGACTGTTGTGCATCCTAGATCACTGATAACTGACACCTTTATCTACAAGTATTCATGATAGCTTCTTTTGTTATAACTAGATATGGTGACCGCCATTCCGGCTAACTTACACCATTCTTAAATGATAGCTTATCATCCCTATATTCTGAGCTCAGGTGTCAGGTGTTCTAGATGTCTTCCTCATTCTTCATCAAAGATATCTAAGTCAACTATAGTGGATTTGATTTTCTTGGGATTTGTCAACTCATCCTACGTAGCTACTTCTTCCTCTGTTGGCCATTTAAAGTCCTGGACAAGTTGCAATTGTGCCTTCTATATTCCCCACCTAGCATCTATGATTGCTTTGACATCTGTTAAAAATTTGGCGAGCTCTGTCTCTGTATTAATAGCCTCATCCAAGGTTTTTTTAAACCTCTCTATATTTACTTCATTGCCTTCACCTAAAAATGCCTCCTTTCTAGGCAGAATAAGATAAAAATCTGATCTCCATTGATCAAGGCTCTTTATGGCTCCATCTGCATTCTTGATAAAAGGAATAAATTTTTTGGAACTAGAGCTGAACATGGCTATCTTAGGCTCAATCAAATTTTCCTTACCTTTAAAAAGTGGTAATATGGCCTTAATTCTATCTATCTCCTCACCAACCTACAGAACTATTTCTAGAATATCACTCCTCAAAGATTGAGCAAAAGGAAATCTCTCAAAAAGTGGTGCCCTAACAGACCAGGTTGCATAGTTTCCATTCAAAATTTGAACATAGTTATTAACTTCCCACTGTAACTTGAGCAACTTTTTCTAAGCATTAAAAACCAAATTTTATTTATCCTTGATCATATCCACTCTATGCTGCAGAATTTTTAATAAGGCCTGCAAGATAGCCTCATTTTTCTCTACATTTATCTTTTCTAACTCTATAGCCACCTCCTCTTCTAACATCCCTTGTGCCTCAATTAATGCAGGTTGCTTAGGAGGTATAGGAGCATTCACATTTGTATTCATAGCTTTTAATTCTAAATCTGTCAAGGATTTCTCAAGTGCCTTCTCCCTTATTATTCAGAGATCTCTGTCTCTCAACAATGTACTACAGTCTTCAAGAAGGGAACCATATCTCTCTGACAGTTGCTTTGTTTTATCTTCATTTAATTTGGAAAAATGAGTCAATACCTAAGAAATCTCTAGGTTCCTTGTATTGTGGATGGACCATATAATTCTATCTCCTTCCATCTGCTCTTTTGCATTCAGAATTGAAGGCTTTTTATCCTTAGGATAAAGGCTCCACAAGGCTAATGCTTGATTTTTTGGGCTATACCCAAATCCTCCAACAATGTCTCCCACCTGAGTCTCTGAAGATAGAGTTATGTCTTCCTGTCTCTTAATTTGATCAATAATAAAATTAGAATATAAGTTTCACCCAGGCACAAGTAGCATGTTGCTCTTTTTCACCAGTTGTCTCACCTCATTTGGGGTGAAATTCTCAGCCTCAGGGTCATACTCCCTCAATTATTGTACTACCTCTCCTGGGACTTGGCCTTCTTCAATGATTTGAACATTTGAAGCAACCTGTTGTTGTTTATACCAAATCATGAAGCTCTTGAATTCCTCTGACTCTATGAAACTATCATCATTCAAGAAGGCATCCTCCTCAATCATTCTTTCATCTTGGCATAGTGCCAAGGCAAACTCAACGTCTTCAGTCTCAAGCTTCTATTTTCTCTTTTCTTCTCTTATTTTTTCCTCAATTGGTGATGATGGACACCATTTCCATGGAAAAGGGCTCCTATTCTATCTATTTTCTTCACCTGAGAAGACTCACCAACCAATAATCTTTGCTTCTTTGGAGGTGGCTCACTTGTATCTTGGGAACTATGAAGTCCTCCAAGATCAATAGTATTTTCTTCTACCTAATGCCTCTCTTTCATTATGGTTTCTAGAGGGGGAATACTATGCACAGAATTGCCACCATCACTATCTTCCTCACACTCAGATTTAGAATAGGCCTTCTTTTTATTGTCTATTTCATCAATTTGATCTTCAAAAGACCTCATCAAAGTATTGTATTGAGACATCATCTTCTCAAGCCTTTGAAGATAAGGAATCATAGGGAAGAAGCCACTAAATATCAATCCCTTCTGTCTCAATCTCTTCTCCATTGCATATAGGTCATGGATCTGGGAGGCTCTCCTTTCCACTTCATCCTCCTCTATGATATTTCTTATTACATCCTCTTCTGGAAATTCCTCATGTCATTTATTAAAAGGGATGGTGGGCATGTAATACTTCCTAGTAGCAACCATAAACCCTTCTGTATCTACATACTTGTGGGAAGCAGCATGCATCCTGAATTGTCCCAACCATTCATCAACTTTACTCAAGGCATTCTTGCCTATTGTGATACTATGCACTCGAAAGTGCCTTGAGGTAAGAGTTCCCTTCCTATATGAAGCCAAATGCTCCTTATCTATTAACATTAGTTTCCAAAAAAACTCAAGAAATGCCACCCACAAGGGGAGCAAAGAATAGTAAAATGTGGGGGGCCTGGGGGCATCCATACACTCTAATTAAAGTATATTCTTTCTCATAATATATGTCTCCCCAATTATGGCCCTTATCCCATTTATCAACAAACTGATGGGGCCTCACTAGCTACAAAAATTTAGTAGATAACCTTGACAATTCAATACCCATACTCAGGAGGATAGGTCGAACCACCCAATTTTCAAAAACATAAAAATCAGTCCTTGTAGTAGGACTCCAAGCCCTTATCCAAAACTGTACTAGGTTTTGTTGCCCGCTATACATCATTTGTGGCTCCAAATGTTCCATGTTTACAATGTTATAGTTTTTGATTGCAGGAAAAAATAGGTTTTAACAGGGACCCGAAACCCCTTACAAGCTAGAATAAAAGTATAGACGTTAAAGCACACAAGTATAGAATAAAAGTTTACAATGTTATAGTTGAAATATAAAAGTAAATGCATTAACAGAGAATAATGCATGAATCAGGGTGTAGGACCAGATGGAAAATCTTCTAAACCCTATAATCCTTCATGCATCTTGTTGATTACAAACCCTATGTAATCATATCCTTTTTTTACATGAAGGCTCTTGGAATCCAATACTATCATCAAAAACTCCAGAGTGATTCTTTCTCCACTGTCAATTCCCAATACCTTACATAATCTGTATGCAATATACTTCATGTAGAATTTTAGGTCCTTGAAATAATATGGGTTTGACCCAGCTACAGGTGCAATGTACTTCCTGCTCTCTCGAGGAATATGGGTTTGAACCTCCTTTGTGACCACAACAGTCTCTCTGATATATCTGTTGGCCAAGGCCTATAAATTTATCTCGGTGGCCATAGGGACCTGAATACTAAAAGCCCTAATTAATGAACTTCTATCAAGGGTAGCCAGAGGAGACTTGTTTGCTTTCCTAATTGTCCTAGATAAGGGATCATAGTTGCGGGATAAATCAATTAGGACATCTATGTCAAGAAAAACTTTGGGAACTATCAATTTTGCTAACCCCGATGTCCAAGGGTTTGAAATAGGAATTGGACTCTTAGCATTTTTACAAAAATACTTAAAAAGGAACATGCCAGTGATGTCTAGTGTCCTAGAATCTCTACACTAAGCAAGTTCATCAACAAAACATTCATCACTAACATTTTTGTTTTGTGATGAGCCCATCAACAAGGTGAGGAATTCATCTAAGAAGCTTTGCTTAGCCTTCTCCTTAGTGCCCTTACTAGTTGTAGGCTCACCTCCTATTTGTCGACTCATCTTTTCTGCAAATTCAAACTTTTCTAAAAATTTTGGACACACTGAAACTTCGGAACTCACTCTAAAAATCCTTAAAATTCTATCACCTAGGCTCTGGTAATGCTTGGTAGTTTGAAAGTATGATGACCAACTATATATATTTTGTAGAATTGAATGATAAAATTTGTAAGAGATTGGAAAGCTAAAACCATTTCACCTCTGCCATTAGTTGGCATACACAAAACTTCAATGCGCTAGCCATGGCCGAGAAAGTGATAGGTAATCAAATTTAATTTTTTGGCGATCTAGCAACTACAACACTTTCTCATAATCACTAAAAAATTTGGTGCCTTTTGAATAGTTTTGTAGACCTGGTGACTGAAAAAAATTCTAGTTATATAACATCTTTCACTTCATCTAGAGATTTAGAAACTAAGGTAGAAAATCATAGTCACTGAAAGAATTAAGACCTTTTGAAATTATCTAGAGACTAAGCGACCTTTTGATTTTAAATTTTCCACGATCTAGAGATTTGGTGACTATAGTCACCACCTTAGTCACTGCAAAGTATTTCTTCTTTGAATTTATCCCGAGACTTAGTGACAAAGCGCCATCACGAGATCTGGCGACAACAGTAAATCTCTTAGTCGCTGAAGTCGGTTGACTTTTCAAACTATTTCATGAGACTCTCCGACTGAACTTATTTAGAGATCCAGCGATTGTGTATATGAGAAATTTAATTTATCTTGTTTAGAGATCTAGCGACTATAGTCAAGCCCACCTTTCTGTTTATTATTTTCCATGCTTTGTCAGCCAATCCTATAGAGACACATCACAAAATCTAGCAAATGAAAACTCACTTTTTCTTTAATCTTTTGACTTTGGTCAATATTTAAGTGTAGATTTCCTGGTGATTACGCAACTGAAGAAAATCTCATAATCACCAAACAACTTTCCTAACTTGAGTTTATCCCAGAGATTGGGCGACAAGGTAATCTTCAAGGTCGCTAGATCATTTTTAACCCATGGTTTAATTCTGAGATCACACGACTACCACTTGATCAAAGCAAAATCAATGGCCTAGAACAATTATTAGAAAACCATCTTTTAACTCATATTCATCTAGTGAACACATGATTGAAGACATCTCCCCATCACTGAATATCTTTTCTAACTATGGTTAACACTAGAGATTGCATAAACACCTTTACTCTCTAAGTCACCAGAAATAAAAGAACTAACCGCTGAAAAACCTTGAGATCTAGCGACTAGAAGAATAAACCACTACCTCACATTTAAAGATTCGGTGACCAACTGCAGATCGCAATACCACTGAAAATTTTATCGACCTCATACTTCTTTTGGAGATCACTTGACTGAAGGCATTTTAATCTGGAGATCTAGAGACTATAGTATCCTTTGCAAACATTTATCATAGTAGTCGCTAGATCATGCAATGACAATCCAGAGACCTGGAAACTAAAGGGAACCGTTAAGTCATTTAAGAAAAATAAATATTCCTTCACCCTCAGGAGATCATGCGATAAGAGGCTTTGGGTAATCACTAAAAAAAGGAATATTCCAAATCAACTTGGAGATTAAGTGACTAACCGGGGAGACTAAAGCGCACATGCTTTAAAAGATCCTTTAAGTGATTAAAAAAGGTAACGGCCAAATAGACTTGGGTGAGCAAATTTAGGGCTTCTTTGAATTTTCTAAGGCAAAGAGACCTGAAACCTAGGTTTTTCCCTAAAATGAAACTTGGAGATTCTGGGGCCAAGAAAACTAGAAACTTAAACTGTAAAAAGGAGACGGAGATCAAAAATCCAAAATTTTGAAAAAATAAGACACCGAAATAGGAAAGACTACCAATAGTGGCTCTATTTGAGGATGTTTAAATGAAAGTTTAAGCAAGAACCACATATATCTGGGAAAGTAGACCAAAATACCTAACCTAAAATAGGGAGAAAAACTCATGACAGAAAGGAAACAAGGCTATGTAAATTTACAAGAAATTTACATGTGCACCAAAAAACCAGATCTTTTAGTTGAAAAAGGGCTTTAAGAATTGCCCATGCACTGACAACTCAAAGACTTTTCCATCCATATTTTTAATCAAGTAAGAATCCTTTCCAAAACCTTCATGGATTATATAGGGACCAAGCCATAATGATTCAAATTTCTTGTGCTTTCCCTTATCCTCTGCTCTCACATTCCACTGAAGCACTAGGTCACTTGTTTTGAATTTTCTAGAGGTAGCCCTTTTGTCAAAGAGGTAATTCATCTTCTGTTGCAACTTGATATTGCTCCTTTGACTTTCCCTTCTTATTTCATCTAATTTAGTCAATTGCATGATTCTGTCTTGCATTTGCTCTGATACATCGAATTCCTCACCTTGAATAAAATTATAAACATGAAGCAAATAATTTATGGGTAACCTTGACTGTAAACCATACACCAATTCAAATGGAGACTTCTCGATAGCTTTCTTTACCGTAATCCTATTTTCCCATAGGGCAAGTTTCAATTTTGAATGCCAAGCTCTTTTATTTTTTCTCAAGTGTTTTCTTCAGAATTGTTAGAATGCTTTTGTTACTGGATTCAGCCTGTCCATTCACCTGAGGGTAATAGGGAGATGAATAAGATTTCATGATGCCATGGTCTTTACAAAAATCCTTGAATTCTTCTGATCTAAAACACATTGCATTATCAGTGATCAACTTCATGGGAACACCAAATCTATTCAAAATATTATCTAGTAAGAAATCAATCACTATCTTACTTGTTACATTTTTTGTGGGAGTAGCTTCTATCTATTTTGTGAAATAATCAGTTGCAACAAGTATCCAACTATGTCCTCCACTTGATTTATCAGCAAACTCTCCTATGAAATCCATTCCCCACAGGGTGAATGGTGCTTCTGCAACTATTGGATTTAACAATAATGCTCCTACTACTTTAACTTAGAAGCAAATTTTTGACAAGCCTCACATTTCTTAATAAACTGGAAAGAATCTTTAAACAGTGTAGGCCAAAAATAACCAGCCCTTAAAATATTGTGAGTAGTAGTTTTTGTTGAATAATGCCCCCTACAAACACCAGCATGCATTTCATTCAAGACCTTTTCTACCTGATATTTGTCAAGGCAAAACAACAAAATTCCATCCCTATTTTTCTAGTACAAATCCCCTTGTATCAATGTGTATTTTTGAGCTTGTAATTTCAAAGCCCTCTTTTGATTGTTAGTCATATGCTCTAGACATTTGGCATTCTTAATGAAATATATAATACAGCATAACATGGCTGCATCTCAATACTTTTTATTGTCAGGTCTGATGTTCCTTCATTGTTAATCTAGACCAAATCCATGTTTTCTTTAATCATTAGTTTTGCTAAACCTAGTCCTCTCACTAGCTTGGTGATATGGATTTCCAAATTGAATTCTTAAATCCTGGTGATCCATTTGCATCTTTTACCAGTGACCTCTAACTATGTAAGAACATCCTTAACTGTTGCATGTGGAACATATGCAATAACCTTAGCACAAAATAAATAAGGTCTAAAAGATTTCATAGCTTTTACAGATGCATATGCCTACTTTTCCATCATTTCATAATTTAATTCAGCTGTCTGCAAGGATTTACTAAAAAATGCAATCAGATGCTCAAAATTTTCTTCATCCTTTTGTAATAGTACAACAACAATAGTGTGAAATGATGCAAAAGAGAAAAGTGAGAAAGGCTTGATGTAGTCAGGGGATTTTAATACAGGTGCCTCCTGAACAACTTCCTTAATTTTGTCAAAGGCACTTTGAGCTTCAACAGTCCACTGGAATTTAACTTCCTTTTTGAGTAACTTGACTATTAGTTTGACAATTTTAGCAAAATTGGGAATGAACCTCCTCACAAAATTGATTTTTCCTAAAAAAGATTGCACAC
Source organism: Chamaecyparis obtusa (assembly GCA_027943335.1). NCBI lineage: Eukaryota > Viridiplantae > Streptophyta > Pinopsida > Cupressales > Cupressaceae > Chamaecyparis > Chamaecyparis obtusa. Next base: position 105,496 of record BSBK01008386.1, on the reverse strand, counting down.
CCTTGAGATTTTTAGGTGTAGAGACCTTCTTGATTGCTTCTGTTGTCTCTAAATCAATTCTTATTTCTTCTTTTGATACAATGCATCCCAACAATTTTCCTTCTTTAACTACAAAATTACACTTCTTGGGATTCAGGGATACACCATATTCTAGAGCTTTATCAAAAGTCTTTTCAAGATGTGAACAATGATCCTTAGCCCTTTTGGAATAGACAGTCATGTCATCCTGGTACACAACCATAAACAAGTCTATATACTCTTTGAAAGAAACATCCATGGCTCTTTGAAAAGTTGCTCCAGCATTCCTAAGGCCAAATGGCATTCTGACATGCACATAAGTTCACCAAGGTGTTGTGAATGCTATTTTAAATTGCTCAAATTCTTTTACCAGCACTTGGTTATACTCGAAGAAACCATCCATCATAGATAGTAATTCACATCTAGTGACTTTATGCAACATTGCTTCCATATTGGGTAGACAATAGTTGTCTTTTAATGATGCAACATTTAGGTTTCTAAAGTCCACACATAGTCTAATATCACCATTTTTCTTTCTAACTAGGAGCAGGTTAGATACCCACATTGAGTACCTTATAGGCTGAATTATCCTTGCATCACTTAACTTAACCAATTCCTATTATATTTTAGGAGCCAATAATGGATTAATAGGTCTCTGTTTCTGCCTAAATGGCTTAATATCTTGTTTCAATGGGATGTCATGTTGGAAGAGATCCTCCTATAGGCTTTCAAGTCATCATAAGACCATGCAAACACACACTTGTGTTTCCTTAACAGCTTGATCAGATTATATCTTATTTGAGGATCCAATCCTTTTCCAATATAGACCATTCGAGGTGTGTTATATGATCCCAAGTTTACTTCCTCCAAATCTTTTATTTTAGCATTACTAGTTTTTAACATGTGATCATCTTGACTACTATATAATGCTTTTCATTTAGTTAAACCCTTAGGAATATCATTTATATTCAACTAGATCACTTCATTTCCCATAACCATATCTTTACCATCAATTTCCTCAACTAAAGTGTTACAGTCTATAATTTGATCTTCATACATGTCAAGGCATTGAATAAACTTTAAAATGTCATGGTCATCTTCAAAGACCTTCCAATTATAAATATTATTTGGAACAACAGGCCTACCTTTTATTTCAACTATTGATACTCTAGACAAGGTTACATCATCTCCTTTTAAGGTAACATTGGCTAAAAAATCAGCCATCATATTTTTAGACTTTTCCACCCAACAAATGTTAAAAGAATCAAATAATATGATCCAAAATAACATGCTTATATAGCTTCAATTTATCATTTTTGACAGCATATTTGGATCTAACTTGTGCCACCACAAGTTCAGAATCACCAAAAACTTTTAAACATTGTATCCCATGTTTAATGGCAATGTTCAATCCTGAAGACAATGTTTCATATTCAGCAATGTTATTTGTGCATTGAAAAATCAATAAGAAGGAATACTTGAAAGTGGTACCTGATGGAGATATGAATAGAAATCCAACTCCTAAGCCTTCTTTTGATTAAGATCCATCAAAATACATTTTCCATTGTCCATTTTGTTGTTGCTTCAGTTCTTCAGTCAGTGGATCTGTATCTTCCTTCTGTGGAATGGGTTTTTCCACTCTAAAATTTTCCATATCAACATCCACACAACAATTTAGATCGTCAACATCAGTCAGTTAATCATGTGTTCTACTTTCTCTGGATACTTTCACATTATTTCCATCAATGTTAAATTTTGCAAAGGATAAATCACACTAGATACTACCTCCCATTGAAGAACTCAACTTTCTAGATAGTAACATTGTTAGAATAACTGAGTGGGGGGTGAATCAGTTAACGAATATCCCAATACAAAATGTATAATCCAAAACAAATTCTTCAATTTCTGCTACTCGGTAAACATAAAATACTTTCACTGTTTGTGTTTTTACCGATTGTCAGTCTAAACTTTATAATAGTTACCGATCAAATCTAACATGTAATATGCAAAGTATGATAACAAACAAATATCACAATCAACACATAACACAAGAGATTTAACGTGGAAACCTTGTGAAGGGAAAAACCACCTAGGACCGGCAACCCAAAATTGTTCACTCTTCTAAAGTGAGGTCAGTGAAGACCCAACCCTATTAAAGGTTACAAACACACTATTAGGTGTGACCTTGTTAGAGGATTTTAGACCAAAAGTTATCATCCAACCAGCAGTCACTCTGGGGTTGATAGGATAAAAATGTTCACTCTATGAATGAAGCATCAAAAGACTTTCATAGTCCACTCGGTTAAGAGATTTGACTATTTACAATGGCTAAATATGTAACAATAGATGATCTACCTTGAAACAACTTTAATTTTTAGTTTACAGATCAATGTTTAGCTCATTCAAATATTTCTAATCAATATTCCACTTCAGATTCAATACTATATCAACTTACTATCCATCGGTAATTGCTCTTTGTAGCTCGGTAACTATTCTATAGCTCGGTTCTCATTAACCAGTATGATTAGAATGCATGAAAACTTCTTCATGTGATAATTCTATAGTATCTTCTTCTTTTGGCACTGTTTCAACTGTGAAACCAATGTCTCTTATATAGATGAGTAAATCATTTCCTTTTCCTCCATCAAATTTTGCTGCTTAATCATATTCATAGATTTTGCCACTTCAGGCTTCCTTAGCTGATGTTTCAATAACACATTTCAATCTGGTCCATTAGATCCTTTTGATTTGTGTTAGCCGTCGATCTTCAAAACAAACCTTATCTGTTACCTCTATTTCATACACTTTACAGCTCATCACTTTATTGACTAAACTAATCATTTAATTCCTTTCTATTTTTCTCAGTTAACAAAGAAAATACGTCAGTGAACACAAGCTCAGTTAACACTGCACTCGGTATACACTATATTCCATCGATGTATACTGAAATGCCTTATTTATCGACAACACTGCTTTGTGTCTTTGAGCTCTATTCTTCATCATAGATGAATGCAACATAATAAAGTCAATTCCATCAAGTCATAGACTCATCAACAAGTTACTTAGTGTATTCCTTATCCTCATCTAACATATACATCTTCCTCATGTAGATATTTCTATTCTTCATCTCTTTCACCTTCCTTCAGATGTGTCGGTATAGTAACTTACAAGATAAGTATTGTCAAGCTAGTTGACATCAATTACAACATAATACTAATTTAATCATCTTGAATTATCTAATCATCAACTCCTTAGTAATCTTGAATTATAGATTCTACATTCTGGTTTCAAATTAGTTGTAGTTCATCAATCTCTCCCTTTGGCATTGATGGCAACTCAAGTAATATGAAATGTACCATACACATACCAAACATGTATTCTACAACTTTGTGATCAAATGCTTTGCAAGCTCTCCCTAGCTTAATATGTTTAATCACTACGTTAATCACCATCATTATAAAATATAGCTTTATCATTCTGTAGATATAGCCTTTTCAGTTTAGATTATCTCTCCCTTAGATAGTTCTCATCGGTGGATATCTCCTTTTCTTTTTTCATATTATTTATCTCTCTCTTTGACAACAATCCCAAAGAAAGAAATAAATAATCAGCTCTTGAAGTATCTAAGTAACTCTTTGTTGTCCATTACTTCCTTTGTATAAATGATCTTCTGATAAAATTACGCTGATGCAACATCCAGATCACATTAGTGACCGATAGACAAGGGACGGACCCCAAGTCTACTCCTCAAGTATTCAAATGCGTCCTTCGGTAGAGGCTTTGTAAAGATATTTGCAAGTTGTTCTTAAGATGTAACAAATTCTAATTTTACTTTCTTCTCTTGTACTTATTCTCTTAAGTAATGATACTTAATAGATATATGCTTTGTCTTAGAGTGCATCATAGGATTCTTTGAAATATTAATTGCACTTGTGTTGTCATAGTACATAATCATCGGGTCACTGATTACCTCATTCATTCCTTCCAACACTTGCTTGATATATGCAATGTTTGAGCAATTAGTAGTAGTAGCAACATACTCTGCTTCAACTATCGATTGAGAAATGCAAGCCTACTTTTTACTTGTCCAAGTTACAAGTCTTTCACCAAAGAAAAATGGTCCTCTTGTGGTACTTTTTCTATCATCCACATTTCTAGCCCAATCAGCATTGGTATAAACCTTCAGGTCAAAATTTCCTTCCTTAGGATACCATAAACCATAATCCTCTATATTTTTCAGATATCTAAAGATTCTTTTAGTAGCAATCATGTGTGATTCTCTAGGATTAGCAGAATATCTAGGAAAAATTCCCACAGCATGTCCTATATCTGGTCTACTGTGAACTACATACATGAGCTTACCAATCATGGATCGGTAAAGTGTCTAATTTACCTCTGTAGTTTCATCTTCCTTTGTCAATTTACTTCTAGTAGCCATCAGTGTTCCCATAGGTTTAGCATCTTCCATGCCAAATGTCTTCAAGACTTCCTTTATGTATTTGGACTGTGTGATGAATATCGCATCGCTCTGTTGAATCACTTGTAGTCCTAGAAAAAACTTAATGTCTCTGAAAATAGACATTTCAAATTCCTTTTGCATTTCATCAGCAAAGGCTTTACATATATGATCTTTTCCTCCAAAGATAATATCATCCACAAATATCTCAGCAATAATAATAGTGTCATTAGTATCTCCTTTCATATACAAATTGTTGTTTTCACTTGTTCTAATAAATCTAATACTTAGCAAATAAGTATGCAGTCTTTCATACCAGGCTCTCGGTGCTTGCTTCAAACCATATAAAGCTTTGTGTAATCTACATACCATGTCTTTTTTGTCTAGATGAACAAACCCTTCCAGTTGTTCTATGTAGACTTCTTCAAGTATACCATTTAGAAATGCTAACTTCACATCCATTTGATAGACTTTGAATTTCTTGTGTGCAGCATATGCAAGTAGCATTCTAACTCCTTCCAATCTAGCAATAGAAAAAAATGTTTCACCATAGTCAATGCCTTCTTCCTGTGCATATCCCTTGCATACTAATCTAGCTTTATTTCTTGTAACTTCACCATTTTCATTCATCTTATTCCTGAATATCCATTTAGTACTGATAACATTCTTGTCTTTTGGTCGGGGTACTAAGGACCATGTTTTTTTCTTCTCTATTTTCTCTATTTCTTCTTTCATTGCATTAATCCATTCATCATTTTCTAATGTAACTTTTACATTTCTCGGTTCAAATTCATAAACTAGACATGTACCTTGTCTTGCTTTTCTCCTAGTTTGCATTCTAGCTTGTCTGTCTCCAATAATTTGTGTCTCAAGATGATGTCTCCTAAAAAATCTTTCCAGTACTCAGTTTCTTCTTTCTTGTTCATCCTATTCAGGTTCATTAGCTTGCTTGGTAGCTCCATCTTGTTCGTCAATTTGTTCTTCCTGCTATTTTGCATTGTTTTCCTATTGACCAGTTATCACAGTTTGTGGTTTCAGTTGGTACTCTGGATGTTCAATGTAAGTGAATCTACCATAGTCTTCTAGTTCCTTTCTTTCTTCTATGTTCTTATCATCAAACTCATCAACATGAACATTAGTACTTTCAATTATCTTATTTGTAACCTTATTTAGACATTTCTATGCTTTACTCTTAGTAGAATATCCTAAGAATATTCCTTTATCACCTTTAGAATCAAATTTCCCATTTCTCTCATCTTTTGGAATAAAGCATTTTCTTCCAAAAATCTTGAAATAACTTACAGTAGGCTTGTGTCCAAACCATAGCTCATAAGGTGTCTGGTTGGAGTCGTTCTTCAGTTATACTTGGTTAAGCACATATATAGTTGTGCTGACAACTTCCCTCCAATATGTCTGAGCAACATTCTTTTGTATCATTAGTGTTCTAGCACAGTTAATGCTTGACCTGTTCCTTCTTTTAGCAATCCCATTTTGCTGAGGTGTCCTCGGTGCAAAGACCTGTCTCTTAATACCATTCGCATTATAGAAATTAGTAAATTCATCAGAGATAAATTCACCTCCTCTATCAGATCTTAAGCATTTAATTTCTTTTCCAGTCTCTTTTTATAACTTTTCCTTATACCACTTAAACATCTTACAAGCTTCAGATTTCTCTTTCAGGAACATAACAGTCATCAGTCTAGTATAGTCATAAAAAAAAAGAATAAAGTATCTATCACTGTAATAAATCTAAGTTCTCATAGGACCACATAGGTCAGTATGAACCAACTCAAGTATCTTCTTTGTTGATTATTCTTTGCTCCTAAAACTAGACTTAGTCATCTTACCTTTTTGACATTCATGGCATATAGCATGATCCGGTTTAGACAAGTTAGGAAACCCTCTAACTCTTTTCTTCTTACTAATCTTGATCATGTTATCAAAATTCACATTACATAACCTTTTATGCCACAACCATGCATCTTCATCTTTCATTAATAAACAAGAAGACTGATCAATATCAAGATAAAATAGATTACCTCTAGATTGTGTACCGGTTCTGACAAGTCTTCCTCCATCATAATAAATCTTCACCTTTTTTCTCTCAAAAGCAAGTCAGTGGCATGAATTGTTCAACTATGCCACACTTAATAGATTATAGTTCAATCCATCAACCTAGTATGCATTTTCGCATTTTATTCTATCATTGATCATTAGTGAACCTTTACCTCTCACCATACAAGGTGCATCATTTCCCATTCTCATAGATCCTCCATTATATTCATATAGTTGATCAAATTTCTCTAAATCACTGGTCATATGATGTGTACAGCCACTGTCTATGATCCATGTTTCATTTTTTTTTACTCTAGAGATTAGTGTTGTCTCTTCATGTTTCTCTTCTTCCTCTAAGTCATCTTTCATAGAAACAAATACTACTTCTACATCATCATAAGTGTCAGATTTAGATTCAAATTCTTCAGCTATGTAACATACCTTTTTCCCTTTGTCATAGCTATCTCAGTTGTCTCTGTTGTTGTGTCGGTAGCCTCTGTTAACTCTTCTCCCATAACTTCCTTCCAATTGGTCTTTGGATCTTTCATCATCTTTCTTGTTTAGACATCTAGCAGTGATGTGGCCAACTTCTTTACAATTAAAACATGCCGAAGGTAGCTTACCTCTATATCTTCCTTTTCCTTTGGGTAATCTTCTAGCCATGAGAGCTTCAAGCTCATCAAGTTCATCATTGGTATTACTATCAATATCATAATTCTTATCATTTCTGCTACTAGACTTACCAATGTTCAAAGAAGACATGAAAACTAATTCAACAGATGGTACAACACTATTGTCCAAGTTATTCAATTCAAAAGTTGTAAGCTTACCGATCAGAGTGTCAAGGGTGAGGTTGGATGTAGTCCTTGTTTCATGAATTGCAAAGATCCTGATCGCATAAACTGGCAACAAAGTTCTAAGAATCTTACTTATAACTGTTTCATCATCAATCACTCCATCAGATTCTCTAATAGCATGTAATACCTCTTTCAGTCTATTTGTGTATTGCACAATGTTCTCACCTTCCTTCATCTTCATATCATTGAATCTACCTCTTAGGCTTTCAACTCGGGCCCTCTTAACATTCAAATCTCTATTGTATATTAGATTTAGCTTGTCCCACATATTTTTAGCAGTATCACAATCCTTGATGTCTTCAAATTCAGCATCGGTATAGGCAACAACAAGTTCCATCATAGTAATATTATGTTCATTCCTATCCTTTAGTTGATCAGGAGTTAAGGGACTAGTGGGCGGTTGTATATAGCCATTCAACATTAGGTCTAGTATAGAATTCCCAATTCCAGATATGTGCAACTTCATCCAGCTCTGTCATACTGTGAAGTTCTCTTTGTTCTATCTTAGCACTTCCCTCTTATACATCTTGAGACCTTTGTGCTTAAGTCCTTAAAACTTTGTTCTAAGCAACCACAACTCTGATACCAATTGTTAGAATAACTGAGAGGGGGGTGAATCAGTTAATCACTATCCCAATACAAAATGTATAATCCAAAACAAATTCTTCAATTTCTGCTACTTGGTAAACATAAAATACTTTCACTATCTATGTTTTTACTGATTGTCAGTCTAAACTTTATAATAGTTACCGATCAAATCTAACATGTAATATGTAAAGTATGATAACAAACAAATATAAGAATCAACACATAACACAAGAGATTTAACGTGGAAACCTTGTGAAGGGAAAAAACACCTGGGACTGACAACCCAAAATTGTTCACTCTTCTGAAGTGAGGTCAGTGAAGACCCAACCCTATTAGGTGTGACCTTGTTAGAGGATTTTAGACCAAAAGTTATCATCCAACTAGTAGTCACTCTGGGGTTGATAGGATAACAATGTTCACTCTATGAATGAAGCATCAAAAGACTTTCATAGTCCACTCGGTTAAGAGATTTGACTATGTACAATGGTTAAATATGTAATAGTAGATGATATGCCTTGAAACAACTTTAATTTGTAGTTTACAAATCAATGTTCAGCTCATTCAAATATTTCTGATCAATATTCCACTTCAGATACAATACTATATCAACTTACTGTCCATCGGTAATTGCTCTTTGTAGCTCGGTAACTATTTTGTAGCTCGGTTCTCATTAACCAGTATGATCAGAATGCATGAAAACTTTTTCAACTATGAAACCAAATTCTCTTATATAGACGAGTAAATCATTTTCTTTTCCTCCATCAGATTTTGCCGCTTAATCATATTCATAGATTTTGTCGCTTTAGGCTTCCTCAACTCATGTGTCAGTAACATGTTTCAATATGCTCCATTAGATCCTTTTGATTTATGTTAGCCATCAATCTTCATAACAAACCTTATCTCTTACCTCGATTTCATACACTTTACAGCTCATCACTTTATCAGCTAAACTGATCATTTAATTCCTTTCTATTTTGCTTAGTTAACAAAGAAAATGCATCGGTGAACACAAGCTTAGTTAACACTATGCTTGGTATACACTACATTACATCGGTGTATAGTCAAATGCCTTATTTACCGACAATAATGCTTTGTGTCTTTGAGCTCTATTCTTCATCATAGATGAATGCAACATAATAAAGTCAATTCCATCAAGTCATAGACTCATCAATAAGTTAATTAGTGTATTCCTTATCCTCATCTGACATATACATCTTCCTCATGTAGATATTTATGTTCTTCATCTCTTTCACCTTCCTTCAGATGTGTCGGTATAGTAACTTACACGATAAGTATTGTCAAGCTAGTTGACATCAATGACAACATAATACTAATTTAATCATCTTGGATTATCTAATCATCAACTGCTTAGTAATATTGAATTATAGATTCTTCATTCTAGTTCCAAATTAGTTTTAGTTCATCAAACATTCCATAGTGAGGTGGGATGTCAACCACTAGAACACTCATGGTTAACAACTTATCTCGGAAGGCTTCCAACCTATAGGGTAGTGCTCTTATAGTACCAACAACAGGGACTTATCTTGAATCCATAGCTTAGCATCTCCCATGAGGTGTATCAACACTTAAACCTAAAGACTTCATTATTTCTGCCGGCATAAGTGTATTGGAAGCCCTTGAATCCATCATACAATTTTTTAAAATCTTTCCATTTACTATTAAAGATAAAAAGAAAGGAGCAACCATTCCTAACACAGTATTGACAATATTGGTATCCAAATAAATTTGAGGGATCTCAGAAATAATTTCACCACACTGATTTTCATTTGAATCACTTACTGAGGCAACTAGTTTACCAACCTTAGTGGGATTTGAGTGTCAGAAGGAGTAACTCCATTCACCCAACTCAAAGCCTTATCTTTGTGTTCCTCTATTCTCATCATTTCTAACAAGGGGACCTTAACAATGATTTGTGATAATAGTCTTCCCATATCAACCGGGATATACTTGGGGTCAACTATGTCTTGCTTAATAATGGTGACCTCCTTATTTTCCTCATGTTCTGTAAGGCCAGGATGATCCTTGTTTTGGGTTTTGACTTCCTTTTGGGGAGAAATGGTAGTTTCCTCAAGAGGTTTAGCCTTTACTCTATAAGCCATATTTGGAGAAGCCAAAGAGGCATTCTTTTTTATCTTAGTCCTACTAACAACTTCTGTAGCCTTATGCTTATCTTGAGCTTGTTTCACATCCTTGTCTGACTTCTTGATGAATATACCAGATGGCTTTTGACTTGAATCACCCACTACCCTATTTCTTAAATTATAGTTACTCTTGGCTTGGGTAACCATATCTGCTATGGTTTGTGCAATTTCTTCATCAGAAGGTCTTCTTAACACCACTGATTCATCATTTCTTAAAGTGTTACACTGGACTTTATCCAACTGACTATCTTCCTCATCAGAAAAAACTCGCTGATGGTAAACCTCGCTTCTAACTTGGGAAATTGCAACATATTGACCCTCATCTTCTTCAGTAGAATCCACTTCATCATACAAAGATGAAGAAGTCATGGCACATCCTCGATTATCATAAGATTCTTCATCATTACTTTCTTGCTCTCCATCTACAAAGACATTCTGAGCAATTACACAGTAATAAGGATCATGAGGTGATTGACAAAAAATACACCATGGAACATCATCATTCATGTTTACTAAATTCCTATGTAATGGGTTAGGAGTTTTATCACTGGGTTTTTCCCTTTTTTAGGAAGGATTGGCTTTCCATCTTTCCACTAAGTGTTATAGGGATAGTTCTACATTCTTGGTAACTTGTTAAAGTTATTGAAGGACATCCTATCATTTCCTTGCACTCTAATGTTTTTAGCTTGACCAAGCTTCAACTCTTTTATTGCTCTCAATATTTTCTTCAAAGTATCATCATCGTTTGGTTTTGTATCAGATTTCCCTAGTTCTTTTCTATTAGGGATTGGAGCTTTATAATCATCCCTTCTTCCTAGCTTCCCTGATATGCTTCTATTGCTTTCTATGTTAATGGCCAATTTGTAAGCCTCTACAAGATTTCTACGGTTTTTATCTCTTAAGAGATATCCCATCTTTGAATCAAAATCATTTAGTTAAGTGAACAAATAGATCTTATCATCCAATCTGATGATTTGCAACGATTTATTTGTGGCTTTCTGGAATCTGACATTAAACTCAACAACACCCTCCTTCTAATTTTTCTTGATGTTATTGAATTCATTCAGCACGAAACCTTCATTATTTTTATCTCCATATTGTTCCTTGAAATAGTGCTTGAACTGTTCCCATGAACTTATGCTAGCATGAGGTAAATTCTTAAACCAATCTCTGGCATCTTCAGTCAAAGATTGAAAAAAAAGTTTCATAATTACATCATCAGGCTCAACGTTGTAGTCATTTATTACATCAATTAAATTTTTCAAATGTTCCTCACAAGTAACTGCATTACTTCCAATGAATTTTGGGAGTTTTTTCCTGATCTCATCAGGGAGAGGATTAGGATACCCGGGGATCCCTATACAAACCAATTGCTTATGTCTCTCATGGATAGATCCTATTTGAGATGGACCAGCACCTAAAGATGTGAATGTTTGGATATTTGAAATAGTAGAATTCTTGGGCATGCCTATAGTTTTGGCAACATTTGAAACATTTTCACCTTGTGCTAATGAAGTGGATACTGTATTAGCAGGTCCTGAAGATTGTCTAAGGAACTCAATCTTTCTTTTCATCTCAGCTATAGTAGCTTCTAGCTCTTCCTTTTCTAATTATTTTGCCAACAATTCATGTTCTCTCTTGGCCTTCTCAAGGTCAGCATCTAATCTTGTTTCTTGGTCTAAAGGTTTTTGGGTATGATTTGGTTCATTGATTGAAATTCCTACAACCTTTTGTTTACCCTTGTCTCTGGGATTTCTAATTTCATGTACTTCTTGGATAATGGGTTGTTCGTTTGCTTGTTCTAATATAGGAACATAATTTATAGCTTCATCATCCAATAATTGTTTCTTCAATTGTTCAGCTATTATCATAGCATTTATAATCTTTTATTATTTCTCTTTTTCTCTTCTTTGCCTTATTGCAGCTTTCTCATGGATCTTTCTTTCCAATTCAAAAATTTCTTCAAAAATATCTTTTAGAATCTAGGAGGGTTGTTTCTGATGACGAATTCTTGGCAAGGACTTCTTTCTAGTGGTCATTAGGTATCTGGTGACCTTGTAAGGAGGAACCAAGGGGAAAAGAAGGAACAAACTCTTGTCTATTCCTACTTTGGCTTCTAGATCTTCTATTATTTCTAGGGATTCCTCTTGTATGAGGTTGTGCTCTCCCTCCATCTTTCTCAGAGGGTGAATAGTAATCTTCATACTGATTTAAGCCCAAATCAACTGCTTCCTCATATTTTGATGTTTTCCCTCTTGGTTTGTTTGAACATGATCTTCTGTCCTTACATCTCCTTTCTATTTCCATGTGAAAGACATGTCATTACTATTTCTCTCCCTCCTCATTTGATTTCATCTTGAGGTAACTGGAAGTTCTCCTTCTAAATTTTCTTCTAGATGTTCTTTTCTCCAAGATCTTGTATTCTTATGGGTCATTATGAAATAAAGGATCTCCTATGGAAAACTTGCACAAAGATTTTTGTAAAGAGTCACCACCCAATTTCTTCTTGGAATTTTGGAAATACTATTCTTGGGAGAAAATAGAAAATATAAGAAAAGCTCTTAAAGTGACAAGAGATAGAAAGACGAAAGGATAACTCTGATCTTCAATAGTGACTGACTAGTATGGAATGAGCAGGACAGGAGTCAAACTCAACTTGAAACCTACATCACTTACAACTTTGTAGAAAATTTTAACTATTCCCCAACAGAGTCACCAATTTGTTAGGGATTTTTCTTGTAGGATCAAACTTGATAGATGTATGGGCCTGTTTCTTAGTTTGAAAGGGATTCCAAGTTTGCAAGAAAAACCTAATTAATGAGGATAAAAGGGGATCCTCCTTCTGCTAAATGAGCTCCATAGGACTCAGGTGGGTATTGCCTATGATAGGTTATTATTTTCAAGTAATCTTGTAGATTAGGTGGATTGATTCTTCATTGCTTTGCCATTAATTCTTCAAATTAATTCAATAGAACATTATTACTCTACAAACAACCCATAATATCCTAATGCAGAGTATCATAATGAAAACTATAAGTGTAAAATCATGGAGTAGTGGTGTAAGGACATTCATCCTTCTTCTTTTTACGAGTTAAACTCAAGGAAGGGTAACCTCTCAATTCTTTCTTTAAGGAATCACTAAAAATGAACTGATACCACTTGGATATAGTTCTCTCAAAACATTAGCTAAATTCTTGAAAGTAAAAGTACTGGTAATAAAATGAAATTTGATTATTCTAAGGATTGCAAAAGATAATACTTAAGATAAAACACACTTCAAACCAGTGCCTCAATCCAATGGGAAAAATAGTTCTTAATGCAAATCCACAAGTCCTTTTAAAGAAATATGATAGTGTGCCTTACATACAACCTACAATCCAAATATGATACCTTGCAAAATATTTTGTCTATCTAATGTTATTAATATCAATATCCCTACAAATTTATTTACTTCCTAAAATTGATAATAAGGTTTTTAATTCTCTCCTTGAGAGAAACTCATAATCAATTACAGAAATTGCTTAACAATTAGTATATTTTAAATGCCTTACATATAAAACATACAAGAGTAAATACAAAAACAAAGAGACAATTACAACAAGAGATAGGAATTGTACTATATTTATATTAAAGAAGACTTACAATTTACATAAGAATACTCATGCCTAGAAATTCTGACACAAAATTCAAAAGCCTGGTTTGTGACAATTTTAATTGATTTTCTATTATCTTTCATCCAGCCTCCGAAAATTGATGTTACAATTCTATATATATTCAACCATCTTGGAATTCTCTTATCAATTAGAATTCAACAAGCTTCGGATGGTAGAAAACCCTAACCATAAAAGCATAAAAGACAAAGCAATGAAAGACAAGATACAATACACCCTTAGGCGGTGGAAAGACAAAATTTTCTTGGATTGTTGTGCAGCCTAGATTGCTAATAATTGACACATTTATCTACAAGTATTCATGATAGCTTGTTTAGTTATAACTAGATATGGTGACCACCATTCTGAATAACTTACACCATTCTTAAATGATAGCTTATCATCCCTGTATTTTGAGCTCAAGTGTCAGGTGTTCCAGATGTCTTCCTCAATCTTCATCCAAGATATCCAAGTCAATTGTAGTGGATTTGATTTTCTTGGGCTTTGTCAACTCATCCCACACAGCTACTTCTTCCTTTGTTGGCCATTTAAAGTCCTGGACAATTTGCAATTATGCCTTCTATCTTCCCCACCTAGCATCTGTGATTGCTTTGACATCTGTTGAAAATTTGGTGAGCTCTGTCTCTGCCTTAATAGAATCATCCAAGGTCTTATTGAACCTCTCTATATCTACTTCATTACCTTCACCTAAAAATGCCTCCTTTCTAGGTAGAATAAGATCAAAATCTGATCTCCATTGATCAAGGCTCTTTATGGCTCCATCTGCATTCTTGATAGAAAGAATAAATTTGTTGGAACTGGAGTTGAGCATGGCTATCTTAGCCTCAATTAGATTTTCCTTACCTTTAAAAATTTTTAATATGGCCTTAATTCTATCTATCTCCTCACCAACCCGTAGAACTATTTCTAGAATATCATTCCTCAAAGATTGAGCAAAAGCCAATCTCTCAAAAAGTGGTTCCCTAATAGACCAGGTTGCATAATATCCATTCAAAATTTGAACATGGTTATTAACTTCCAATTGTAACTTTGGCAACTTGTTGTAAACAATAAAAACCAAATCTAATTTATCCTTGATCATATCCACTCTGTGCTACAGAATTTTTAATAAGGCCTGCAAGATAGCCTCATTTTTCTCTACATTTATCTTTTCTAACTTTGCAGCCACCTCCTCTTCTGACATCCCTTGTGCCTCAGTTAATGCAAGTTGCTCAAGAGGTGCAGGAGCATTCACAAGCGTATTCATAACTTGTAATTCTAAATCTTTCAAGGATTTCTCAAGCGCCTTCTCCCTTATTATTCAAAGATCTCTGTCTTTTAGCAATGCACTGTAGTCTTCAATAAGGGAACCTTATCTCTTTGACTGTTACTTTGTTTTATCTTCATTTAATTTGGCAAAATGAGTCAATACCTGAGAAATCTCTACCTTCCCTATATTGTGGTTGCACCATACAATTCTATCTCCTTCCATCTACTCTTTTACAATCAGAATTGAAGGCTTTTTATCCTTAGGATAAAGGCTCCACAAGGCTAATGCTTAATTTTTTGGGCTATACACAAATCCTCTAACAATGTCTCCCACTTGAGTCTCTGAAGATAGAGTTATGTCTTCTTGTCTCTTAATTTGATCAATAATAAAATCAAAATATAAGTTCCACCCATGCACAAGTAGCATGTTTCTCTTTTTCACCAGTTGTCCGGCCTCATATGGGATGAAATTCTTAGCCTCAGGGTCATGCTCCCTCAATTGTTGTACTACCTCCTTTGGCACTTGGCCTTCTTCAGTGATTTGCGCATTTGAAGCAACCTATTGTTGTTTATATCAAATCAGGAAGCTCTTGAATTCCTCTAACTCTATGAAACTGTCATCCTTCAAGAAGGCATCCAACTCAATCATTCTTTCTGTACACACTAAAATGGTGCACTTCTATGGATCATTACATACAAGGAAACTCAAGAATGAGCCCTCACAAATTGATCCATAGCTCCCTAGGCATGAAGTGTAAGGGCTTTTAAGAATGCTCTCAGCTAGAGCTATTTAGCCTATAACCTTGCTAGTAAACCATGAAATGGGAGATTCAATGAAGAAAAGGGCAAGAATGCCAATATCCTCAAGAATGAAGAATGAAAATGCAATGCAACTATACTAGAAATGGAAATGCAAGTTAAGTTATGAAAAGAAATATGCAAGTGTTACAACCCAAGCTAATTAATCTATGTGAGCTAATCTAGAGCATAGAAATGAAGCTAATCTAAGAAAGCATAAATATGAAGCTAAGCTAAGAATGTAAGAATGAGATGTAGAATGCAAGAATGAGATGTAGATGCTAAGAATGCTCCAAATATTCAAAAGCTCCAAAGTGTACCTAGAAAACCTGCAGCATAATATTAGCATAAAAAGTTGGGGATGTAGAATGAAGAAGAGAGCTCTCCTTTTATAAGAAATGAAAGGGAATGGACCATGGAGATTAAGAGGCAAAAGATTTAATCAAGGGTGGAGCTTGAAAGAGGAGCAATCCATGTGCACAAATATCCTCCAATGAGAAAATAGGAGTTGACTTTTGTGTCCATATGAGACAAAAAGTGTTTTTTACCTTTTTATAAAATAAGAATAATGCTTTATTTGTGCAACTTAGGATAAGAGAAAAAGTGGGGGCTTTTTATTTAATAAAAGGGGAGGAAATATTCCTTTTAATTAAATAAAGACTTAGGATAAGATGGTTAGCCCATAGAAAATAATCGAATAAATGATAGAACTAGGATTTGATCAAGAACAAGCAATTTATGATTTAGCAAAAGGGTCTAATAGTCTAGGTGACCATTTTTAGGTGTATACATTTGCCCCTCTTTGACTAATGTGTGATCGATCTGGGAACACATGCAGTCAAAGAATGAAGTTGAAATGTGAGATCGATTTGGGATCACAAAGCAACTCAGATCAGCCAAGAAGGCAAGAGATAGCCAAGAAGGCAAGCAATAGCGTTCTGACTCCAAAGAATGAAGTGCAGAAAAATAGCAAATCCTGCATGGTCAGCCTGGTAGTGACAGTAATGAACACTTAGGAAAGAGATAGCCAATAAGATATGATGTGTCTGCCCCCTCAGGATCGAAAGTGAAATCCAAGTAGAGGGAAAGCAGAAGCAAGAGCAGCATGATCAAATCACTAGAAATCATAATCGAAGATGAAAGAATAGAATAACTATCAAGCAGTGAAGATATGCCCCACACATGGGACACGGGGCATGAACCGATCGATCCCTCAACTCGTAAACACCATGGAGGGGGATTGGAACTTGGGATGTGAAAGTGAATGAAAGACTAGAAGTTTGAAAGAGATGGAGATGAAGAGGTGAAGAATGCCCCAACGAAGATCGAAGGATCAGGCCTCAATAGGTTACCTAACTGCACTAAAGGGGAAGAAAGGCGATTTTGGTGATCAAGGTTAACTCAGATTTTGGTTTCGATCCTGAAATGAATAGAAAATGATGGGATATGAAAGACCAAAAGTGAAAGACATGATTAGGAAGAAGCGAAAGGTGAGCGCAGTTGATTAACAAGTCCATGAAAGATGAAAGGAGAGCTCTCTCCATATGCAAGATGCAAAACTAAACTAACATGAACTTAAGAATGCAAACTACATGAAAAGTGGTTTACTTGCAAGGTTACAAAGCCAATAGACATCTAATTATCATCATCGAGTGTTATTGGTAGTGTCGCAAGATCATACAATACACACTAGCATAACTATGTGGATCTGAATATGATCTATATCAGATAGAAATGTGGAAATCCCACCTAGGCATCAAAGACATGTAGGTCAAGATGACTAGTGCAGTGAGATCACCTAAGTTTGATATAGCAAGATTATGCTCGCATCGAGACAAAAGAAAGTCAAGATGACTATAAGCATGCACTTGTGAAACAGTTAAAGATAATACCTTGTAGGTCCATAGTGTCAAGTAAGACTAGCATAAATGCTCATGACAGTTAGGACCAACAAAATATACCCACAAGCAGAAAAAGCAATAAAACATGTTCTCATTCCCTCAGTCTTCTAGCTATGCATCATCGAAAATGATCATAGGGGGAGAACACTCAGCAAAGAAAGCATCATAGACAGCACACAAAGAAATAAAGCCAAGCAAGTCTCAGCGAGTCAAGTGCGTGTGTGTAGGTCATAGAATCAAACTTTGAGTATCACATCTGCCAGTGAGAAATATTGCATCATCCAAGACAGCGGGAAGGATATCTGATAAGTGTTAAGAAACACTCGACGCAAGGGTAGTGTTGAAAAACATTGTTGGGGTGGTGTTGAAAAATGCCGTTTGCGAGGTGCCTAAGAAACCCAGATGCACAAAGAGACCAAAGATAAGCTGAAAACAATGGATGCCCCTTAGACTAAGACAAGAGTCAATTCCAGGCTAAGAGAGGCAAAGAGAGAAGTGGAGCAAAGGAGCGCTACGCAAGACTGATAGACATAGGTGCAAGGGTCTCAAGCAGTGCATGCTTCTAGGTTTTCACCACTTGATAGATTTTTTTGTAATTTTTTCAAGACTTTTTATAATTTTTTTTTTATTTTTTTTTGCTACCAAGGCGCCTGTTTCCAGGTTTTCACCAAGGCACTTTTTCAATTTTTTATTTTTTTTTATTTTTTTTATTTTTGAATTGTTTGATTTTTTTGGTGAGATATCAAAGCACCTATTGCTAGGTTTTCACTAGGATGCTCATTTTTTCAGTACTTTTTATGCTTTTTAGGATTTTTTTAGCATCATATATCAATTTTTTTGGTATTTTTTCAGGATCATAAAATATGTACAAAGAATGCCCCAGATAGAAAGGGGCATCAAGAATCTGCTTCCTCTGATGTAGAGAACTAATAGGCCCCAGGCCCAAATGCTGCAACTATGACAATAGGAGGTCTCAACTAGTTCGACCAATAATAACCAGCCCTAAGCAATGTTTGAGCTAGCGGAGGATCATTACAATGTGATCCACATATGCCATCATGGATTTCAGCTAGCACTTTTTCTGACTCCTCTATTTCTAGACACTTAAGGAGAGTTCCGTCTAGACCCTTCCTATACAAGTCACTAGAGACAAAGGCAAAGTGTAAGGGATGGCGGAAGGAATGGCGTGGTGGATTTGCAAGAGGAATATGAGGTGGAAGATATGAAAAGATGGTAGGATTGTAAGATTTGTGAGCAAGATAGCGTAATTCATCCACCAGGAACTTGAAGTGAAATTTATCCTTTTTCATTTGTAAAATGGATGTTGAAGTAACCAAGGCATTACCAACTTTGTTCTTAGCTCTAGGAATGGGCTGAAGTATAACAGATATGAGATAATGCTTGAAGTAGTGCATCATTTTTTTGTAGAGAATCAGCTTGTCATCTTTTATTTGATAATCAATATTTTTGAGCAGATTTTTATTTTTACTTTTCTTAGGTGCGGATACTGCCACAATGTGGTTTTCACCATCCGACCATTGCTCTTTTCTTTTGACTTGATGACTGTGATGTTTGATTGCTGATTCAATCTTTTTTGTGGCTAGTTTGCTAGTGGAAGAAGTAATAGGTGTTGATGCAAGATGAAATGAAGTGACTAGTTCAATAGCATTTATGCGAGGGGCATCATCTCTGGTAATAAGAGAGGTTGAGCCTATAGGGTAAGCTCCAAAAGTAGCTAGATCTAGACTTGTCATAGAAGAACCAGCATGGTCCACTAAGGCAATACGAGGAACAAACTCATCAGACCCCACACAAGACCCATCAACCATGTCAGGTGGGTTACGAGAGGTATGAACCACATCAACATCCATATCTATCATGGGAGGATCTTCTAGAAGAGGCATAAGATGTCGAGAAGTAGAGATACTCATGTCATTATGTGAGAGATCACCTCTTTGTAGTAGTCATGCAATGTTGTGATGTTGTCTATCATAGTGCAATGATTCTTTAGGCACATAGGTTCTAGACATAGAGGCCTCAGCCATATCATCAATAGATATACATTCTTCTCCCCAAAGGAGTGAAGTAGAAGGAAGATCATCTCCCATTTGAGCCATAGTGTGTAGCGGTGACTCATCTATATCTGTGTCTGAATTACTGAGCATGGGAGTATTTCTAGAATCCTCTCTATAGATCCACTCTTGAATAGCTTGTTCTTCTCTTTCTACTTCTAAAGGAATGGATGAAGGAACAAAAGTATCAAAGATCACCATAGTAGAAGTGGAAGGCTTCATCTAATCAGAAGGTCTCCCATATGACCTAGGAGAAATAGGTATAGAAGTAAAGGAATCCAGTGTATATGCACCCATACCAAGGCTCATCATCTTAAGTGATTTCTCAGCAGCAACTAGAGACGTACTAGGATCAACAGTAGGTTCATTGTGAGGAACAAATTTTTCAGCAGTAGCAAGAGCATTAATAGAAATAGTATGGTCTCCAAGAATCACAACTTCAGTGCCATTGTATGAAAATTTGACGCACTGATGATAAGTGGAAGGAACAGCCTGCATGTCATTGATCCAAGGATGACCCAAAATAATGTTATATGCGAGTGGAATGTCCAATACTTGGAAGTTAATATCTTTTGTGGTAGGGCCCACTCGAACAGGCAACGTGACAAGACCTTTGGAAGATCTTTCCACTTCATCATAAGCTTTTATAGTAATCTTCTTCTTAGAATCCACAGCAAATTCTGACAAACCCAACTATTGTATGACATTGAAAGAAACAATATTTAACCCTGCACCATTGTCTATCAGGACTCAACGGACTCGGGTATTGTAGACTAGAACTTCAATGTGTAAAGCTAGATTATGCGGGTGAGCAATAGATATGTCATCTTCTGCAGAAAAGGAGAGAGATAGCGGAGATGAAATGTGGTTGACCATAGCCTGAAATTGATTCGGATCAATGTCATTGGGAACACATGTTGTACGTAGAGCCTCATCAAGAATCTCTCTATGCGAAGAGGATAACTGAAGCAACTCAAGGATAGATATCTGTGCTGGTGTCTTTTGCAAATGTTGGACAAGATCATAGCTAGGGGTGGCTGAAGGAGCCACTTGTTTGGAAGGCAAAGCTTGCTTGGGATCTTACACAGTTTTAAGGACAATCTTGGCTTGCCCCCTAGTAATAGCATTCAGTGTCTCATTTCGGGAAGATGAACTACCACGTGTTTACAAGACTAACTTTGGCTTACCATGATTGGTGTTATTATCATCTTGAGACCTCATCATTAGAACACT
Organism: Chamaecyparis obtusa; assembly: GCA_027943335.1. Classification (NCBI taxonomy): domain Eukaryota; kingdom Viridiplantae; phylum Streptophyta; class Pinopsida; order Cupressales; family Cupressaceae; genus Chamaecyparis; species Chamaecyparis obtusa. The sequence continues at coordinate 84,437 of BSBK01008386.1, read as the reverse complement.
CTCAACGGGCTCTACCATGTTAATCACAAGCGTATTAGAAGGATATGTGTAATTGATCTTTGCATCATGATTCTTCTTATGTGTTTGAGAGGTTTCCCCCTTATCATGCTTAGGTAGAGGATCTTTGAAAGCTATGTGATCAGAATTTTTAGTTAAGCCATTAGTGGAGATTGTGTTGTTATCAATGAGGTCTTGAATATCATCCTTAAGCCTAAAACAATTATCTGTCAGATGTCCCTTATTTCTGTGATAATGGCAGTAATGATCCTCTCTCCACCAATCTGGCTTATTTATTAGATCCTAGTTACCAGGTTTATCAGGAAGCGTAAGATATCCATTGTCAACCAAAGTCTTAAGGATCACATCATAAGGTTCTGCCAACTTGGTATAGAATTGCTTTTGAAATGACTTCTTAGGCTTATCTGCATATTGAGGTTTAGGAGCATTGTGAGTGTTGCTAGCTTCTTGTTGTTTTGCTGCATAGATAGCATTGGAGAGATTGAAAGCGGGCTCTTTAACTTTAGGAGCATCAACAACCCATCATTAACAACATACTTGTTCTTATTCCAAGGTTTGTTCTTGTCTTTACCATTGCCTTTAGCATCTTTATTAATAACAATATCCCCTTTTCTTATAGCTACATCCTCAATCTGATTTGCACTTTCAACCATGTCATGGAAGGAGGAGAACAGTTGCTTCCTTAGATCATAAAATAGCTTAGGCACAAGTGTGTTGATGAAAATGTCAATCTTTTCTCTTTCAGGTAGCTAACGAGGATATCGAGAATACAATGACCTCCAACATTGTAAGTAAGTTGCAAATGGCTCACCTTGATGTTGTCTTAGATTACCGAGATCTATCACAGTGATAGGTTGTTGGATGTTGTAAGAGTACTACTGGGTAAATCACTGAGCTAACTCATCAAAAGTGTTAAGCGGTGGTGTCAATTTCACAAACCATTCCAAAGCTTGGCCTCTTAAGCTTTGAGGGAATAAGCGTAGGAGATATGTGTCTTCATGAAGAAAGTCCATACTAAGAGCATAAAAATGATGCACATGGTCATGAGGGTCACCATTTCCATCATACTTGTCATATTTAGGAACCTCAATATCCTTAGGAAATGGGACCATGTATAGATCTTTATCAAAAGGAAGAGCACAAATTGATTCTACAAAAGAGACCTTTGGAGGCTCTCTTTCTAATGCCATTTGGGTAAGGCGTTGATTTGTCTGACGTAATTCTTCTTGAAGGACTTCCAATTCAGTTGGTACTCTTTGTTGGACAATTTGTTTGACATCATAGCCAGGAGGAAGCTTGTATCCTCTAGAAGTCATATATTGAAAATATTGATCGCCATTACGCTCTAAAAGCTTATGCATCATTCATTGGAAATCCACATCTTGTTCACATCTCATAAGATCCTCACTAGAAATCTCATCATTAGCCTCTGCCTCATGTTGAGAGGGAGGAGGTCTAGGTGGTGAAGAAGGCATAGAAAAAGTTGGCCTTGGAGGAGATCTTGGTGGCGTGTTGTTGTCATTGTTTCCATTGTTAAAAAGAGGTCTATGCTCATGATTACTAGTCTCAGGTTGCTCATGAAATGTCCCTCTATAAGCCAGGTGCCTAGTAGCATCCATCCTTTGTTGATTGTGTTCTTTGTCTAAGCGCGCTTGATTATCCTTACACTCAAAGTGTTCTTGCAAGAGTTGAAACTTTTCTTGTTCAGTCAAAGTGAGTGAGACACTGTCTGTGTTTTTGGGGGTCTTGAATGCAGAAAAGAGGAAACCTCCTTTATACCACGGTGTAGCCTTAGAATTCTCAGATTGGTCAGAACTAGAACTGTTGTTGCTAATGGGTGTTTTTGAACATCTAGTTGGAGAAGGTAACTGTGTATAATTGAATGGAGGATGACTCTCCTACTCAAATTGAGACCACGTTGTAACTGGCATGAAAAGAGATGTTGGTTGACTAATAGAATGAGACAAAGTTTCTTAGATTTGAGATAAGAAAAGCTAATAAAGATCACTTGTCAAAGTAGAACAATAGAGAGATGGCTCATCAAAAGTGCTCAAGCACTTACAGCAATCAATTGACTAAAGTCGAGCAACGAGCAAGAAGCTCAATAAGCAAGTAGGTAGAGAGGTAATCGTGATGCGACAAGTGATCAAGAGTAGCATTTGTTAAACTCAAACCCAATAGTTTTAGCTCATTTGTTTCAGTCTAGAACAAATCTAAGCATGTAGGTAACAAACCAGTTTCAGGTAAGAACAGAAAAACACACTCTACGACAGGTTAAAGTGCAATTTTAGCCACTCCGAATTGCAGCAATGATAGGACAACAAAAAGATTCTGGGTGATACTTTCCAGGTAGATAGGGTGATACTTCTCGGTTCAGGTGATACTTCCCTTTAAGCCAAGCGATAGACTACAGTATGGTTGGGTGATAGACTCTAGGCTAGCAGGGCGATAGTCCAGAAGGCACGAACTATCACGCGATATACCTCAGCAAAGTGCGCAATAAAATAGTAGGGCGCGAACTATCGCACGATATTTATCAGTAAGGCATGTGATACTGTTGCAGATTCGTATGACTTTTTGACCAGTGAACATAAAATTCTCAGTTTTAAAGCATTTTGATCAAGTTCAAAGGTTGGATAGTGCAATTTCTTAGTTTGACAAGCAGTAATAGTAGATAAAAGATAGGTTTGCAAACAGTAGGTGATCAAACATGTCATAGAACACTTGAAACAAGGGCAAAAGCAACCTTGCCAAGACAAGCACTTGTGATATCAAAATAGAACACCTTATGAATGCTACCATGTGTTTGAATGTTGAGAATGTTTACACTGGTATAGCACAATCGAAGACAATTCAAGAAATTACTACCTAGAAGGACAAGGCTCATTACTTAGCAACGTGGCCCACAACTTGATGCTCCCTTGCCTCACACCAAGTGGTTTCCCACAAGAGATATTGGCATTGTCATGGAAGTGTCAAAAAACACAACCAAAGGAACACATATGGTGAGTGTCTTGGGGTGATCCGGGTAAGTCCACTTGGATCAATCCTTGCACCAAGAAGCTAAGTGGCTAAAATAGGGTGGCCTCTATCTAATGGTTCATAGTAAGGGTTTCCGTTCATAGTACCCCTCTTGCTCCTCATAAAGGACTAGGACCTCGCAGCCTTAAGAGTACCTTAAGCATTCTTGCTTAATGCTTTCCTCATGGTCACAATCCCACAAGTTACTCACATCAAGCAAAGATAAGTACTATGTCTACCAAGGTTTTGTGTCCTCGATAGCCTTGAGATTATAGTGAGTTGGAATCACTCGCCACCAAGGAAAATGATGACAAGGTTGTCCCCACTTGGGTCGTTCCTCTTGATTGCTCAAGAGCAGGCCTGCTAAAGGATTCTAAATCTAAACAAAAAGTGGATCAATTCTTGAGGTTCAAGGTTTTTGGTTCACCACAAGGGTGAAGAGCATACTCCCCTATTTCAAAAATTTCACCCAAACACACCAAACAAAGATTTAGTTACCCCCTTGCTTTCAAAATCCCAAGATGGGTCAAGATTTATGTTTCACCACAAGGGTGAAGAGCATACTCTCCTACCACCTCAAAATTTCTACAACAAGGTATTAAGTGCCTATGAAAGGAAACAACTAGTATATGCCGTATTTAATAAAGAAAGCAATTAAACAAGTACTTGATTTGGTTTTTATGCTTAGGGCAGCCCTACAAAAACCATTAGTAGCCCTCTTTGACATGCGATTTTAGCAAAATTTCAAGCAAGAAGAACCTACAACCACAACTTGTTAGACCAACAAGAGTTAGGAGAATCAAAATCCAAAATCTAACAATGATTAGTACATGAAAAATCAGATAATGTGCAAAAATAACTGATCAAATGATAAAATCTGAAAATGAAACCATCATGGTTGGGTTAGGCTCGGAAAGACCTTTCCAACAATATATCACACTTAAACTTTTGATACCATTTGCAAAATTTCAAAAAAAATGGGCACCCATTTTCCAGAGGCACGGATTTGAAAACGCTAAAATTTTCAAAAAATTTCAAAAAGTTAGCTAAGAACCTGAAACTTGCAAGATGGATAAAATAACTCAAAAATAGGTCACTGCTAGGTACAGACACAGTATCGCGTGATACTTTGCCCAACACCAGGCGATACACCTTAATATAGGTGTGCGATTCTTTTGAGACGCGAAGTGTCGTGCGGGTATTATAAGGTATATCGTGTGATATATTGAGAAGTATCGCATGATATTCTGAGACAGAAAACCAGAGAATAAAAATTACGCTAAAAACTTCCTGAAAAATTGATGAAAATTGACGAAAATGCAGAATTTAAAGGACAAAGTCTATCTACTCTGCCCCACGGTGGGTGCCAAAAATGTACACACTAAAATGGTGCACTTCTATGGATCATTACATACAAGGAAACTCAAGAATGAGCCCTCACAAATTGATCCATAGCTCCCTAGGCATGAAGTGCAAGGGCTTTTAAGAATGCTCTCAGCTAGAGCTATTTAGCCTATAACCTTGCTAGTAAACCATGCAATGGGAGATTCAATGAAGAAAAGGGCAAGAATGCCAATATCCTCAAGAATGAAGAATGAAAATGCAATGCAACTATACTAGAAATGGAAATGCAAGTTAAGTTATGAAAAGAAATATGCAAGTGTTACAACCCAAGCTAATTAATCTATGTGAGCTAATCTAGAGCATAGAAATGAAGCTAATCTAAGAAAGCATAAATATGAAGCTAAGCTAAGAATGCAAGAATGAGATGTAGAATGCAATAATGAGATGTAGATGCTAAGAATGCTCCAAATCTTCAAAAGGTCCAAAGTGTACCTAGAAAACCTGCAGCATAATATTAGCATAAAAAGTTGGGGATGTAGAATGAAGAAGAGAGCTCTCCTTTTATAAGAAATGAAAAGGAATGGACCATGGATATTAAGAGAAAAAAGATTTAATCGAGGGTGGAGCTTGAAAGAGGAGAAATCCATGTGCACAAATATCCTCCAATGAGAAAATAGGAGTTGACTTTTGTGTCCATATGAGACAAAAAGTGTTTTTTCCCTTTTTATAAAATAAGAATAATGCTTTATTTGTGCAACTTAGGATAAGAGAAAAAGTGGGGGCTTTTTATTTAATAAAAGGGGAGGAAATATTCCTTTTAATTAAATAAACACTTAGGATAAGATGGTTAGCCCATAGAAAATAATCGAATAAATGATAGAACTAGGATTTGATCAAGAACAAGCAATTTATGATTTAGAAAAAGGGTCTAATAGTCTAGGTGACCATTTTTAGGTGTATACACTTTCATCTTGGCATAGAGGCAAGGGAAACTCAACATCTTCAGTCTCAAGCTTATGTTTTCTCTTTTCTTCTCTCATTTTTTTCCTCAATTGGTGTTGATGGACACCAGTTCCAGGGAAAAGGGCTCCTATTCTATCCATTTTCTTCACCTGAGAAGACTCACCAACCAATAATCTTTTCTTCTTTGGAGGTGGCTCACTTGTATCTTGGGAACTATGAAGTTCTCCAAGATCAACAGTATTTTCTTCTACTTCATGCCTCTCTACCATTATGGTTTCTAGAGGGGGAACACTATGCACAAAATATCCACCATCACTATCTTCATCACACTCAAATTCAGACCAAGCCTTCTTTTTCTTGTCTATTTCATCAATTTGATCTTCAAAAGACTTCATCAAAGTATTGTACTGAGACATCATCTGCTCAAGCCTTTGAAGATAAGGTAGCATAGGGAAGAAGCCACTAAATGTCAGTCCCTTTTGTCTCAATCTCTTCTCCATTGCATACAGGTCATGGATCTAGGAGGCTCTCCTTTCCACTTCATCCTCCTCTATGATATTTCTTATTACATCCTCTTCTGGAAATTCCTCATGTCTTTTATTAAAATGGATGGTGGGCATGTAATACTTCCTAGCAACAACCATAAACCCTTCTATATCTACATACCTGTGGGAAGTAGCATGCATCCTAAATTGTCCCAACCATTCATCAACTTTACTCAAGGCATTCTTTCCTATTGTGATACTATGCACTCTAAAGTGCCTTGGGGTAAGAGTTCCCTTCCTATATGAAGCCAAATGCTCCTTATCTATTAACATCAATTGCCAAATAAACTCAACAAATGCCACCCTTGGGGGAGAAAAGAATGGTAAAATGTGGGGGGGCTGGGGGCATCCCTAAACTGTAATTAAAGTATATTCTTTCTCATAATATATATCTCCCCAATTATGGCCCTTATCCCATTTATTGATAAATTGTTGGGGCCTCACCAGCTACAAAACTTTAGTAGATAACCTTGACAATTCAACCCCCATACTTAGGAGGATAGGTCGAACCACCCAATTTTCAAAAACACAAAAATCACTCCTTGTAGTAGAAGGACTCCAAGCCCTTATCCAAAACTGTACCGGGTTTTGCTACCCACTATACATCATTTGTGGCTCCAAATGTTCCATGTTTACAATGCTATAGTTTAAATATAAAATTAAATGGATTAACAAAGTATAATGCATGAATCAGGGTGTAGGACCAGATGGAAAATATTTCAAACCCTATAATCCTTCATGCATCTTGTTGATTACAAACCCTATGTAATCATATCATTTTGTTACATGAAGGTTCTGGGAATCCAATACCTTCATCAAAAACTCTAGAGTGATTCTTTCTTGACCATCAATTCCCAATACCTTACACAATCCATATGCAATATACTTCATGTAGAATTTTAGGTCCTTGAAATAATATGGGTTTGACCCAGCTATCGGTGCAATGTACTTCCTGCTCTCTCGAGGAATATGGGTTTGAACCTCCTTTCTGATGATAGCAATCTCTCTGATATATCTATTGGCTTGGGCCTATAAATTTATCTCGGTGGCCATAGGGACCTGAATACCAAAAGCCCTAATAAATGAACTTCTATCAAGGGTAACTAGAGGAGACCCATCTATGTCAAGAAAAACTTTAGGAATTATCAATTTTACTAACCTTGATGTCCAAGGGTTTGAAATAGGAAATGGACTCTCAACATTTTTATAAAAATACTTAAAAAGGCACATGCTAGTGATGTCTGGTGTCCTAGCATCTCTACACTGAGCAAGTTCATCAATAAAACATTCATCACTAACCTTTTTGTTTTGTGATGATCCCAAAAATAATGTGAGGAATTCATTTGAGAAGCTCTCCTTAGCCTTCTCCTTAGTGCCCTTACTTGTTGTAGGCTCACTTCCTATTTGTCGACTCATCTTGTCTTCAAATTCAAACTTTTCTACGAATTTTGGATGCAATGAAACTTTGGAACTCACCCCAAAAATCCTTAAAATTCTATCACCTAGGCTCTGCAAATGCTCGGTAGTTTGAAAGTATGATGACCAATTGTATATATTTTGCAGAATTGAATGCAAAAATCTGTAAGAGATTGGAAAGCTAAAACCATGTCACCTCCGCCATTACTTGGCATGGACAAAACTTCAATACACTAGCCATGGCCGAGAAAGTGACAGGTAATCAAATTTTATTTTCTGGTGATCTAGTGACTACAACAATTTCTTGTAATCATTGAAAAATCTGGTACCTTTTGAATAGTTCTGGAGACCTAGCGACTGAAACAAATTCTAGTTATATAACAACTTTCACTTCATCTGGAGATCTGGAAACTAAGGTAGAAAATCATAGTTGCTGAAAGAATTAAGACCTTTTGAAATCATCTGGAGACTAAGCGACCTTTTGATTTTAAATTTTCCATGATCTAGAGATTTGGTGACTATAGTCACCACTTTACTCACTGCAAAGTATTTCTTCTTTGAATTTATCCCAAGACTTAGGGACAAAGCACCATCACGAGATCTAGTGACAATAGTAAATCTCTTAGTCACTAAAGCTGGTTGACTTTTCAAACTATTTCATGAGACTCTCTGACTGAACTTATTCAGAGATCTAGCGACCATGGATATGAGAACTTTAATTTATCTTGTTTAGAAATCTAGCGACTATAGCCAAGCCCGCCTTTCTGCTTATTATTTTCCATGCTTTGTCAGCCAATCCTATAGAGACACGTCACAAAATTTGGCAAACAGAAACTCACTTTTTCTATAATCTTTTGACTTTGGTCAATATTTAACTATAGATTTCCTGGCGATTACGTGACTGAAGAAAATCTCATAATCGCCAAACAACTTTCCTAACTCGATTTTATCCCAGAGATTGAGTGACAAGGCAATCTTCAAGGTTGCTAGATCATTTTTTAACCCATGGTTTAATTCTGAGATCATGCGACCACCACTTGATCAAAGAAAAATCAACAACCTAGAATAATTATTTGAAAACCATCTTTTAACTCATATTCATCCAGCGAACACGCGACTACAGACATCTCCCCATCGCAAAAAATCTTTTCTAACTATGGTTAACACTAGAGATTGGACGAACACCTTCACTCTCTAAGTCACCAGAGAAATCACTTAACCTCGGTTAAGTATTGAGAATAAACATCAACCGTTGATTATAATCTGATCCAACAGTCGTCGCTAAGTCATTGAAGCCTTTATAAATTAACCGCTTTACTTGGAGATCTATTGATAACTAGGTCACTGAATCACTAACTACCAAACACATAACCACTAGGATGATGAGAATGTGTGACCAAAGAAAATGTGAAGTCACAAGATAAAAGAACTAATCGCTGACAAACCTTGAGATCTAGCGACTAGAAGAATAAACCGCTACCTCACATTTAGAGATTCGGTGACCAACTGCAGATCTCAGTACCACTGAAAATTTTATCAACCTCATACTTCTTTCAAAGATAACCCAACTGAAGGAATTTTAATCTAGAGATCTAGAGACTATAGTATCCTTTGCAAACATTTATCATAGTAGTCGCTAGATCTCACAATGACAATCTAGAGAGCTAGCGACTAAAGGGAACCGTTAAGTTGTTTAAGAACAAGGAATATTCCTTCACCCTTAGGAGATCATGTGACAAGAGGCTTTGGGTAATCACTAAACAAAAAGGAATATTCCAAATCAACTTGGAGATTGAGCGACTAATCGAGGAGACTAGAGCGCACATTCTTTAAAAGATCCTTTAAGTGATTAAAAAAGGTAATGGCCAAATAGACTTGGGTGAGAAAATTTAGGTCTTCTTTGGATTTTCTAAGGCAAAGAGACCTGAAACCTAGGGTTTTCCCTAAAATCAAACTTGGAGCTTATGGGGCCAGGAAAACTGGAAAATTAAACCGCAAAAAGGAGACAGAGATCAAAAATCCAAATTTTTTTAAAAAAAAGACACCAAAAAGACTACCAACACCTTGGTCATTTGGTTGGCATTATATGTTGGATTTGACCTACTTGATAAGTTAAAGGGAATAGCCTTTAAGTTGTGGGCTTCCACAACTCCATCGTTCACAAGATTTTTATTGTTGTTTTTCAACCATAGTCTTGGTTTATCATTTTAATTGTTGGATCATTTATTATTGTTATAATTAGATAAGTTATGATTGTTATTAGTGTTTTTATAGGGTTTATTATCTTTGAATACCTTGATTTCCCCTCTTTTAACCAACACTTCTTCAATTTTGATTCCATTTTCAATGAGTTTTTCAAAAGTAGGGGGACATTGAAGTTAGAGCCTATAATTAATCTCCACATTTAGGTTATTTATAAATATCTCCATCTTTTCCTTTTTAGGTATACTTCATGGATATCTTGTGAAGACTATTCTCCACCTTTAAAGAAACCCTAGAAAAGATTCACCATCTCGTTGTTTAGTGTCGCATAAGTTAAGCATGGTGATCTCATGCACAATGTTGTAGGATTAGTGAGTCACAAATTTGGAGGCTAATTCCTCAAATTTATTTATCCCTTGTGGAAGTTTTGAGAACCATTCCATGGCTTGGCCTCCTAAAATTCTTGGAAAAAACCTCATTAAATAAGTTGTGTCATGCATGAATTCAATACTTAGAGCACAAAACTCTCTAAAATGGCTTAGGTTTGGGTGCCTTCTTCATTAAGTCAATCTGTGCTTGAAACATCTTTAATTGTTTATTCATTTCACATATGGGATTATCATCTTCCTTATCTTTCTTGATTTGGTCAACATCATAATCATGTGGAAGTTTCACCTCTGCTTGGGCTAAATTAAGGAAATACCTTTCCCTATCTCTTTATATTATTTTGTCCATAACTTCAAGGAGTTTAATGTCTTGGGCCGCCCTATTGGCTTTTTGTTCAAGTGTTTCTTTAGGCCCTTGATTGGCATGATTAATTTTTTCTTGATTTTCATCATTTCCTCCATGGATGTAATCATGAAATGTAGAGTTTCTATCCATTGGATCAATTCTCTTTTCAAAAATATTTGGGAGACTATCCCTTTGGATGTGATTTACAAAATAGTTTTGAGATTCAAATTCGGGGACCTCTTTTGCAATGCAGGTGCCATCTTCTTGTAAAGATAGTTTGAGTCTATGAAATCATGTAGAAACCAGCATTCAACAAAGTTTCAATTTAGGATTGTTTTCCCCCAAACTTGACCTAAGTGTTTCTTTTTATGAAGAGATTTAAAATATAAGATGAGTTTTCAAAATAGATATCTCTTACTTTTTGTACACATTTTTCAAACAAATCAATTAGAAATACACTTGTTCTTTTTAACCCTCTACATAAAAAGTGTTTAAATTTGTAAGCACATTATCATGGCTTTTTCACGAAAAGCACTTCAAGCAATCTACCTAGTTCACAAGTTGGTTCGTAAACATGGCTTTACAAGGTAGGATTTGCTAATTTAATAAGGTATTTAGTCAAGATTTCGTTCAAAATGGACATTAAGTTTTCATCTACAAAAATTAGGAGGCTTCCAACAACTGGTATGTTAGAGTTTTGCGCAATCCCGAAGGACTACTCGAGGAAGTTTTAAAGCTTAATATCCTTTTGTCACACACCTCATTAAGGATGCATGTATTTCATTTTATAGTGGGTTAGAATTTTGTGGCAAAGGAAAATGTATCCAACTTTGGGTTGTCCCTCTCACTAGCCTCATTAAGGCAAATCTCAGGAGGTGAGCCCACTAAAGATCTAGCATGTTCACATTGAAAGCGATAAAATGGAATTAAGAGATATATTTTTGGAGTTTGATTCACCAAAAGCTGAAGAGAATATCCCTATCTATTCTTTCTTCCCAAACACTATTAACAATGTTCAATTTCCAAAACCCACTAACTAATGGGAATTGAGTATTTCTACTCTTTTCCACAAACAATGGGTTGTTTGATTTAGTGCTTGATTTTATCCTTTAAGCTATTTACTTACTTGATTTGAACAAAAATCACAAGGCCACAATTTAAAGAAAAATTGACCAAGTTTAGGCTTACCTTCAATCAAAGCTAGAAAAGGCTAGGGGTATTTTTGATGATTTTTCCAAGATTTAGACTCACCTAGTGGTGATCATTCCTTCCTTTTTGCCTCTCCTCCAACAAGTTAGTCAACACAAACAAGAAAAATTAAGAAAAACAAGAGTAAAATTGAAATCAAAGCCTCATTTATCAAATTTGAAGCAAATTGATTAAGGAAAATAAATCCAATTTAATGAGGAAAATTTTGATTTGTAGACTTCTACAACTTTTAAATATTGCTCATATACCTTGGTTTCTTTCTATGAATTCTCCAAAACCAGCTTGATATTTGCTATGCTCTCCTCCTTGATCTTTTTATCCAACACTTTCCCTTCATTATTGAATCTGGTCTCCTGGTGAGTCATCTTGTAGACACATAGAAATCATTTTCTGAATGTTAGAATCTGGAAATTTATAATTTAATCAAAAGCACAACACACCTAATTGAAAGCACTGCTAAATTATTTAAAAGTGCTATTAAAACTTTTAAATACACTACAGGAAAAACTTAAAATAGTTGAAACAAAATGTAAACATGTTGTTTTAAACAACAAAGGCATTCAAAGGAAATATCAAACGTGCTATAAAACAACTTGAACGTGCTATAGAACAAATTTTTCATGGAAGCGCTAATTGAGACCTCGTACAGGCTACAGGAAGAGGTGTACGCGCTATAGAAACTGGTAAAAGCACTGAAAAACCTACAAAATAGAGAACAATAAAAAGATATACTAGAAAAACTCAATTTCTTTGAATTTAAAAATTAGTGAGGCCTATTGCCCCACGGTGGGCACCATTTTGTGTGCTATGGAAAGAACCTTCATAGGGTTAGTTTCATCAAATAACTCAAAATATGAATTAAATTACCACAACTAGCAATCTAAATAAGTAAGATAAATGACAAATGAACACTCTATGGCTCTCTAATTAGGGATGCTAATGAAAATATCTCAGCAAGCTTCAATTAGTGATAGTCCTAATATGAGAAAATATGGTAAAAAAAGCTAAAACAATTAATTCCAAAAGAAATTAGTCTAATTAGCTCCTAGATTTTCCTTTCTAGCTTAAAATTGCAAGAGGTTTGATTCTATTCAAATAATTGTAGATGATTATTGATTGAATTATGCCTTTCTTTTATAGATTTTGGAAAGGGTAGGGGGTGGATTTGATTTGATCATGATTTGATTAGGGTTAAGTCCATGGTTCCACCTTTGGAGAGCATTTAAATAGTTTTTCCTCAAAGCTTGGGACAAGAGGACAAAATGGGCGGACAAGATTCTTTCTCCTTATGTGTGATGAAGATTCAATGTGAGCTTGATCAATGTGATCTTTGTCTTCAAATCCTATTGGTTGATGCCTTTTCCTCCCATTTGGTGGTTGAGGAAAATAGGATTTAATTAATTAAATTTAATTAATATGTTTATCCATGTGTACCCCTTGAATGGGTTGATTTGATTTAAATGAACTATGTAATTAATTAGATTAATTGCAGAATTTATTAATTTATTTGATTTAGTTTGATTTTATGGCTTTTGATTTTTAATTAAATTTGGATTATGGCTTGATTGTAATTTAGCTTTGATTTTAGCTTGATTTGATTTAATTTCTTTGATTTTTGTCTTAGTTGCTCACTTAATAGTTCTTGTCCATTTTGACATGATTACACTCTTCATCGAACAGAGTCACCCCATGGGATCCAAAATTTGGAACAACATTCTCAAATATAGAAGTATTATGGAGAAAGGGGTCTTATGGAAGTTGGGAAATGATAGGGATATCTAGTTTTGGGAGGATACTTGGCTACCTGATATTACTCTTGCTACCTCTTGAATCTCCCAACTAAGACATCCTTACTCTCAGAATTGGTCCCTTGGTCTCCAGCTTTATTACCAATGGTAAATGGATTGACCTTCTCTCTATTACAAGTAGTAGTTGTCATTGCACCAAAAGATCGACCTGTTAATGCCTGATACAACCACTAGACTTATAGAACATAGGAGGTTGTTAAACCATGTCACAAATCCCAAAGGGAGACATTGGCGGTTAGTCCAACAATCCCCCCCTCAGTGTCACCAGAGGGGATTCAAACTTGTGACCAAGCTCTGATACCACTTGTTACAAGTAGTAGTTGTCGTTGCACCAAAAGATCAACATGTTAATGCCCGATACAACCACTAGACTTATAGAACATAGGAGGCTATTAAACCATGTCATGAATCCCAAAGGGAGATGTTGGTGGTTAGTCCAACACTCTCTACCCTGTAGGAAAAACCTGACCTTCTCAATCTCACTACCAAACTCATTGAGCTACTACAATATGTGTGCATTCCTCTAATGGATCGACCATATAGACTTCTATGGGGACACACCCAACATGGAGGTTTTTTTGTCATATCGGCTTATGGTTTGCTGATTATTGAAATTACTGACACTACGTGTTGGAGGAAGGTCTGTAAATCCCATATAATCCCTAAGGTGAATTTATTTTAGTGGAATGTACTACATGGAAAAATCCTCACTCTTTAGAACCTGGTCAAGAGGGGATTTAGCCTTGCTAACAGATTTTTATTACGTAAAAAGGAGGAGGAATGTATAAATCAAATCTTGTTACATTGTGAGTTTTCTACTAAGGTCTAGCAGCAAATCCTCTCTTGGCTCAACCTCAGGTGGGTTTCTAATAGGGATATGCAAGACATGTTTCATAAATGGTACTCCCTTTACCAAAACCCCCCAATAAAAATCTTATAGAATCAAATCCCTCCTATCTTATGCTAGATCCTGTTAGTCCATTTTCCAGTCATTGCAAAAATCTTATGAAAATGGCCTATTTTCTTGCAAGTTTTCTTGAAGTGTCCTGCCCTATGTTCTTCATTGTGTCACCTTGCTCTATTTCAAATCACACGTGCTGAATTGAAAAACCCAGAAAGTTATTGAAGTTCTAAGGTCTGCAGGAAACAAATTTTAAAATCTGCCATAGTGTCGAAAACCCACAATGTTTTTGAAAATCCATGATGTTTTTGGTCTGTGTGAAAACCTTCGTTGTTTTCAACCTTATGCCTTCTAGCTTTTGTGCACTTGTCTTTTGGTGCTGGAAACTTTGTGTGTTTTTAATCCTCTTTCATTGAAATCCCTGTGTGTTTTCGACCTCACAGTTTCCTATTTGCTGGTGTTCCCTAACTGCACAAGTGTGATGGATGGTGGGCCCGAGTCTTTAAAGGGTTTCAAATGATTGGTTGTCACATGATTGCATGTCAGGAATTTTTTACATGCGACCATGCAACCGGTTGACACATGTCCCAGCGGGCCCGTCGGCTAGGGTATGATAAATGTTTAATGGGTGACAAAGATCGGTGGTTGTCGCTATATCGTGAGGAAAAGATGAAAGCCTTTTAATCTCTGTGCTTTAATGAGAGTCATTGATGTGGTATGAAGGCCGTTGGATTTTCTTGTATGGGCATGCAGTGGGACCTATCTACTCGGTGGCACTGATGTGTCAATTTTCTATTGGTTGCCTACGATGAGTTGGATTTCATGTCAGCGGGGCCTGGTGTCAAAGATTTAAGATCTACGGTCAGTGTGTGATCGCAAGGAATATTCTTTCCCCTTGTGATCATGCACCCACCATCCGATTGGATGCCGACGGGTTTGTTTGTAGTGGGCCCATTTTCTAACGATGTTGAGGTGGCAAGGTTCTAGTGGATGCAGGGTAGAGATGTGGGCCTGGTGATCAGAGCCCTTTCAATCCTACAGTTGACACATGTCCCAGCGGGCCCGTCGGCTAGGGTATGATAGATGTTTAATGGGTGACAAAGATCGGTGGTTGTCGCTATATCGTGAGGAAAAGATGAAAGCCTTTTAATCTCCATGCTTTAATGAGAGTCATTGATGTGGTATGAAGGCCGTTGGATTTTCTTGTATGGGCATGCAGTGGGACCTATCTACTCAGTGGCACTGATGTGTCAATTTTCTATTGGTTGCCTACGATGAGTTGGATTTCATGTCAGCGGGGCCCGGTGTCAAAGATTTAAGATCTATGGTCAGCGTGTGATCACAAGGAATATTCTTTCCCCTTGTGATCATGCACCCACCGTCCGATTGGATGCCGATGGGTTTGTTTGTAGTGGGCCCGTTGTCTAAGGATGTTGAGGTGGCAAGGTTCTAGTGGATGCAGGGTAGAGATGTGGGCCTGGTGGTCAGAGCCCTTTCAATCCTACAGTTGACACATGTCCCAGCGGGCCCGTCGGCTAGGGTATGATAGATGTTTAATGGGTGACAAAGATCGGTGGTTGTCGCTATATCGTGAGGAAAAGATGAAAGCCTTTTAATCTCCGTGCTTTAACAAGAGTCATTGATGTGGTATGAAGGCCGTTGGATTTTCTTGTATGGGCATGCAGTGGGACCTATCTACTCAGTGGCACTGATGTGTCAATTTTCTATTGGTTGCCTATGATGAGTTGGATTTCATGTCAGCGGGGCCCGGTGTCAAAGATTTAAGATCTACGGTCAGTGTGTGATCGCAAGGAATATTCTTTCCCCTTGTGATCATGCACCCACCGTCTGATTGGATGCCGATGGGTTTGTTTGTAGTGGGCCCATTGTCTAAGGATGTTGAGGTGGCAAGGTTCTAGTGGATGCAGGGTAGAGATGTGGGCCTGGTGGTTAGAGCCCTTTCAATCCTACAGTTGCCGCATGATCACAAGGAATATTCTTTCCCCTTGCGATCATGCGACAACCATCTGATCTTGCAGTGTTTAAAAGGGTTGATAGGTGGTGGGTCCTATGTCAGGTGACTCAGTGGTTGCAGAAAATGGCATGATGACATGTGGCATCGGGCAGGCCCAGGTGGGGTCTGAGGTTTGGCAGAATGGATAAAGATTTGGCGGTGCCAAAAAAATTCAATGTGTTCACACGTTCGCGCATAAAAAAGGTGATTCGCTAGTTTGTTTGGCGATTTGGTGAATGGTAGTCTGAAAGTCGCTAAATTATTTAGCGAAGGAGTGAAGCGTTTCACAAATTGGTGAAGGTTCTTTGTTACCAATTCGCTAAGTCTGACTGGGACCACTTTTAATGAAATTCATAAGGCCTGCGAAGGGAGATTGATTGGATGGCTGCATTTTAAAGTTGGTAAAGGTTTAAATTTTGGCTGTCATTTCTCTGTAGGTGCCAAAGAAATAACCATTCCGATTCAAATTTGAATTTTTGAGAGTTTCCAGCGACAGAGGGTACCATTTTTATAGAATTCAATGCAAAAATGACCCTGTTTGGTGAGAAGCGATTAGTTTTCCATTTGTAGTGTGGTCCAAGATGTCTAGTGCTCATTTGCAGAGCATGTACGTTGCAGTTGTGGCTCAAGGCGTGTTGCAGGGCATCCTTTTGAGCCTAGTTTTGTGATCCTTTATACTTGCAGAGAAGAATTTCATAATTAAGGATCAGTTCAGGATTTCCTCTTTCCTGGATTGGATGTGTTTCCCACCCCTGAATTAAATTCATGATTGTTTGTGGTTAGTTGAGGTGGGTGAAAATTTAGCCCTAGTTGTCCATAGCTTGTTGCAACCTATTTTGGGTTTCCAGGGTAGCTAGTGGTATAAACTGTCAAAATTTTGACTTTGTAAGGGTTCCAGCTTAGAGTTCCTTTCTGGTTCCATGAAATGTTTTCTCCTATAGATTTCTCCTTCTCTCTACATATAGAGTGTTCTTCTTTCCTTGTTGGTTCTGAGACCATAATGCATATTGTAAGTGATTTGTCTTATGTATTAGAAGTTAATATACTCTTACTATTGTCAAGCTATCTCCATTTGAATTCTGAACTCATTAGTCATGCATCAAGGATGTCTAGTTTTTCTACCTTGCATTACCTAAGAGCTTGTGGGTGGAGTTGTTTTCGCAGAGATAACTGGTTCAGGGTTAGTATTCATGTATGTATGAGCTGAAATATCAAGGATAGGTCATGCTTGTCTTCCAGTGGATGCTGGTTAATGTATTGTCTATTCATAGGTCTCTTCTAAGGGGAGGGTCAAAATCCTTTGATGGGTAATAACATATTTGAATGCACAAGTGGGAACTAAGTTGAGGTTTGGTCATGGTGTGTGATTGATGTTGGGCATCAACACATTGAGTATATTATTTTCTTGTTTCATAGCTATCCCTTGCAATACTGTATTTGACTCTGTGGCCCATTGGATAAGGCACTGGTCTATGAGAGACTTAGGGCATCTCAAGGGTCCTTTCAATCCATTCAAATCATTTCCTTTCAGTTCCACCCTTTCCCTTTCTTGTTGTTAAGATAGGTCTCTAGCTTTCAATCTCATTCCATGCAAGTAGGGCTATTGCATGAGATTTTCTATCATCAGGGTATAGGATACCTATAGGAGATTGATTACTATTCCACATTAATCTATCTGCAGGCCTTTGGTTAGTCATGAGGTGTCTTGAGTGTGCAGATAAGGCAATACCTGCCTGAGTGATTGTGGAGCTCAAAGAAGAAGGAGGATGTTCTCTATCCTCATCAATTGGACTATTTCCTTATCAAACTTGAGTGTCTAACTGAGATCTAAGCCCAACTATTTGATTCAAGTTTGGTCCTGCAAGGAAAAGATCAAACAGATCCCATGGAAGGAGAACAATAACATGATCTTCAAGGAGACTGATCTCACCACAACTAAGGTCTTCCACTTGTGACTCAAACTATTAGAGGATAATTTTCTGGTGACCCACTGGAAGAGTCCTAGTCTTTCCCCCTTTGATTGTGACTATAAAACTGCTAAGATTTGGGGAAATGGAAAGGGGTTTGCTAGATATGATAACACAAAACTCACAACTAGAAAGGCTACTATTTGGTCCCCACCCCAGCCCTCATGGATCAAACTTAATTTTGATGGTTCTATCTGTGGAGGGCTCAAAGAAGGAGGAGGTATCATTCATGATCATAGGGGAAGATTGGTGGCTTCTTTTTCTGGTCCCCTTCAGAACCATACTATTAACTAGACCAAGGGTATGGCCCTCCTTTGGGGTCTAAATTTTTCCATCACCTTGGGATGTACCAACATCAAAATTGAAGTAGACTCCAAAGTTATCACTAAGGTTGTACAAGGAAACTCCATGGCTAAATGGAAATTTGACTAAATTATATCTGACATACATGGTTTAATGGAATGACTTCATATAACCAACATCAAACATAATTACAGGGAATGTAACTCTGTGGTAGACGACATGGTTGTTGCTTGTCTACAGCTAGATAGGTTATGATGTTGGAGGGCTGCCAGTCAACTATCCAAGGCTACTTAGGACCTGCTTAGGTAGGAAATGAGTGACGTCAACATCAAACTCCATGATGTTTAAAAACTTACTCTTGGTTTGGGCACCAATGGGTGGCCCTGGTGCTCAAACAAATTTTCTACTAGTGTTGGTTTGTTTTGAAATGTCACATGGCTTTTATCAGAGGTCTCCTCATTTCAAATAGGGGGTTCATGTGGCTTAGCCATATAGTGTTACCTTTTATGGGCCATTATTATTTTAAATGGATTATAAGGCAAGTGCAAATTACAAAGGATCACAAGGGATTTGGGGTGGATTTTAATGATGTCTTTTGTGTTTTACAATGTTGTTCCCATGTATTGACCCTCGTGGTGTCTCTGGTGGTGATTTATGAGTAAAAGGGTAATTACTACCCTAATTATGGTGCCCATGATGACAAGACCTTAAGACTAAGCTAGACTATCACTTCCCCATTTTTCACAACTACCTTTCCTTCAAACTATATTGTGGTTCTAGTTTTATTGGTTTCGTGGGTGACTACTCTGGTTCTAGTTTTAGTGGTTTTGTAGGTGACTACAATTATTGGTCTACGCGTAACTCCTTGACTAAATTATGGGTGTGGGTTGTTTTTCTAGTCTAGGCAAAAATGGGTGGTGACTGGCATAGGATTGAACCAGATAAAATTGAGGAAAATTTCCACTGACCCCATGGTCATGTACTTCTACAAAGAGGGAGGGATTTTTCCCTTCATGGAAAACCTTATGGGCCATGATTAAATGATTTCATGATAGTTTGTAAAGACCTAGAATGAAAGGAGGGTCATCATCAATGAGATTACATTTGAGATCAATGAGGAGATCATTGGAAAAGCTATTGGAATGCCCACTTTGGGAAAAAATGGGAAAAAACAACTAAAACCCAAGCCAAAACTAACTTTGTTCAATTTTTTAGAAATGAAAAGATCCCGATGTCTAAGAATGGGGGTTACAACACTTCCAACCAGCCTACATTCTAGCTGAAAATGTGCAAATTGATCATAAAGTACTTCACACTAGAGGGTTGGTATGATACTTTCTATAACTACCATCTTCCCTTCTTAAACCATTTTAGGCACAAATTATTGATTTCTTTTCCATTTTACCTATTACACTCACTGGAGTTTAATGTTACTAATGTAAATGAGGCTATCTCATTGGGGAAAAAAATCATTTACCTTCACCAAGGGTTAATCCTCAAATTGTATAACTTTCATTGTGCCCTCTACCCTCCTCCCACTGTGGAAGTCACCCAAATTGGCTAGCATCCTCCATTGCCCTCAATTTCCCTCAATCGAGGCTTACCCATGCCCTTGGGTTCTATGAGATGCTCCACCCCTGCCCCCATCTATAAATCCTCAGATACCGACCCTACTCCTGGCTCGTGAGCTAGCTCCAAACATGACCTAACCCCTAAAGATTCCTCTCAGCTAGGCCCCAAGAAGTGTAAAAAGATCTTCATTAACCTAGAATGCCTGAAGGCTACTGACCCTCAGCCCATCACCACTCATCCTTCTTCTTGTCTGGCTAAAGAAAAAGGAAAAAAGGATATGAAAGAGTTGTTTGATCAGGAGGATGCCTCGATGAGATCTCCCAATAGGGATGAGGCTAATAATTTATTTGACCATGAGGAGGGTAAATATAACAATCAAACTACCTTGGCTGAGAAGGGAAAGGAGGACAATGACCCCAATACTGAAAAAGACACCATGACTGAAAGTCCCAAAATTGTTATGGGAGGTGGATTGGTGGGAAGAATCAAGAACTAGATTGCCTACCTAGAGAATATAGTGGCCAAACTTAGTCATGACCTAGAAAAAACCAATAGGAGACTATCTAATGTTAGAAATTTTTCTCTCAAGGTTATGCATGCTTCATCAACAACCCTCTATCTATTAAATGAGAAGGCCTCAGATGGGAAGGAGTCTGTGGATGGAAATCATGAGCTCTTCAAATTCCTAAATGAAGAGTGGGCTAACATATTTCTTTCCAAGTTCTTTTAGGATGGAAAATGACTCTGCTACTGGACTAGGGTGGTGCATTGAACGGTGGTGTTTCTTACATCAAGACCAATTTTGGGCTAGTTCTTTTGGGTTACAGTTTTAAGTTTAAAACTTTAATTATGGTTATTAGCCCTGTGTGACATAGTTTACTTTTTATGTTGGTTAAACTTGATACTATCTCATGGGTTTCAAAACTAAGCGGTTGTACTGGTTTAGTTTTTTTTATTTTGGCTTTTGTTAGAGGTAGATGGTTTATGTTCTCTACTAGTGCTTTCTAGGTCTAATTAATCTGTTGTTAATTCTTCTTTAGTTATTTATTTATTATACCTCATGCCAGTACCCTCTTGCTATTGCTTAATTAAAAAACAAATGAATCTCAAGGTAATCCATCAAACAACCCTTAAAATTTTGGAAGACAAAGAGATGGGAGCCATTTCCAAAAATAATAAGGAGATAGAAAATAAAAGTTATTCTAGAACATAACATAGAACAAATAGAAGGCTTTATGTCATAAAAATTGTAATCACATTAATAAAATCTATCAATAGCCAAATTAAAAAGTGAGGGATCCTAGAGAAAAATATCTTAGGAACGGATCACTAGTACATTTTGCACCATTTTTTGACGCACTATTGGTCGAAGTTTCTACCCAACACGAGAAAATGGTTGACCAACTGGTTCATCACTATTATTTGTGTCGAAATATTGAGCCATTGCTGCAACAGTCAAATGACCGACACCAATATTGGTTGAAAATGAGGGTAATCTAGGCCAAAAATAACACTGGCAAGTGTTTGTGTATTGGCCGATCTTTCGACCAATATAAATTAATATTGCTCAAAAAATTTGGTCGCTCTGACCAGGATGCTAAACTCATGATGGTCATATTTCACCCACATTTGGTCAAAATATTTAGTGGCACTAACCAAGATACCAAACCCACGATGCCTCATTTCGACACATAATGGTCGATTTTAGACCAGACTTTTGATGAAACACGGAGTGTTTATAATTTTTTTAAGATAAATATCTAGACTAATCACCAATGACATCTTGATCGGTGATTAGTCTAGATATTTATCTTTGAGTGTCCACACTCATTCTACTACTTGTTTCTAGCATGTCCATGCTCGTTCTATTTTCTAGACTTCTTTGGGCTCTAGCAATCCATCTACTCTGCGTGAAACTGAGGGTTTTTTCATTTTGTTTGAACTATTTGAGAGATAGGCTCTGAATAGTAATTAGTGAATTGGTAGAGCTTCCTCTTAGATGCCCATGAATCTTCAAATCTATTGGTATGAAGCCCCTAAAGTTTATTCTGCTCTATGGGCCTCCTAGTTTCGGGAAAACCTTAAATTCTAGGGTAGTGGCAGATGAAACCTTAATTGCCAGCGGTGAAGTTCAGAGAAAAAAAGTTTCTCAACTTCTTACGCTTATGGATGTACTTAAATCATGTTCCCATGTTATTGTTATGGGAGCAACTAACTGACCAAATAATATTGATCTAGCACTTAGAAGGTTTGGAAGGTTCGACAGGGAGATTGATATTGGGGTTTTGGATGAAGTGGGTAGGTTGGAAGTACTTCACATCCATACAAAGAAATATGCCTGAAGAAGTGTCAGTGATGTTGATATTCATAAATATCAAGCCTTTGCACAAACACTACAACAATCTCGAGGCTTTGGTTCTGAATTTTGATTTCCTAGTGCTTCTTCTAGTGCTTTGGATGTATTTGCTACAACAGATAATAAAGATGATGATGACTTATACAATTACGAAACTTAGTACACAATTTTCATCTTAATGAAGTGACAAATGTGTTTATTCTAGCAGGGACCTTCCACTGACAAATACCCAATGATATTCAACTTGGCTCCAGCTTTTTCTTGTATGAGTTTTATCTGTTCATATGTTTGAAACTTTTTTTAGTTTATCACCCCTTTAGTCAAGGACTTACTAACTTATAAGTATTTAGAGAAATATTAATTATGGAAAGGAAATTTAGCTATGGAAACTTTTTCTCAAGTGGTAGATAATGCTACAAAAACCTTTCTTTTAAAAAAAAAATCCTGCTAGAAAATATTCTATACTAAATCAATTCTAGTACAACAAAGAAAGTCTAGTTCAACTAATTATGACTAGTGATCCATGAATTGGTAGAGCTTCCTCTTAGACTCCCACAACTCTTCAAATTTATTGGTGTGGCCCCCAAAGGGTATTCTACTCTATGGGCCTCTTGGTTCTGGGAAAACTTTAATTACTAGGGTAGTGGCAAATGAAACTGGTGTCTTCTTTTTCTGTATCAATGGACTTGAGATCATGTCAAAGTTGGTTGGAGAAAGTGAAAGAAGTCTTCAGAAGGATTTTGAGGAGTCTAAGAAGAATGCCTCATTCATTATATTTATTGATGAGATATTACAGAGATTTGTCAGCGGGCTCTAGCAATCCATCTTCTCTGCTCTGCATGAAACTATGGGTTTTTTCATTTTGTTTGAACTATTTGAGAGATAGGCTCTCACTAGTGATGCATAATTGGTTTCCATGTTTGCAGCATGGAAGAAGTGTTGGGGATGCTAGTGGTGCTATGGATAGAGTCCTTAATCAGTTATTGATGGAGATGGATGGTATGACAACCAAGAAAATAGTTTTCATTATACCTAATGGCATTGGCCTGTTATAACCAAGGATTCAATGGAGCCCATATTAAGGAGATTTTTCAGTGGGATTGCAAGTATGCTATTAGAGAAAATATTGAGAAGGTGAGTTTCAATTGCGGTGACTTTTGCAAACTAGATTTGGTTATGAATTTATTAATTGTTTTTTTTTAACTAGTTTGTTAGAATTTTACATTTTTTAATTCAATTTTCCTCAACTTGTATCTTATTATTTCAATTTTTCATGTTCTCTTTCCTTTACAATTTAACAGGATATTGAATGTGAAAGAAAAAGAAGTGAGAACCCCGAGGCAATGGATGAGGATGATAGTGATGAGGTAGCTAAAATAAAGGCTTCTCATTTTGAGGAGTCAATGAAATATGCTTGAAAAGTGTCAGTGATGTATTTTCTACTACTGTTGCTTTTGTTGCTGCTTCGGATGTATTTTCTAAGATGATTTCCCCCGCCAAGATGATGTGCATCCATTTTTTTGAGATTCACTAAATGTTTTATATGATAAAGATCGCTACAAGCTGGCCCTTGGCTAGATCAATATTGCTCACAATCTCATTGCCAAAGTGGCCAAAGACTATGTTAGGCTAATAAAATATGGGGATTCTTTTTACTGTTACAAATCTTTGAATGTTGCTGCACTTGGATAGATATGTACCATTGTAAAGAGAATTAGACTGAGTTTGGCTCACCTCAAACAGGTGAGGCAACATATGGTTATGTTCTTTTTTCTATCTATCTAGTTTTCACTACGTGTCGTTTCTTGGGATATCTTGCAAGGGTTCTATAAATTGATGGTCTATATTTTGGTGGGTGTCTTGTATGGGCCTATGAACTTTTTTATCTTGTATTTTTTTACAATCCTACAACTAGATTTTGATATGTGGATTGCTTGTAAGGAAATTTGATACCGCCATTTCAGTAGTTCTTCATATGATAGTTTTCTATGTAGTCCCTAGCCAAGGCTTTATTTGTAGATTTTTTATCTCAATATTAAAAGAATTAATTTAGTTAAATAAATCTTTATGTCCCAAACACAATGACAAATAGGATGTGAATTTAATATTTCTGCCAACTAAAGAGTCAAAAAAGATAATAGATGGTTCAATATAACCTACAACTTTGTCCATGTAAGAGTTGAACTCTAAAATTTATGGTATGAAGACCTACAACTTGCAGCTAAGAATATGATACTGAATAAATATGACTTATTTAAAAAATTTAGGAAAACTTAACCATTTCTATAGCGATTACTTAAAAAAAAGTATACCTGATCAATGACTCAATATTTGTACCTCTTAGAAACTTTTCCTTTCCACTTCAATATCTTTCCTTGATAATTCTTGATCTCCTCAAAACTACTAGAAAAAAAACAACGACAATAGAACTTGCTACTTTAGAAAATTGCATCAATACTTAACCTAAACATTACAGTCATGAAGGGTGTAACAAAATTTGATATGCTAATAGACAAACTTAGTTTTCACAAAATGGCATTAAGCATGGATTTTGGTTTACATGTGGTACATCAATTCCTTCATCAAAGACATTATCTATTACATTTATAATTATTTATTTAGGTTCCATAGCACTAGCACATACACAAAAAGAATCTATATTAAAAAAAACATGGACACTACATATATATATAAATACCTATTAAAGAAAAAAGAGGCCACTAAGGACAATTGCACAGGTCTCCAAAAACAACATTACCCAACTCTTTCTCTCAAGCCAAAGACTCAGTGTGTTCAATTGCCCAGACTAGCAGTCAATTCTATGTTGAGTATATCTGTCAGGCCCTCTTGCAGTTTGAATGAATTAAGAATAGAAGATAGGAACTGATTTAACACTTCACCTACTCAAAAACACAAACCAATGAAATAATCCACATTAGGCCAAGATAGGTTGACGCATTCAATACAACAATACTTACACAAAATGAAGCTGAATCATGCCAAACAATGACAATGAGAAGTTGACTATTGGCCCTTCTAGTTTTTTATTTAATAGTTTCCTGACAATGACACATTCAAAATGTAGTTATGATCAAAGACCTATAACAAATGAAATTGATTAAATAATGAAGGTATATTAGTTTGAGCTTCACTTAGTTTCGAGAATACTTTAATATTCTCTACTTAACAAGGCCAACTGTGTGAAGGTGGAAGCTCATCTGGCCTAACCCCCCTCTCCCTAACATCAATCTAAATTTCCCATTAACATCTAATTACACACTTCATTCACCCATTTATGAACTATAACATTCAATCAATACAATCACATAACATCCATTAATATGATATAACATTCATTAATACACAACACTATTCAAGAATTCATTAACACAACAATATTCATTAACATGACATATAATATAATTAACTGATGAGGATATCCTAGAAATTCCTAATATAATAAATATGGTGAAGAAAAAACTAAAGAAGAGTCAATCCAAAAATTATTACTATTTTGCATGATGCTACTACTGGCCTCACCGTGATGTACATGAACAGGCAATTGAGCAAGCAAAAAATCCTATAACAAGAACACATACATATTTTAGTTCACGACATAAAAGAGTATAAAATATAAACCTTTATTAAAATTTTGTTATAACTAAAGATTCATGACTACTTACTTCAAAATGACGTGCTCGCTCCATCAATTCATCTATCCTCTTCAGCATCTCCTCAGTTGGATTTGCATCTTCCAAAATAGTAATAATTTCTGCATTACTCTTTTTAGTTTTTTCTTCACTGTATTTAATATATTAGGGATTTCTAGGATATCCTCATCTATATCTACAACTATTTCCTCTTTTGTTGCAGGTTTTTTTCCCCTATCTAATATTTATCTTCAAGTGTCCACAATCATTTTGTTTCTTGTTGGCTGCGGGTCATAGTCAGTGATTGGGAGAGCCCTATTTTGACACCAGTCATGTAGTACAAGCACTAGAATTGAGTTTTTTGGCATGGGTAGGGAAATTTTTGTATATCAACATGCGATAGAGTTTAGTGATTTTTTAGTATTTAAATACATTTGTGGGATGTATTTCAGAGTTGGGATATATGGGAAGAATGGTTGTGAAAAAGATATTTCTATTTTTCATTCTGAGAAGATCCAGAGTGATTTTGAGTCATAGAGGAAATGCCCTAATCCTTCAAAAAGTACTATTTCGATGAGTTCTGGTCACTTGAGGGACAAAAAATGATCTGTTGAGTTGAAAAGAAAATTAAGTGATCAAAAGATAATTTTTTGTCCCTCAAGAAGATTAGGGCTCACCTAAGCCATAAACTTGAAGAATTATTCTAAAAAAATATGTAAACCATATATATGTGCACTTGAGGCAAAGAGAAGTTACGTCATATCAATATTAAAATATTAGTTACAATATGAAAATACTAAACTAACTAATTCCTGAGTTCATCTCTACATATGGTCGCAACAAAGATATGTGATTACAATATAGAGAAGGCATCGTAAAAATATAATTTCAGAATTTGCCCTAGCCTGACACGGTTTGCACTCAAATCCTTCATCGCAGATAAGTGGAGATGGGCAGATATATGCAGATGAGTTGTCATCGACCCAACTAAAGTATCTGCATCCATTATTTCCCTGTGATGCCCAATCTACATTAGTTCTTATAATAAAATGAATAGTATTTACATTAGAAACATTAAATATATACACATTAGCAACTTTTTTCTATTTGGGCAGCACCAAAATTGTCGTCTAGGGTTGCTATGTGTTTGTGAAGTCTTCAACACACACTGCCCACCACCACATTGACAGTTTGGCACATTGACAAGAGCCATCGAGCCTATATCAATAATGCACCACACCATCGTTACTACATTTATTATTTTTATATGGAATACACCAAGGAGTACCATCAGAAATATTAACCATTTACAATAATGAAAAGTAAACCTAAATGAAATAGCTCATTTTTTTATCGACATGTGTAGTCTCTGTGTATATGAAAAATGAAAAAAATATCAAGATGAAATAAAATAGTGAACAAAATCGTATTCCACATAGAGTGAATGAAATATACCATCAAAAGAAGGTGACAAAATCATGTCATGAAGCATAGACATAGGAAATAAAAAAGGGACAAAAGAGAAGAAATAATAAAAATCATTACGAGTATAGAAAAATCATTTATAATATAAAAAAAAGGAAACAGTCTTTGTCAACAATTTTCAAAATCATTAGGACTATAGAAAAATAATTAAGACTATATAAAATCAAATTTTAGAAATGGATGGTTCTAATGCTTTGCCATTACAACAATTGAGCATTCATCATTTGGTGTTGTGTATTCCATTTAAGTATGTCAACAATGTTCAAGAAATAAGAAAAATCATTACGACTATAGTAAAATCAAGTTCTAGAAATGGACGGTTCTGATATTGCTTTGCCATTAAAATAATTGAGCATTCATCATTTGGTATTGTGTATTACATTTAAGTATGTCAACAATGTTCAAGAAATAAGAAAAATCATAAGGACTATAGAAAAATCAAGTTCTAGAAATGGGTGGTTCTGATATTGCTTTTCCATTACAACAATTGAGTATTCATCATTTGGTACTTCTTGGTGTATTCCATTTAAGTTTCTTTTTGAATCCTCAAGTTGAGTTGGCATATTTAAGGTGATAGTAGAGAGCTCTACATCAATAGTCTACAAAATTAGACCTTTATTTTAAATGTATTTAACATAAAAAAAAATTTACAAAACTGAACCAATGTCATGTTTACAACAAACCCTTTTTTGAATAATTTAATTTTAACTTTGGTTGTGTTAAAGGAACTATGTTGACTTTATTTTGTAGTTGTTTAACATGAGAGTTTGTAGATTAATAGGAGTTCACATTTTTTATGGGAACGTATCATTCAATTGAGCATTAATACCCATCTATATCTAGTGAGATGAACATAACTCATGTACCTCATGCTAGTGTGCTTGGATTACACTAGACATTATCCAACTGCTTGTGAGGGTTGTCACTATTATTAATTGGTGTAAAAGGAGGACCGCTTGTGTGTTATAAAACTTTATATAAATACTCACTATTTGGATAATGTCTAGTCTAATGAAAAATAGTGTATACAAGGTATCCAAGCACACTAGCATGAGGTACATGAGTTATGTGCATCTCACTAGTTATAGATGGGCAACTATGGCACACTAGTATCTATGGACTCCTATTAATCTATAGAATCTCATGTTAAACAACTACAAAATAAAGTCAACATAGTTTTGTTAACACAGACAAAGTTAAAATTAAATTAGCTAAAACAAATGGTGCCTTAGAGGGATAGAGGAACACTTTGCTAAAGAAGTTTGACTATTGTTTGTGAAAATACCTCCAAGGAATGCAAGTACTTCCAGGGAGATCTAGGAGTTGAAGGAGAAGAACACAAGGTTGCAGGAATCTTACAATGCACTTTTGGCTAGGCTTGAAGCACTATAATCTAATCAAAGAAGAGTAGTAGATGAAGGTGTTGATAGTGAAGAAGAGGAAGAAATCCATAAGGAAGGGGAAGGACAGGAAGAAGAGGAACAAATAGATCCTGAAGAGTAGAGGACAATTAGCATATTCAAGGCTATGAAGATTGAGCAGCATAAGGTTAGGGGAGATATCCCTATGTATGATGGAAGTCTAAAAGAAAAAGAGCTTTTGGACTAGATTGCATCAATGGTTGCATACTTTGAAGGTGAAGAGGTACCAGAAGATCAAAGGGTCATATTGGTAAAAACAAAACTCAAAGGGCATGCACTCCTATGGTTGGATCATGAGGAGGAAGATAGAAGGAGAAGAGGTAAGCCAAAGATTGTCTCTTGGGATAGGATGATAGCAAAACTGAAAGGTAACTTTCTTCCTAAAGACGTTGATGTACAAATGCATAAAAGAATGCAAAGTTTTAAAAAAAGAGATTTAGATGTTAAAGCATATACAGATGAATTCTATAAACTAAGCATAAGGTAAGGATTGGAAGAAGATGAAGTCATTAAGGTTGCTAGATATTTAGGTGGTTTAAGATTTAACATCCAAGATGAATTTGTGGTTTCTAACACCAGAAGTGTGAAGGAATGTTACCAGTTGGACCTTAGAATAGAGGAGAAATTGAAGAGGAAAAGTGAAAGACATAATAGCAGAAATAGAGGAGGTTCTTCAATGAAGGAAAGAGGAGGAAGGGAAAATAGGTTTGGGAAGAAAGGGACAAAGGATTGAATAGGACAATGTTGCACAGTCCTAGAAATGCAGACTTTTGGGATTTTTCAAATAGGTACAGTCAAGTGTCCTATTGAAGGGAAGCTAGTAAAAAACCATATTCAAATGTGGATGACTAGTGGGTAGAAAGAACCAACTATCAAGGAACCATATTCCTAAATTACAAGTTCAGACTCAGACATCCAATGCCAAGACTAATTCTTGGGACAAGAATCCTTTCAAAGGTGGTGAACATGGTGTAGGGAACCTAGAACATCCAAAGACTACCAGGAGTCCATAATAACAACCATGCACCTAATGACATCTAAAGACATCAATTGGAATGTTTTGGCACCTATAATGGCCTATAAGGTCATTCCATGCAATGTAAATGGCAAATATGTAATAAGTCTTAAAAGGCCTAATAGCCTTAGGACAAAAATAAGAGCCTAGGATGGTATTTGGTGTTACAAGTTTATAATAGTCTATATTTGATTTTAACAATGTTTAATAAGTTCATTTGGGTCACATTTCAAAGTCTTAACGCTTCATTATCTTTAAAAGTTTCAAAAACTCCAAATTTGTAATGTTGCAAATTCAAAAATTTGAAATGCAACGGTTATTAGAAAATGGAGGGAATTGGATTTTGTTATGTTTAAGTGAAAACTAATCCATCCAACCAATTGGGATTGGTTGCGGTAGTTTCTAGGAGTCCATTAAATATGCCAAAGTTTCATTGTACGGTAGAAGAGGCCTGGTGTACGGACTGTACTGAGTTTTTGATAAATAAACTTGTTTCAAATGCAATTTCCTTGAGTTCTTAGAGTGATTTTGGATTCATTTTGTCATTGTCTTACAATTCAATGTATTTGGAATAGTTAGATATTGATCCTAGACCACATCTATGCATTTGTGAGGTCTGTATTTGTATTTTTACTCAATTAATTATGACTGGCAAAGTAGTTTCAACCATTCCTTTGATAGTTTTGTGAGTTTCCAATTGAATATGGTCATTCCATGACCTCTAACCACTGTAACATATGGAATAACTAAGTATTAACATTTACTATAGCTCCCTAATCCATTAATGTAATGAGAAGGAAGAATGTTTGGGTGATCAGCATAACTTATAGAGGAAACTTAATGAATTTGCTTGGTATGCTACAATAGTAGCCATTTGGTCTGAAGGAGGAACATAGATTATGATTTGGGTCATCTTATAATGATCATCTAATGGTGAAATAGCTACCTATTGGACCTAGAAGTGATCAAAGATAGGAGATTTAAGAATACCCTAAAGCTTCAGTGGTTACAACTGAAGCTCTTGTTGGCCCAACCAATTATCACAATAGAATAATAATGTCAATTCAAACCATGGACAATGGTTCCAACCAACACTATAAAAAATCCTTAGTCTATGAATTTCTCCAGCCACGTGATGATTCTTCTAACTACCAATTTCCTTGAATGGGATTTGTAAAGTTCCAAGTGACACTTTTCTTCATAGACATTAGCCGGTTGCTGATATTTAACCTGATTCCTGATTCCCTTTAGGATCACAATCTTTCTCTAGTTTTAAGCCTACAACTATGTTCCTCCCTTCAATTGGTTATTGGATTTGGGTCAAGGTCATTCTGCATAGAACTTACTGTCTTCTAATGTGTCAGACTAAATCTTCTAACTAACTTTAACCACTCTACTCCAGCACTATCGACTATCATAGAGACACTCTAATCTAGTTGATCAAGTTAGATTAGGGTTATCTGGAATGGTCTAACAGTGGGTCCTTAAAATGGTTATTATCATTAAGAATTCTTCAATGTTGCTAAGGCTTTCAAATTTAACTAAGCCTTGAATCTAGATTATTTCTAGGATGCTGCTACAAGCATTTTCTTACTTTCTTGGTTAAACACATAGCATATATCTAACTAGGGCATTAATCTTGAAGTAGCGTAGCTACTTCCCCCAAATCTGAGCACTTGGGTTATTAAAATTCATTTTCTTGGCTTTCTTCTCACCCAATGGCATTGGATACCAATGGAGAAATCACAAATCAAGGTACACTCTCCATGACAAAGTCGACTGAGGAGTTTCTAGGTTGGTCTGATAGAGATTTTAGTATCTCATGGGCACAGCACAAAAGTTTCAATAAAATGTTTGCAGAACTAATAATTGAACTTCAAAACTATGGATGCATCGAAGGTTAAACTTGTAGAGATGTTCAATCTATCCACTCACTTCACAAATTGACAAGGCATGATATATAAATAAAAACATACTCAGGGAAAATGAAATCTAATCAATGTAGTCACATGACTGTGTTTGTGATGACAGTCAACTATTTGTTCATTGCGCAACTAACTATGTAAAACAGAGATAAAACTAATCAAGTGAACATCAAGAATTATGAATGCATTAAATGGACTTGCAAGGCCGTTTATTCTCTACATTCCTTTCACAACAGACAACCTATGAAATATCCAATACATGATGTCCTAGCAAATTGCTCACGGGCCCTAAGTAGGTAACCAATAAAATAATTCCAGACAAATGGAGAGTAAGAAAACCCTTACAGGCGATCCTCCTTTTACACCAAATCATAGTAGCAACCTTCACAGGCAGGCGGTCCTCCTAAAAATATCACCAAATAATAGTTCAAACAATCACATGCTCTTGCTCCTTCATGTGCTCGAAGTGAAAACCAAACAATAAAATGAGATACACAATCTTTTTTCTTTTTAAAGTTATGTCCGTGTTGGTCGAAATTTTGACCTACATGGTATTGGTTGAAATTTTGACTAACACGGGCATGGATTAAAAAAAAGGAAGTTTTCCTTCTATAATCTGACCAACCTAAATCTTTTTAAATAATGGTCAAAAATTTTGGTAGAAAAACAAGGTCAAATGTAGTAGCGAATGTAAAAGAAGATAGAATAAAAGACATAATGACCTAGCAAGGAAGAATAATCTTTGATAGAATCATTGACTTCAAACCACCATGTGGTTGGGGAAGCATAAAATAGGATGAACTAGAATTGAAGGCTCATCAACTTACTTTTGAAGTATATAAATTAATATATTATTAAAAAATGATTAAAAGCCACTGCAATAGCAGGAATGACCTAATTGAAGTATAAAATATTAGATTCTAAAAAAATAATCCGTCTAGCAACATCAATTAATAAAAGTATAATTTATAAGTCAATTTACAAAATTTATTTTTTAAATTTAGAAATTAAGATTAATCGATTCAAAAAAATAAGAGTTCTAACATTAGTCTATAGAAAATCAAGAGTTTAAAATTTTTAAGTCATCTTATGCTATCAATTAATAAAAGAATAATTGACTTATTGCTTCTACTCTCAAATTTTAAATTAAAAGTTTAGTGTTTAAAATTGGTCTAAAATAATAATGGAAAGACCACTAGTGCATGTAAAACTAGAGAATAAAACTACTATAAATATGTCAAATATTAATGATAGATATTACTAATATATGTTTAGAATCCACTCCACATCAGGAAAGATCCAACTACTTCTAGTATTACTAATTTATATGTTTAGAATAATTAAAGCTAAGATAGATAAAAGTTACATAATGAAAGAGACAAAAATAAAATTGTGATCCATTAATCTCATACAATAAGTTAAATTAAGGAGACCCCATACGCTAGATAACACCCAAAAAGGAAAGAATAATGGTAGGTTAGAAAAAAGAAAAAAGGACCTCTTGGATATTTTTATTTAAATGGATTAATGTCAACCAATTAAAAAATGTTAACTTTAGTCATAATGTTTAAGAAAAAATGGAACAATGTGATAAGAGCACTAAAGGTGAATGTCACACATAAATTAGAAATAAGATAACAACTATCACCACTTAAAGTGGAGCTTCTCCTACATTGTGCGCTAAATTAGGATGCAAACTTCTAGATGTCTACAATACAAATTACTATGTAGAGCATTATCCTAAGTAAACTTAGTAAAGTGTAATTAAGAAAATTTAATTACAGTAACACCCCCCGTAAGTGAAACATAGGGAAATGCCCTTAAACTTGCAATGCTAGATGATAATGCAAGATGAGTCTTGTAATGCCCCTCCCATAGTCTGATTTTCTATATGTTATGGTTATTTTAGGAAGATGATTTATATGTTATGATATCATGAATGCTTATGGTTTTATTGACCCCATACTTGCATGTGTACATGGTTAATGTGTTTTTCTATTTTTATGTTTGACATGTCTGATTTGGTTGAGGAGCAGAGTTGTAGTTACTTTCTTTTGAGATCCACATGATCGGGTGATAACCGCCATTGCTTATTTATATTTATACATGTATGTACATACTCATCTTTTATGCAGGTTTATAGGTTTCGGGCATCGACTTCCCTGAATTGCTAGGATGAGCATGCCCTATCATAAAATGTCAATGGTAAGAGAGGGGAGATGACATACAAATACAAATCCCAACTCAAACCATTGATTGTCCAAAATATTGGGCAATTATATGGTTCTACCCATCCGAATTTGTCAAGGTGACATGAATTGTGACCCCTTCCTTAGTGTTTGTTTGATATGGAGTTAGTTGATTTTTGAGTTTTGAGAGTCAAGTGGATTTACTTATGTGAACTATTTAATTTAAATAATTAAATTAGGACTAATTATGAGATTAGAACAGTTATATTTCATTAATGTGGAAATATTGGATATAGAGAATATTTAATTATTAAGGTTAATTAAATACCTTTTTTAATTAAAAGATTAAATTTGCAATAAAATGGTTTAATTAATTATTAAATCCAAGTGTAAAATTAAAAGGCATAGTTGATTTATTTATTATTTAACTTATAAATTTGCATAGTTAATTATGTGCTAAATTATTTATTGATTAATTAAGTAGTTATATATAATTTAAGTTGCACATTCGGTTTAAGTGAAAATTGAATTAGAATCTAAAGTTTTTGAATACTGGTAAAAATAGGTTTTAGGGGAGCTCGAAACCCCTTACAAGGCAGTTACAAAAGATAGGACATTAAACCTACCAAAAAGAGGTAGGGCTAAAAAAACCAACCCGCCAATAGACCCAAACCCAACGAAAAAACCAACCTAAGCCAGTAAATAGAAACCAACTCCCAACAACAGAAATATAGAAAAAATAGAAAACACAAACCAAAGGAGCTAGGAAAACTCAAGCAGAGTTTCCTCCATATATTTTTTAGCCTTCGACATCTTACTGATGGTCACATTATGATCTAAGAGCTCCAAAATCCTCTCTTGAATCTTCTTCTTCTTTGATGATATGGTACCATTTCCTAGCCCAGTCTGATCCTCATCATCTTCTTTTGTGGTATCAATCTTAACAGGGGACCCGACATTCAGCTCCTACTTGACATTATTAATACAGCCAACCATAGTTCCCATAAGCTAGTTTCTATCCGTCATAATCTTTTTGAGGGTGGACTCCATTCCATCCACCTTATCCTACAACAAGCCCATCTTCACATCATCCCTATTCTCCCCTACTTTGTTCATCCATTTAGACCCATAATCCATCATCTCCTGAATATTGTCCACTTTAGTAGAAAAGGATCTGAGGTTAAGAATCAGAGTCTTGATCTCATGAAAAAACCATTTAACCAGGTAGAAGGAATATATGGACATAGCTTTTCCCATTTGCAAAATGACAAAAGGAGGATCAATTGTGTCCTCCAGGTCTTCCTTAAGGAGCTAAACATTTCTCCCATGTAGATTGACAATCTTTAGAAAAGGGATAGTTCGGGAGGAGGACAAAATATCCTTGTCTAGAGTGGTCTCATCACATCATGGATCTTTATCATATTTATCTCACAAAACCTTAGTGATGGCTTCATTGTGAAGAGAAATGGGGACATCATGGTCCACCAAACTGGCATAGCGAATAGGATAGGGACTTTCTAACCACTAGGATCATTTTGATCACCCATATCCAAAATGATCTGAATGTTTTTAATCCCCCCCAATTCCATGTCACTACCAGTACTAGAAAAAGAATCCCTGTTGTTTTCCTTAGGTTTTTCATAGAATTCCCTTTGAAATTAAAGAAATCCCAAATACTAACCCCTCTAACTCAGTCTCCATACCACTTTTATTTTCAATTTCATTTTTTTAGAGGATGAGCCCTCCTTAGCCTCTTCCTCCCTACCTCTTTTTACCAAGCTTTTGCCAGACCCACGACCGAAAATCTTGGGAGGAGACGAGCTAAGAGCCACATTCTTCTAAACATGCTCGACAATGAGTAGAATATGCCCTTCATGAAGGACCGGCTTATGCTCTTTTATTTTATGCCCAAAAATACTATGATGGAGAGAGGTAAGTAAATAATAGGGGAAAGAAACACTAACCTTATAACTAAAGTGATAGAGAAGAACAAAATGATAAGAATGGACCCATTTATACCTCACATCAAGGGTTATGTCTTCCGCAATAGCCACCATCACCTTGGACCAGATTTCCTTGACGCTCTCAACATCATAGCACCCCCCAGCATCCTTCACCCTAAAAATATTTGTCTCTTTCATGATAAGGCTCGCGACCTTGGCAATGAGATCCTTGGTAATCTTGACATCCATTCCCCTAATTTTTACAGTGTGATCCTTCCAACTCTCAACAAATATTTTGGTTACCCATTCATCAAAGTCATGCAATTTATCCATGTAAGGAATAAGCCCTCCTTTGCGCAACTTATCCTAGACCTCCTTATCTTCCTTCTATATCTCTTACAATTCTTTGATTCATGATGATTCAACTCCCCAACCATACTATCGACAATAGTAATAGACAAGAGAGGATGCACAGAAAGAGACTTGTACAAGATGAAAAAAGTGACAAAGGTAATACCTGTCACCACTCTAATAAACTCCTGTCTTCTCCTCTCATTCTTGGAAAAGCCAAAACTTTCCATAATGATATAGAAACCCTTACTGAAAAGATGTCTTGTCATTATTGCTAAGGAAATACCCAAAATCAGCCCTCCTGCTATGAATCTTATCATACTCCACCTTAGCTTTCAAATCAACATTAATTTTACTGTCTCCTTGCCAAGTCATGATTTCCTCTTATTTGATGGCTAGGTTAGCCAAATCCTCATCCGTCCCATTGGCCTCATGATACACATGTGAAATAAGTACCTCTTTCAAAGTATTAATAATTTCAAGAGCATCTATAATAAAAGATCTAATTGTCTACGATGGTTTAGATTTACCCTTGATGCAATTTAAAATGTTCATCAAATATCCCTCGATCCAAACTTTATTACACTAAGCTAAATCAATAATTTTTAAAGTCTGAAGAAGACCTATCTCTTCCGCCACATGGTTAGACTGTATAGAAATAGGGAAGGGCACAACAATAAGATAGTTAGCTTCATCATCCCTAATCATCCCCCCAAAGCCAGAAGGACCCAGGTTTCCCTTAGAAGCCCCATCAAAATTAACTTTGATCCATTCTTTGGGGGGATAAAGAAAGGTACCATTTTCTCACAAAGACATAGAGGCTTTGAAGTCCTTGTTGGCGTTGAAACCACCAAAAGAATCCATCTTCCTTCCCATTGAAGCCGCACAATTCTCCTTGATACTTCTTTTTATTTTCTCTGCCACCACAAAATGGGGCAAAGAGGTGTTTCTCAAAACCTTGTTGTTGTGCTCTCTCTATATTTTCCAAATGAGATGTAGATAAATAATATTCTACATATTTCTATCATATCCATATCCACATTTCTCCATTGGATAAAAACATCCCACATGTAGCCAAAGAAAACCTAGTGTTGATTCTAAATTCTTAGAACAATATTCCAAACTTCCCATGAAAAAAGAAAGGAAATAACAAGATGAAATGTATTTTCCTCCCGCTTCAAACAAAAGAAGAAATGATTAACCAACATCATCCCCCTCTTTTGAATATTATCTAGTATAATAATCTTTCTCTACAAAATTAGCCAATAAAAAAAGTTAATTTTATACCTTATCAATCTCTTATCCCAAACCTTAGCTCGGAAAGGGGGAGGGTCCGACTGGTCCAAGAAATGAGCCATAGTTGAGCCAACAATATAGGAACCATATGTATGAGAAGCCTAGATAAAATCATCCTCTATTGTCAGCTCAGGTTTCAATACATTGAGATCCAACATCAAATGTTTAAGGCTATCATCCACAAGCACCAGATCAACCCATGACTGATTTCACTAATAATTACAAACCCAAGGGCCAAATCTCTGATTACACTCCTCAATGAGAGGATGAATATTATAGATAGAGGAAAGTGGAGAATTTTGAAACCATCAAACCTCCTAAAACTTAATATTGCAGCCATTGCCCAACAGCCACTTTGCCCCTGGGAGACTAGTACTTTTTTCTTGCTAGATACTATTCCAAATAGAAGAACCATTAATCTTAATATCGAACTTTAGAAAATCAACAATGCCAATGAAAGGGAAGAGGTACTTCTTAAGGAATATTTGGCTCCATTCCTTGTGTTCACCATAGATCCACCACATTTGTTTGGAAATCAAAGCATTGTTAACCACCCTAGTCACACGAATCCCCAAAGCCCCCCATTTTAAGGGTTTAAAAACTTTGTCCAAAGCCATCAGAGCCAATCTTTTTCTATCCTCAACACCAGACTAGAGGAAGTTCCTCTAGATTTTTCAATAAGATTGGCAAATTTAGAGGGAATTTTGAAAAGACTTAGAGTATAAATGGGAAGACTTTGAAAGAGGCTTTTAGGAGAAGGAGTTTACCAGCTTGACTCAAGAGAGCACATTTCCAAGAAGCCATTTTTCTATTGAACCTCTCCACAATATTTAGCCAAAAAGTAACAATTGGCTTAAAATTTAGAGGGAGACTAAGATAAATAGTAGTAAATTCCTCGATGGAAAAACCAATCAACCTGGCTATACAAATTTTTTTATCCATTGACATGTTAATAAAGAACAAATAAATCTTCTCCCAGTTGATAGATTGCCCCGTAGTAGATGAGTAAAGAGAGAGGGCCTTCTTCACATTTTTGGTTGTAGTGATAGAAGAAATGCCCATGATCATCATGTCATCAAAAAATAGCTCATGAGATTAAGTATTCGAAGATGAAGAAGACTTAATGCCTTTGATCAGGTCTTTCCCAAATATACTCTGAAAAAAATGACCAAGGCATTCGATCATAATATAAAAGATGATAGGAGATAACAAATCACCTTGACGAAGCTCTCTAGAAGGTTTGAAAATTTTGGAAGAAGAACCATTAAAAATCACATCCGCAGAAGCAGTACTAATGAGTTGGTTGACAAGCTAGATGAATTTATCATAGAAGACAAAGGCCTTGAGAACTTTCAATAGCAAAGACCAATCCACCCTATCATAGGCATTAGGAAAATCTAATTTCAAAATAAAATTAGGATTGTGTGAAGAAAGATAGGAATGAATCACTTCATGAACTTTGATGATAGAATCCAAAATTTTCCAACCCAAGACAAAACTGCTATGTTGAGGAGAAATGATATTAGGCAGACAAGAAATCAATCTCAACATAATCATCTCAGAGAGGATCTTATAGATCAATTTGCAAACACTGATCAGTCTAAAAGAGTCCACAGTATCTGCACCAGGTTTTTTAGGAATGAGAACAATAAATGTAGCATTCAATTCCTTCAGAAGGGATCAAGAACCAAAGAACTCCTTGACCATGAATTACTAATATCCAATCTAACAATAGCCCAAAACTTTTGAAAAAAATAGTAGGGAAAACCATCCGGACCTGGAGATTTCTCACCTTCAAAAGAAAAAAATAGCTCTTTTAATCTCTTCCACCAAAGGGATGGCAACAAAAGACTAGTTAGTCCCTCATCCAACAAGGAGAGAATGGAATCAAGAAGGAGATCTTGGTCTTCAAAATATAAAGATTAGTCTTTAGTTAGAAGAGATGAAGAAAAACCAACCATGGCATTATAAATATCATTGTTCACATCACCACACAACAAGCAAATGTTAGAGATTCTGATGGAAGCCCTATTCTTAGAATTAGTCATATGGAAGAAAGGAGTATTCTTATCTCCAACTTTCAGCCACAAAGATCTAGATCTTTTTCTCCAGTAGAATTCCTCCTTAGAGATGATATTATGCAGTTAAGTCAAAAGAGTCTCTTTTATGGCCTTAGTATCAAGAGAGAGACTAACCTATTGAATAGAGTACTGAATGGAATCCAACTTAGCCTTAGATAGTTCTTAGACTTGAATATATCCCCAAAACATGATTATTCCAAGATTTGATGTCAACCTTAATGTGATTGAGTTTTTTGGCCGCTCTGAACATAGCAGAACCCTAGATTTGAACATCCCACCAATCTTTAATCCATATTTCAATATCTGGATGGTCCAACCAAATCTTCTCAAAATGAAAGGGAACCCTTCTAGAAGTGGACAGAGGATCCACCACAAAGGATATGGGAAAATGATCAAAACCCAATTTAGTAAAAGAGGATAAGGAACAAAAAAAGATATCAAACCAGTCACCATAAATGAGGGCTCTATCCAACCTAACTTGAATAATATCCTTACCAATCCTCCTATTTGAGCACGTATAACTCAAACATTTAAGTTCAACATCTAATAACAGGATTTTTAATCATGTCCATAAGGTCATGTCTCCCATTGATCTAACATGGAGAGTCCAGTCCCCCAACTTTCTCAATGACATTCAACGGAGAGTTGAAATCACCCATCAACAACCAGGGAGAACCCATAAAGTAAAGTCTATGATTCTTAATAACCTTCCAAAATTTATTCCTACCAACCTTAGAATTAGGAGCATAAATATTACTGATAACCCATTCAAAACCAGATCTAATGTGAACAAACTTAATACTAAGGATATTTTTATCCACACATAAAATTTCACCTGTAACATTGTAGAGGTTCTAAAAAATTGCTAGACCACCAGACTCGCCTTTAGAGCTACAGTCAACCACCCCACCATTTTTGAAGATTCTAATTTCTCCACTTTTTCTTTTAGCATTTAGACTCTTGGATGAGAATAATATCAGGTTTATGGTCACTGGCCATGTTTCTCAAAATGTCCTACTTATGGGGGCTATTCAGGCCTCTAATGTTCCAAGATATTATTTTCATTTATAAATAGGAGAACAAGCATCATCGATGGTCAGTTATTTCCCATCCTCTATATCCTTCTTACTTTCCCATTCTCTAATTACTTTGTTGGAACTTCTACCTCTGGACTTTGGCAGAGATCCCACATCATCCACCATGCTTCGAGTAGTCACACAATTTAATCCTAGTGTTGAAACCTCAATCAGGTACTTTTTATTCCTATTTTGTCTTCCAACCTGTTAAATCCAGGGAGCATCATTCAAATCATTGACAAACTCAAAACCTCCTCTATCTAAGGAGTAATCCTCCCCTCTACTCAATAAATTATATGGAGAAGAGGATCCCTCCTCACCATGAGATTTAATGAGATTCTTAGAGGTGAAAGAATCCCCCAAAAGTGCAAGACCGGGTTGAGATTCCTGAGAGCTAGAAATGACCTCAAAAATAAGGTCTGAGTCAACATTACTCATCTAGATGGGAAAGACAACTTCCAAAGGAAGATGAGGTGAAGATGAAGTGGAAGAACCCCCATCCTCCCAGGGAAAAAAAAACAACTCCTCTGAAGCCTTCATAAGAGAACTAGACACACCATTTCCACCTAACCCAACAAATTCTCCTTCCTCTAGGTCTTCCAAGCCTTCAGCAAGCTCAACAACCACCTGATCCTTTCCCAAAGAAAGATCTACACTAGGTACACTAGAAACAACAACTGTAGCCTCCATAGGACTAGTTTTTTCCTTCCAAATTTGTTTGACATCCTTATTAAGGTTCCCTGCATCTTTAGACATAGCCTTAGGATCCTTCTTAACCTTGTGAGGGTAGTTTTGGGCCCAGTAACCCATCTTCTTACAATTAAAGTAGGCAAACGGGAGGGACTCAAGGGTAAAAGTATAAAGTTGTGTCATATTTCATGTGCTAACTTAACAACACAACTGAATTTTAGTATTTCTAACTAAAAATTAGGTTTTTTCAACCATATGGTCTAGATAGATTCATTAAATAAGTGCTTCAACTTTTCCAATTGCAAATATCTATTAAATGCATGTTTTATACTAATTTGGGTCCAATTACAAAAGAAATAAAATTATTGCAAAAAAATTATGTTTCAATAACTCCTACTCTTTTTAATGATATTTTAAAATATATAAAAATACTACAAGTATATATTTTAATATTCGAGAAGATGTTGCTTGAAATAAAAAAAATAGTAAATCATATCAAAAAAATTTAAATTTTTTATTTAACACTAGGCAAGAGAGTCATCTTCAAGAATATGTAAATTTTAGTTGAAAGTTACCAACTAAAGATGTTTTGATCCATGTACTTGTGCATAATGATCAATTATGAAAATGATTTTGGATCCTATGGAAGATAATCCAACCAGGTGTGATGTTTCATATGTTTCTCTTCCCCTTTTCATGCATTAGGGATGGTGCTTAGAGATAATGGTACATTTTTCAAATGCTACATATTTTGTCCAATATTATGGAGGATATTTTTTGTTGTGTATAGAGAAATGTACTTTTACCCAATTAAACTATAAACCATTATATTTAGTTTCATTGTAATCTTTCCCTCAAGAAGTGATCCTTAGTGGTTTAGAATTAATTATATTTTTCCCTAAGATAGTGTTCCTTAATGTATAAGTCCATTATAGGATTACTAAACTCCTTGGCCTCTGGCTTAGAATTTTTTTAATCAAGTTCATCATATAGTGTGTATTATTCTAATTGTGTTTTTCCCTATCTTGGATTTTATACAAAATTAGCATATAATATTTTTAAATAAGCATTTTAATTTAAATAACTCAACTATGACAACTACAGATAAGGTGACTATTCACAACACAATGCTAGTCTTTCACAAATTATACATGGGTAGCTAGATGTTAAAACATGGTAACTAGGTGGGTAGGTATAAATAGCATGTTGAATTTCATCCAAGAATATGAACACCAATTAGGTTGGATAACATGAATTATCCATATGACTATTTCGAATCAACCATTATTAGGGATATTATAGGCACACTTAGACATTTGAAGCTATTTGAGGTTGATGTCTCCTATCTATCATCGCTCTAAAAATCACACATCATGTATACCTATGGATATATAAATAGCCAAATCAAGTATATAAAATAGTAAAATATCATAAATCACTATAAAGAGGATTTTAGTGGGTTAATCATTCTTATGTATTTGAATGTTATGACACTATCCATTTTCAAATGTAACCATTACCTAAGCATTGCATTGATAATATTCTATGGCTAAATAGATCTAATAATCATTAATTAACACTATGTATCTACAATTATCATTAAATTGTATAAAATAACATTTAGACCTTGAAGTAGCATTCATTAGTAATAATGGACATACAATAGATCTCCAACCAAACACTAATAATGTCTAATAATTCACATCTCAATAACTACTAGTAGAATCTCAAAAAAACAACATGAAATTAAGTCAAGGTCTATAGAATTAAGGTATCCTCATATAGAAATAAACTATATATCATCTTATAACATCATGTCACGTTATCATAGAGTCATGATGCATATATGATCACCATTGAAATAAAAAATATAAAGTACTAACGACATTAGAAGTTCAACTTCTACATGACCAAAACAAAATATTAGTTGTAACAAAGAGCATGTCATGGATGTCAATACAACAAAAAATATACAATCAATAATAGGAAAATATAAACATAGTCAAGATTGGATCGAAATGAATAGAGACATAATAAAACCCCATGAGACACTACACTTAAGTTTTTTAGTTAAAAAATTTAACTATAATTATGCCTCGAGACATAGCTACAACATGGGGTGGAGCATAGTGGTGTGAGTGTGAGCTAACTTGAAGGTAATGCATGAGCATGATAATGTTAACACAAACTCAAATCTAGTAAAAGTTTTCATGTTAAAATAGTAATATTAATTATAAACTTTCCAAATGCCTAAATAAAAATCATAAGTTTTAGATAAATCTATAAGATGTCTTGATTTGTGGCCACTAT
The DNA here is from genome assembly GCA_027943335.1 of Chamaecyparis obtusa. NCBI lineage: Eukaryota > Viridiplantae > Streptophyta > Pinopsida > Cupressales > Cupressaceae > Chamaecyparis > Chamaecyparis obtusa. The sequence continues at coordinate 40,634 of BSBK01008386.1, read as the reverse complement.
TGTTTATCTCCTTCTAAGTACCTTTAGTTTCTACATTAATAAACTTTTTGATTGCAAGAAAAAATAGGTTTGAAGGGGACCCAAAACCCCGTACAATTAGAGTTTAAAAGATAATAACATTAAGCATACTAAAAAGAATTAGGATAGGGACCCTATCCACTTGAGCCAAAACTAGAAAAAAACTCCAAAAAACCAGACACTAGCCAAAAACCCGAAGCAAAAGAAAACACCAAAAAATGCTAGCATGAAGAACCCACAAGGCTAAGGAAAATCCTTACGAGTGTCGTCTGCTTCCTTCTTCGCCTTCAAGATTTTTTTTATAGCAGCATTGAAGTTGGAGAGCCCCTGGATCCTATCTTGGATCTTTTTCCTTTTCGTCAAAATAGTACATTTCCCCAGACCCTCATCTCCCACATCATCATTATCTTCCCCAGGTTTCTTGCTAGGGGAACCAGCATCCAGCTCCACTTTGATGGACAGAAAACAATCCATGGAAGAAGACATAAACATGTTATAATCCCACATATGTTTCTTCATGGCACTCTCCAGATTATCCACTATGACTTGCAAATCTTGCACCTTCTTATCCTTATCATTGTCCATGTTGCCAGGACTAGGCTCCAACATTTCCTGCAAGGAGTCAACCTTAGTAGAAATAGAATGATATTTTAAATTTAAATTTTTTATTTCCAGAAAAACCTATTTCAATAAATGAAATGAGTACATAGAAACCTCCTTCGCAGTCTGAAGGACCCCAAATGGAGGGTCAATTTTGTCGTCCATATCTTCTTGGAGCAGTTGGATATGTGAGGCCTCACCCCGACCTGTCATAACATCTTTTCTTTCTGCATTTTGATACATTGATACACTTGTTGATCTATTTTGATAGAGACTCGAGATACGATATTTTGATGGTGATTATTATATTATGTATGTGTGGATGTGGATCTAGAGTACATCTTGATTTTGATTATACATGGTTGGTAAAATGAATTATTCATGTTTAGATTTGATTACTGCACCTGATGATTTATGTACTTATGATGTTTGGATATCATTGAATAGAAATTGGTAATTTGAATTGAATTACACATATTGAGTTACGATACTAAATAGGAAATTGAATATGTATATTTCATGTAATGTTATCATCTTGAACTACTGATGCTCGATGTGAAGTGTGCAGGTAAGAGAACCATGGGAATTATTGGAGAACCAAGGTTAAACACATGTGAACTGAGTAAACCAAGGCTTAGTCTAATGTGGGATTACAAAGCCTCGTTGTAATGTGAACTTTTCGTAAAAGTGAATTTTCATGTGTATTAGTAGTTAGCTTCGTGTTGTCATTCATGGCATTTGTATGTAATGTGCAATTGTTAGTGTCACTTGACACTTGTAATGTGCCCATTTAAATTTATTTTATTCCAGCCACTTCTAGAGGCCAATAAGAAGTTCTAGGGGTCATTTTTGGCATAATTTAAGTATCTTAATGTTAGCGGTATGGGTTAGGAAGGTTTTGAGCATATCCTAAACCCCCTAGAGACTTTGGCAACCCTTTTTTGGACCCATTTACCCTTACCTACGAGATTGGATGGATCTTGACCCTTACCCAACTTCACCTTTCCTTCCAATCAAGCATTAATCATGGGGGGACAAGGAAAACCTAGTAGACCATGGAGTCAAGACTGCATTTATGATTGGTGGGTGGGTAGAATTTGGGGCCTTTTTAGAGGGCCTTGATGGAATTAGAGGGTGTTCACCCACTCTCTAATTTTAGAGACTTTAGGGTTTTGGAAAAAGGAGGACAAGTGGATTAGCTCTTCTCAACTATCAATTTCCATCACACTTGTGAAGGTAGGTCTTTCATTTCCATGGAGGTTTTCTTGTTTTTGCTCAAAAGACTAGTTTGTGTTCTTGCTCTTTCATGTGATTGAAGTATATCCATGTTGTGCTATTGTGTTGTATGGGAAGGGAATTTGATGTTGGATTCATGCTTTTCCTTTTTGTTTTGCTTGAATGAGGGTGTTCATGTTATGGGAGTATGGCATTACTCACCTCTTTGGGAAGAGGAAGAAGTGGCTTGGGTGAAGGGGTTAGTTGGACTCTCCATGAGGTGAGAGTCTCTTCTCTTGGAGAAGAGGGAAAAATCCATGGTGTATGGGCACCATGAAGCCATTGCAATCTTTGTATCATAAAGATGTTGACAAGCATCATGAAGCCATTGCAATCTTTGTATCATAAAGATGTTGACAAGCATTGTTGTGTATGTAAGATGGATTTGTAGCCTTGAAGAGGCAATGAGATATTCTTGTTGAGGAATTTTTGGAAGCAATGGCATTCTCCCCTTGGAAAATCCCACCTTCACCCTTCTTCAATGAGCTTGCAAAGTTCATTTGTGTAGACATGGAGGGAGTAACTTGTTGTTATTGCATGTGTGTAAAATTGTGAGCATCTTGTTGTTTTGTTGCACCCCGTTTATCCTTGGTTCTCAAAGCTTGGGGGTGGTCTCATAAGAGACCTAGGTTGGGTGGTGAGCACCCATGGTTCTCCATTTCTTTGTATTACAGGTTTGGAAGCCAAAGATTCATGTGGAAAAAGCTTGAAGAAATCCCCTCCTTGATGTGCTTGTATCAAAACCTCATGTGTTGTTGCATTGTTGATCTTGAGGAAGAATTCTCCTCTTGTTGTAAATTGTAAAGTTGTTACCCATTCTTGGGTCCTTTGTGAAGTGAAGTTGTTATGTTTATGTTGATCTCTCATTGAACATCTCCTTCAAATTGTATTATATAAATGGAATGTGAAAGTTCTTTCATCATAGAAATTTTGTAATGAATTTGATAAGATGACTATAATGAAAATGCCATTCATTTCTATCATGCCTATTAGAATTTGCTTCTTAAGATAGTGGAGTTATTTTCATGAAATGATATTCAAGATGATAAGAATGAAATATGATAGTTTTCAATGTCTTCCAAAGGTTAGCTTATGCATGGATATAGTAAGCTCTCTATTATAGTTTGGAAAATTTGTCATAGTTATGTAATCAAACTCAAATGAATAAAATTCTATGCTCACCCATCAAAAATGTGTAGTAGGAAACAAGGAACAAAAGAACATAATTGATTGCTTGTAGAAATCTCTTCAACTAATAATCAATCCATCAAACTCATTAGTATGATTCACTAATAAATTGATGCATCTATTGTTTCAAATTTATAAGCAAGCAAGTAAAAATAAAAATAGAAATGAAGGAGAAACCATGCTTCTTTTCAATGACACTTCCCAGATTTCCTTTTAGAGCAATTTGCTCTCTGGAATTTGTATGGGATTGACAATATTCCCATACTACCACAGAGAATATTCTACTTTATTTCATTATATTCTTAATTAGACTTAACATCATATTAAGCACCTAGCCTAACCTAATATGTTGTCACTAACTCCTATTAATTCAATTTTATAGAGCTTCATCCACTTGTTCAATGTGGACCCCACCTAAGCCTCCTTCCCTTATCATACGCAGGGTTGCAGAGGACTGACTTGGCAATTAATTTACATGCACTAAGTCAAGATTTTGTTTTATCCTTTCTTGATTGGTAAAAGCAAAGCATTTATTAAGGAAGATTTAGAGCATGACTCAAGGTAGTGTTGTCTCCCCTTCCCTGCGTAGATTCTTCACCATGTAATGCTTTCCTTGTTTGGCAAGTCAAACCCCCCCCCCTCTCCTTGCATGAAACTCCATGTCCTTTGATTAGACATGAGGTCACATCCCTTCTAAAACATGCCTTTTCCCATGCCTAGCATAAATGCTATGGGTTGCTACATAAAGATAAAGAAAGAAAGTCTTGTGGTGGGTCCCTTAACTCTTTGTTCTTATACCAACGTAGGCTTTAGTAATTATTTGTTTTGTTGGGTTGTATTTAGAGATTTATTTTTTGCCTCCTTATTGGGATTCCAACACCCACCCACTTGGCAAGTGGACCATGATGGGATGGGGTGTGTAGGTTAGGCTTAGACTTATAGGGGCTGATTAGAAGTAAAGTAGGATTTGGCATGGTTCCCTAGGTAGTAATCATAGTTATTAACTCCAACTTAGGTAATTAACTTTTCATTAATAAAGGTATTTCACTATCTAATAATTTATGGGTAGCATGCTTGTTAATTTATTTTATTTATTATTTTATTTGATAAAACTTTTCCTAATTAACTATCTAGTGATAGTATTGTAATGTAAGAATTTGATTAGGAGATTTTACTAATTTAGTATGGTTAGTGTGCTTTGATATAGTTTTAATGTAACCACTGGTCCTTAATGTTTTACTTTGTTCATTGACAATTAGCCAAAATAAGACTAGTTATAATAAACACATTGAAGTGAATTTTTGTGAATTGAGATTAAGATGACTTATTATTTTATTTATTAATTGCTTTTGGTAGGACATTTAATCAATGATTTAATCAAATATTAATTAAGGAAATAACTTATTGTTAGTATGTTAAATTCATTTAGAAATCAATTAGTAACCCTTTAGTTCATTTTATTGTTGTATAAATAGGTTATCGGGATTAATTAATATTCTAAACCACTATTAATCCTTAGGATTAGGATTAAATGAAATGCATGGTCCTAGTGAATAAAAGGAAATTTATTCCTTAGGAAGTTGAAGTAAAGAGTAGTATAGTCATCAATAGTCTTTAACCTATGGATAACATTATGCTCTAATTAACTCCGTAGGGCTCATTGTCGCATTAGCATTATACCCATGCACTGATGAAAATTATCCCACAAACCCTCATCATAGGATTGACATCCTTTCACTGATCGAATGCCATCCGAGAACCCTATCCTTGGTAGATATACTTTTTGTGAGTGTAGTCTTGGTAGGATCAATCATATAGTCAATGTCATAGATTGCACCCGCATAACTGATGTTAGCTTTCAGTTAGCCGTTAAATGACACTCTGTAACATTCTTAAAAAAAAAAAATTGGTTGTGTTTTTTGGTTGATTATTTTTTTGGGCATGACAGGATATTCCATTCTTGCATATCAACAGTTTTGGAAAAGGGAATGTTCTGAGAAGAGGAGGGAACATTATCTTTCTTCGCAGCAGGGGAATCCTTCTCTGCAATAGGGGCCTCCTTTTGAACATGTTCGGACCAACCTCCATGACAACTTCCAATTTAGGGGAGATAAGAAAATCATGTTCTTTGAAACTATCATATTCTGCCAAAATGGGGACCAGCTGGCCACCCACATACTCCTCTTTCTTTTCAATCATTGTTATTCTTGATTATAGTGGTGCTCCCCTTCTCCATTGTTCCAGCAGCCTCCTCCATATTCTCATAATCCTCTGAGGTTGTATTCGACACCAAAATAGAAGGCTCACTATCCTCCTCAGTTGATTTATCTATGTCCTCATAACCATTAGCACTATTAGTAGTAGAGTTGGTATCCATACCAATATCTTTTTCATATTTTAATTTTTTCCCAGGAGGATCCTTTTTAACAACTGTCTCCCTCATACATTTCTTAGCCAAACCTGAGGTTTTGGGAAAAGAAAAGATAGGGCTAGAAATGGCCTTCTGTGTAATATGTTCCACAATGAGGAGAATAAGTCCCTCATGTAGAATGGGTTTCTTCGCTTTCCTTCTATGCTCAAAAATACTAAGTTGGAGGGACTAAAGAATATAAAAAGGTAGGGACACCCTAATCTTGTCATATAAATGATAGTGCAAAACAAAATGGTAAGAATGGGTATGTTTGTACCTACCATCAAGGGTAATGTATTCCATGATCATCATCATAACCCTTGCCTATATTTCCTTGAAAGCAACAACATCATAGCAGCCACTAGAGTCTTTCACCAAACTGTGTGCTTTGGCCTTACATTTGGGGAAACGTCAAATGGCCTTTTGCGAAACTTTCTTATCTCTATAAAATTTGATACCTTTGAGGCTCATCCTGGACACCTTCACAATGAGATGTTCAATAATATTCATAGTGAGACTAGTGATAGTCACCGCCCCATGTTTCTAAAACTTGACAAACACGTTCGTAGCACTATCTTTAGACCCATACAACCATTCCTTATAGGTAGTAAGACCGCCCTTTATGATTTTTTCCCAGACTTCTGACATATTTTGCCATTTTGAATAGTCCTTCGGCTCCCTTTGATTTAGCTCACAACCCATGATATCAAAGAGAAGATTAATAGTAGTATTAGCAGAGAACAACTAAATGTAGAAAAAGGAGCACTAGTACATTAGACCCACTTTTTAGACCAACATTTCTGACCAAGTATTAAAATGATTTTCCTTGGTCATTTTATAGAAGGAAAAATTTGATTTTTGTAAAATCTATTCCCATGTTGGTTGGAATTACAATGATGATAGGTGGTCGTAATTCCGACCAACACATGAATATAACTTTTAATAAAATACACAGTTTCATTTTATTTCATTTTGCAATTACTTGATCATGCACAAAGGAGATGTGAATTAGGAGGGAAGGAGGGCATCTATTGACACTGCACCTGTAAGTTCTGGCACCACTCTTCAAATACAAGAATTCAATCAGTAAGTTGACCCCTTTTCACCTTTGTGTTGCTGCTACACGTGTTTCATCTCTTCACTAGTTTTTTAATGGCTTTGTATGTCGCTCCCCTCTTCTAATTTATTGATTCTTCTTTTTAGTTTAAACTAACCCTAACCTTACACATTTCCCAATGTGTAAAACCACTCGGAAAAAAATCACCAATGTAAATGTAGGGTTTATTAATGTTAACAATGGGGATTTTGTTTTGGTCTAAGTAAAACCATTGGGATTTTTGTTCTAGTCTTCTATTTCTTAGATATTGAAGAGAGTATCACATCATATATAATGTCAACTGATACTACCATCCTACCAAGATACCAAATTGAAAAAATGCTTGGTGAAGTAGCCTCGTGTCTTTGTATAGTTCACTAATGATCTATTTCTATACGGAAGACCATATGCAATAGCCTAGGTTGGCTATATCCACTTCTGCAATAGTCTTCCTTAGTGGTAAATACTTACTGATATTCAGAAGTATAACACATTCTCATATTGTATTTCTTTGATGTGCTCCTTTATGCTAAATAGGAAAATTATCTTATTGAAATAATTCATGATTTTCCTTGATACGTTTGATGCTTATTGAGTATTTATAACCGATAGAGGAAAAAGTACCTTCACTAGGAAATCCTACAATTGTGGTGAAGAAGGGCATCTATTCTACAAGTGCCCTAAACAAGATGCCAATACCAAGAAACCTGATAGAAGATGCCAACACCAAGAAACCTGATAGAAGATGCCAACAAAACACTTAATAATGAAGAACATCAATCTCTTGGCATTATAATTATCTTAGAATATCAATCTCAAATCAAAATTAAGATGGAAACAACAAAAATTTATAGAAAATATAACTTTTATTGTTGTCCCATGTCACAATTCATACATTCAAATAGTTCTATGTCATACAATGGCTTTCCAGGGATTTATATGACCCAACTACCCTCCCAACCTATCTGAGTAGTTGGTTTCTTTAACAAAGACTAATTACCTTAGTTTTGGCATTTACCACCAAAATAGAAACTAGTTGTTACATTTTAAATATTTGAATTTAAAACCTAATTTTAATTAAATCCTTTTCACTTCTAAATGTCAAGACTATGCGATTTGGTCCTTTTTGAACCAATGCACATTGTTCATGACTTTACTAGCCCAATCCAACCCATTAGGCACTATTGACATATTTTAGATTATTTTTGGTCCTAGGGACCTTTATAGGACCCTTAGGACATTTGACTCTTATATTGAGATATTCATACTTGTTTACATCAAAAGACATTATTGGTCTCAAAATGTCCCAATTGAATCCCTTGGTTGTATTGAATTCTTACTTTATAACTTGAGTCTTCATGTGCCCATATGCTTGTCTAGGTTCCCCTGCACTGTACTCCCCACCAATAAAAAACTCTTTCCCCAAGAGATAAGGGGCCTTATCTTCACATGTCTAAGTATTCTAAAAGGAATTCTACACTTTTCTCCTCTCTTAGGCATCTATTTCAATAAGAACTCCTTATCCAACCTCTTAGAACCTACAACAAACTTGTTAGAAACATGAAAAGAAAACATGTTAGCAATTCCATCATTTTTCTGTTGTTTGGGATAGTCACCATAGAATTATTTGGACTGTCTCTCCTCTTGCCTTGTAAGGTTAAAATGACCTTTTTTCTTCCCTCCATGAATAGACCCTTACCATCTTTCACTTGTGCAATGATAGGACACCAATGTGTGCACATAACTATATCTTCTTCAATCACACTACTCTTCCAATTTTCCATCTTGTGTTCACTGTCATAATCATGAGTTTTTAGAACCATTAGTGATGCTCCAATCTTCTAATCATTTGTCTATTGTTTGGGAAAGTCGCCATAGAATTATTTGGACTGTCTCTCCTCTTGCCTTGTAAGGTTAAAATGACCTTTTTTTCTTCCCTCCATGATTAGACCCTTACCCTCTTGCACTTGTGCAATGATAGGACACCAATGTGTGCACATAACTATATCTTCTTCAATCACACTACTCTTCCAATTTTCCATCTTGTGTTCACTGTCATAATCATCAGTTTTTAAAACCATTAGTGATGCTCCAATATTCTAATCATTTGTCTATTTTTTGGGACAGTCACCATAGAATTATTTGGACTATCTCTCCTATTGCCTTGTAAGGTTAAAATGACCTTTTTTTATTCCCTCCATGAATAGACCCTTACCATCTTACACTTGTGCAATGATAGGAAACCAATGTGTGTAGATAACTATATCTTCTTCAATCACACTACTCTTCCAATTTTCCATCTTGTGTTCACTAGCATAATCATCATTTTCTAGAACCACTAGTGATGCTCCAATCTTCTAATCATTTTTCTATTGTTTGGGAAAGTTACCGTAGAATTATTTGGACTCTCTCTCCTCTTGCCTTGTAAGGTTAAAATGACCTTTTTTTCTTCCATCCATGAATAGACCCTTACCATCTTGCACTTGTGCAATGATAGGACACCAATGTGTGCACATAACTATATCTTCTCCAATCACACTACTCTTCCAATTTTCCATCTTGTGTTCACTGTCATAATCATTAATTTTTAGAACCATTAGTGATGCTCCAATCTTCTAATCATTTGTCTGTTGTTTGGGATAGTCACCATAGAATTATTTGGACTATCTCTCCTCTTGCCTTGTAAGGTTAAAATGAACTTTTTTTCTTCCCTCCATGAATAGACCCTTACCATCTTGCACTTGTGCAATGATAGGACACCAATGTGTGCACATAACTATATCTTCTTCAATCACACTACTCTTCCAAATTTCCATCTTGTGTTCACTGTCATAATCATCAATTTTTAGAACTATTAGTGATGCTCCAATCTTCTAATCCTCTTTCACAGACCTCTTCCTTGTGTGACTCTTCAAATCAACATACTCTTTCTTTCCAAAACTGATAACTCTTATCTCATATGAAGAATTCTTTTTGCAAAGGCTTGAGAATAAACTTGTTACCATCCTTATGAACAAGTATTCTTGCATCCATCATATTTTCTTTCTTAGGGACTACCAAGGTCTTCCTAAGAGGATGTGACAACATGTCATTGGTACTATATCACACAAAAGTTTCTCCTTGTACTCACCAAGAGAAAAATCTACATGATCTTGTTCCCTACTCACAAGACTTTTCTCATCACTCATTCATGAGACTCTATATAGTCTATCATGTGAAAATTTCTTCAAATGCAACTTGTTAACCATCTCATAGGAAATAATATTATCAAAATAACTTGAATATATTATCATTTTTCATATCCTGCCTTGAATTAGGAAATGAGTTCTATAGAAGGATACCTCTTGTCTTCTTTTTTGTTGTATAACTACTCCTTTTCTCACCATGATAAAGTCACCTTTACTATATGGGTCTACCACAAAATGTTCAAGTTTTTCTTTGTTTTCTTGTTCTTCTTAAGTCACTCTTCTATCAGGTTTCTTGGTGTTGGCATATTTTTAGGGAACTTGTAGAAGGGATACCCTTCTTCACCACAATTGTAGGATTTCCTAGTGAAGGTACAAAACTCTAATCTAATTGATCAAGTTAGATTAGGGTACATCTGGAATGGTCAATCAATGGATTCAAATAGTAGGTACAGTCACCAAGGATTCTTTAGTGTGCCCTAGACTATCAAATTAAATCTATGATTCAATTTCAACCTTCCTGTTACTACACTACTGCAAACTTCTCTTCTTCTTACTCATTAAATACATGGAAAGTATCTACATAGGGCATCGAATCTTGAAGCAATATGCCTCCTTCCACAATCTGAGCACTTATATTATTAAAGTGCATAACCTTGGCTTGCTTCTCACCCAATGGCATTGGAATCCAATGGGGAAATTGAAAGTCAAGGTTCCACCTTCATGACAGAGCCACACCAAATTTAATATACAATGTTTGCAAAGTCTAGTGAAATTAACTCTAACAAGAACTATGCATGCGTAAATGAACCTGCAATGACATTAAAACTCTCTAACCATTACATGATCAATTTTTCTATGACTGGTCCAAGAGAAAGTAACCCTTCAATGCACTAATAGTTTTGATCCTTCTTATTAAACAATAGTCAAACATTTTCACCCTACCAAAAGACATCTTCATAAAATCTATGCTACTTAACCATATTCTCATTTCACCATAGCTTACCCCAAACACATTATATAAGGTAGGAATTTTTATGCTTCCGTCCCTTGTTCTATTGGCTCACCCATAGATTTCTATTTTAGTTTCTTCTTATCTTTAAATTTTTCTAAGGGATTTTTTTATAGTAGATATACACTATCAAGCAAGGAAGAGGTTGTGATCAAGGATACACACCTCATCTATATGAGGGAATCCCTAAGAAAAACAAATAATTCTTTGTAAGAAAGAATGCCACATGATAGAAAAAAATACAACTCAATCAAATTTGCTAGAATTTATGTAATGCCCAACTTTTACTTACTAGACTAGACATCACACAACCTATTTAATCTACTCAAAAAAAATTTTTTGTGTCCAATACAAGACATGCTATATATAAAAAGCAATAAAGAATCCAACATGATAAACACATCTAACTAGAACATTAAACTTTATAACATTTCTCAAGAATGATCAAGACTTGCATACCTGAGAACTCTCTTAATGTTCTATATGTTTGTCTCTCATCCCAATTACTTGTTCCTGCATACGTGAATACCAACTAGGTGCATAATATAATATCCATTAGAGGTTAGATATAATATTATGAAGATAGTTCTATCATCGATATGTTACATAGATAACAAAGAAGTAATTCACATCAAATTAATGATAGATGAAAGAAATGAATGAGCTATGAAGAAGTGTAAACTGTTATTAATTTAATCCTGCAAGGACAAATTTACCTGAGTCTTTACGAGGAATCTATTGAATAGTTCCCTAATAGATACATTCTCATTCAGTGAGTTTACTAAGTAGTTTCCCGAAAGCTTCTTACTCATATTCTAAAGTTCCACTCTAGCAAATTTCCTAATCTGAAGTATGGTTATCATTAGATGAGTACCAAATGAAAAAAAAGATGTTAACAACGTACATGCTCTCCACCCAACCAAATGACATCATGAGACCCTTGAGGTCCTAGTCAACCCCCGAGCAAGTGAAAGCTTTTTGCACCATTATGATCAATAGTGTGTTTGATTTCACTGTCGCAACTTAATAGCTAGGTTTCTCCATTAAAGGTCTGAAAATTCTAACAATATTAATCTAAGTCGTCATTAAATTAATATTTTCTATAATGTTTATACGAACATTTTAAAATAAAAGTCCTTAGTTTAACCATGTTGTATCCTGATACCACACAATCTAAATAAACGTAGAGATATTGTCTGATTGATGAAGAGAGAGGTCCTTACTTAATATTTATTTCATTTATTTATTTAAATTATTTTCTCAAAATAAAGGCTACTAATTATATTATGAGAGTAAGGACTACTAACTTTAAGAAAATGTCACTAGAACATATTAACTTGACCTATAACAATTATTATAATAGACTATAGAAAATTTACACAAGGTCCCCGATATTGGTTAGAGAAAATTATACTAAGGAAGTGATAATCCATGAACCCTAGAAGAAAACTAGAGCCACATAATTATCCCACCAAATCGTTCAATCCCATGTGAACCTAAAATTTACATAAGGTCCTAAAAGTTTAGCAGTTTAAAAACTAACTTAAGAAGATGGTAATACCTAAAATTTCCTTAAATGAATGGCATAAACAACTCATACAAAACCAATTTATTCTCGAGTAATTACAATCTATATTACAATAAAATTCCACACTTCTCTCTCTATGAAATTTATAACAACTTAAATGCTATCATTGATTCGATAAAATCCATAAATTTGATTTCGATTGCATAACTCACAAGGGTAGTCACTTAGATAATTTATTAATTATGAATGACAAAACTACCCATAAAATTTCTAACCATACAACTTGAACTATTGACTTTATAAATGATGGGTCTTTAGAATAATTATCCACACTATAAGATCTATAGCCGAAATGCAATGTCAACTTGTTGAATCTCAATAATTAAATAAAACTTGAAACAAATTGTGTATTTTTACACTTGATCTATACTAGAATCGATGTATGCTTGACATGCACTATATGAAAACTATTCCAATTCAATACGAATAAAAGAGATCCTTTTAAATCATATTATTTTGTTAGCAACGCAAAGCGGAGTAGGTATCCAAAAGCTACATTCTATATTAATATGAAATTAAAAAAAAAGAAATTAAATTAAACCCACATCAAATTTGCAAGCGTTAAACTCCTAATGTGGCAAACTTAGGGCACTCGTTTGGTTGACAGCTGAGAGGATCAAGACTTAAAAGAAACATGTCAAGCTCCAACAATGTAGCCCCCCCCTACTAACAGAAATCTAATTGGATGATAGTATGGAGAACGTTGGAAGCCTCTTCTTCATTAAAAGGTCATGTCTGAGTAGGGCCGGTGCAGATTCGACCCTGAGCTTCCAGCACTACAACATTAGGCTTAACTGCGCACATGATACTAGCATGTAATTTTGGTTTCGATGCAGAGGGAGGTATTGTAAGGCATGCACCACAAGAATTGAGTTTTGTACGCATTTGCATTTTGGACTATCGCTGTAATTTGCTTTGATTTGATGTAGAAAAAAATGAAGAATGCTCTTCTTTTAATAGTGTAAAATGAAATTAACACCGTGGAGTGTGCCCCTAGTTTTGTGAAGTCAATCAGCTTCCTAAAAACTATTTGACAAGCTCCCATGTCTAAGCGCAACAACAGTCATGCAAATGTACAGGGGCAAATCGAAAGTACAGGGACAAATCCAAGGAAAATGCAATGAATGAAACAACAAGGTGGGAGAGAAAAAAGAACGCTAGCAATCTAATCTATCCATGAGGATGCCTCTCTCAATAGTCCAACTAGTTTGCCTCCTTGTTTGCCTCCAGAGTGAGTGAAAGAGTGGCCTTCTTGTTTGCGATACAGATAAAAGATAGAACTGATAAATCCTAACGCTGGTATTTAAATTGGAAAATGGCATGGGTATGATACCAACAGGAAGAAAATGCACCTTCTGGGAGGGGCTATCGAAACCTCCAACAGAATCAGAGTCTGGAGATGAAAGCTGAACCTCCACAACTATAAGGAGCTGATTCTTTCTTGCGCTTTCTCAGAGAACGGGGCTGCCTAACTAGAACCTCCTCCTCGCAACTCCTCCTCCACTGCTTGTCGTTGTTCTGCTTGTGGGTGTCAACATTTTGCAACTCTTTGTCTTCAATTTTTGAACTGTTCGATCTATTCTCCAACAAATTCCAACTTGGGGTCAATGGGTGCTTCATTAGATAGTAGGGCACGATGATAGGCCACCCCCCCTATATGATCCTAATATTGGTATTCGGTTAGAGAGCAAGGCTGGAAGTATATTTTTTCTTCTACAAGACCACTGTGACTGTATTGGTGACAGTGATAGCAGCGCATCCTTCCTTCAAATTTAGGCACCTTGGTACCCTCTGAATAGACTCCACGCCAAGATTCATAAACTCTCCTTTTGCCACTGTTGGAATCTCTCCCCCTTTCACCCAACTCTGAACTGCTGTATCGATCGCAATCCCATGCCTCCTCCCGTCTAAAGGAGTTGACCAGCAAATACTTCCGTAAGTGCCCTCCAACTATCTCCAACATGTACGCCTCTATTCACTAAAGTCGCCCAGCTGTCAGAGATACACAGAGAACCTCCAAATCAATATTCCATCTCTGAACTGAAATCGCATGTCAGTAGAAGATATCCCGAGGATTTTCATAGGAATACCATCTACTCCATAACCCGTTTGTTGTGCCGTGAAGGAGAAGGGACCAAAGAGTGGTCAAATCGTAATAATGAATTACCTAAAATTTCATTTTTAAATGAAGAGTTAAGGCTTCACTTGCGTACGAAACCACGTGCACGAACTGTGAAACACTGATCCTGCTAGATAGAAAGGAAACGTCTAAGCATCAAAATAAACTATGGGAGTGGTGCTCACAGCTACAGCGGCTATGCAGCCATGAACATAATAAACCATACGAAGGGGAAACACTTAGTTTTTTTTTTGTTTTAACTTCTTTTATATATTTTACGTTTTAGTTTACGATTTGATTTCTTTATTGTAATATATTTTTTAACCAATTTATATTTTATGAGTAGTGGTTGAGAAGAATTCATTTTCCATAAGAGTAAATGAAACACTTAAATTTAATTGCATTTAAACGATGCTCACAAGATAAGGCATACTATATTTGTCATAATTTAATATAGATTTCATTTGTTTCCATATTTACTTTAAGCTAAATCTATAATTAAATTATACTAATTTAGATTTACAAAACAAATATCAAATCACCATGCAACATTTCTCATCAATCTATAATATTGAAATAATTCACATAGTAAATATTACCAAGAGATTTAATTTCCCTTAATCAACACTCTCACCATTACTCATATTTAAGATAACTATTGCAGTATTTGAAATTAACATGCTCCTATTAAAATGACTAAATATATTAAAGAAATAATGTAATTAACACTGGGTGGGTCATCGCTATCATAAAGATAAGGTGCTTACCTCTTTGTCAAGAGGTTAATTTTGAACCACACACTTCTTCCAAATCTAAGTGTATTTCATAGTCAATAGAATTCATTAGTGCAATAAAGCATCATGTACGAGGTGACATTAATTTATCAACATATAATTAAAATGTCCCATTTCACCTAATCAAGATTTGTATGCTAGAGAACCTTACTTTACCCTCTTAATTATTTATTCATGCTAGATTAATGATTCATTTCAATCAAACTATATTATACTTTTCAATTTTTACCATAATGTATAGAAACTTCAAGATCATGGTTATACTATCCCATGTGAGGAACGTAATGATAAATAAAATTTAATCAATACAAAATTTTCCACATTCACAAACTCAAATAATATACTTAGAGGCAGCCTCAAAATATAGGGTATGTTTATTGATCTATGGGGAGGGCATCACAATTTACTTGATTGTTAATGTTGGATGTTATTTTAATACACTTGATATAGAATTTGCAGGTTGCAAACAAGTCATCCTTCTTGCACCAACGAGTCATTCCATTCAAGAAAGACCATGTCTGACGATATCAATGCACAACAAAATAGGGAGACAATTGATAGACTATGGTCTAACTTAAAAGGAAAAGGTAATGGAAAATGTTATTGTCCTTGCAAAATTTGTAAGGGCTTAAAGACTCGTAGATATCTAATCAAAATAGCTTAGGAACATTGTAGGCAGCATGGTCACATTGAAGGGGGAAACAAATTTCATCCATTGGTATGTATTTTAATAATTTATAAACTACATAAGACATGATTTGATGATGACATCATGGTCATGTTTAATATAAGGTCATCATTTTCATATAGGTCAACCACCCTGGGTTTCATGTTATGGACCATGAAAATCCGAAGAATGTGGATTTCCAAATGAGGGAACATGGAGGTGTGAATATAGAAGTAGAAAATAATGATCCCATGGAAGAAGACCACAATGATGATGAAGATCATGATGATCAAGATGATCATGATGATCCCTTACAATTAACATTGGGTGAATCATGTAGCAATTAATATTCTTTAAATTAACAAATTATAGTTTTGGTCGTAGGTTAATAGGTGAGTATTTTTTACCACCATCAAACATTCTACCTCACTCGTACCGATAATTATCTTCCATCATGAAAGATATTGGAATGGAGTATCAAACAATACATGCATGTCCAAATGATCATATTATATATCATAAACAACGTGAATTTGCAACAGAATGCCCTATTTGTCACATTAGTAGATATCGATCAGATTGAATAACAAAAAGGGTGCCTCACAAGGTTCTTCGGGTTATTCCCATTATTCCACGTCTGCAATGATTATTTAGGTACAATAGCTTGGAAATATTTATGGATTACCATGCACACAATAGAAGTTGAGATCACATTATAAGAATGCTTGCGGATGATTTAGCATTTAAGGAAATAGAGGAAAAATGGCCACACTTTAAAGAAGAACCTCATAATCTCAAGCTTTCATTAGTAGTGAACAATGTCAATCCATTTGGAGAGATGAGATCTACTTACTCGGTGTGACCTATTTTTGTTATCAACAATAACATTCCTCCTTGGATGTCCATAAATAGGAAGCACATAATGTTGGCACTGACTGTTCCAGGTATTTTTTCATTTAATAGTCATCTAAATTAATTTATTATAAATAATCTATCAAAATGGTCATAATAATTATGTAATGATTTTGTTCATTCAACTAGGTGTATCCTCTTAAAATGGAAGCACTTCCATCTTCATAGGTTTAACACCCTCTTTTGGTACACTTGTCATGATAAACTTGCATTTAGGATGCATTATGCACTTATCTTCTTCATTCTAAGTGAAATTAGGGTTAGGATCTTGAGGATTCTCCTTAATTTCCCTTCTCCCATAACTCTATTTTCTAGGTAGAGCTTAGAAATAGGTCCTCCTTACCTTCATCATAATTATCATAGGATTTTATGTCGATCCCTGGCATTCTGTCCCTTTCTAGCATCATTTTCTAGGTCTTCGGGCATCCCTGTGACCTCATGTCCTGATTCTAACTAGATCTAGGCCCAGGGTCAAATTCAAGGTTGATCCTGACTAGGTCAAGATCGAGCTTGAACCTGACTAGGTTAGGATCAAGCTCGAACCTGACTAGGTCAGGCCCAACCTAGATTCTGACCTCCTCCAGAATTTGTGCCCCTCTTTCAAAATTTGGTCCCAACGGGCCCTGAAATTAATGTTGGGCTCTCCAATCTGAGTGCGAAAAGGTTTTAATTTGAAATTCATTTAATCATTTTCCCTCCTTAGTTGGTTATTGTGATTGGACCTTAATTCAAGGTGAAATTTGAATTATGGGTCCTCACATTGCTCTAGGAGCCTCACCTTGAAACCTCTATATAAAGACTCTCATTTGCATTCATTTTCACCAAGTACAATCAAGCATTCTCATGATCAAGTCCTCTCAAGGAGTCAATTTCATGAGCAAGAAGATTTCAAGCAAGGAAGGAATGGTGAAGATGCAAGATAGCAAGAGGATGATATAGAAGATCAAGCCATTATTGACATCAAGCATCTTTGTGAACACATATTTGGAGCAAGAGAGATCCTTTATTCCTTGATCCACCATTATCAACTTTCAAGCATTCAATCATGGAGTAATAATTATGGATTGTGAGTTTGGTAGAAGTACTTTAGCCTTGGGGGCTTGGTATGCTTTTCTATCTCATTCAAATCTATGCATTGTTGTTTCATTCATATTCATGCTAGGGTTTTGATCTAGAGGATTACATCTTGGCATCACACTTTCAATACATACACACACAAATTCTATTTAAATTCATTATTTGTGGAGGTGGAGATCTCCAAAATGGGGGTTTGACTAAGAAAAAAACCCTATATAGCCACCCCAAAATCCCCTTTTTTCAGATATTTGTAGTCGTTGTTTTAGGAATCAGAGGATAGATTTGAGTACCCTTTTCGTCAAACTTCCGAGATCTATGAACAAAATCAAAATTGGGCTTCAGAATAAAAATGTAGCCTTTGACCTTTTATGAGGGTCAAAGTCGACCTGCTATCGGAAAGATAAAACTTTTCTGGGTTTTCTCTGTCTCAGCTTTCTGATCACAGATCTGATTGCAAAATCTTCTGAAACCTCACACAGACTTTAGAAAATAGGTATTTCTAAATCAGTTTCATGATGAGGTGTGTATCTTGACCTAATTAATTTTCAAGTATTTCCAGATTTACTTATGTCATGTCAACTTCAAATCTATTTCAAATGAAAGGTGTTGACTGTTAGATACATTACTAGGCTTCAATTTTCCACCTATTCATTTTGGTGAACCTGTTTACGACAACTCTTTCTTTTATGGTGTTAGATTTAAATCTTGTATGCTTATAAGATTAGATTTCTTTCTTGCATTTATATTTCAAAAATACAAATTTTTTTTGCAAAATTCCTTTAAAAATATAAAAATATTTACTTTTTCATGCTTTTAATGCTTTCTTTGTATTCAACATGTATGATTCTTGTTTTGAGTACTTTGATGATGCTTTTATTGTACAAGAGGATAGATTCCCTAATGAGGTACATTGTAGTGAGGATGAAAATGGTTTGAATATGATCTCCATGGATCCTATTCCTATTTCAATCTCCTCCACAACCTCTCCAATTGACCTTTACCATAGGGTGTGTGCATGGTTACCTTCATGTCCCACTATTTGCAACATTGATAAACCTAAAATGATATATCCTACACCTTTAATGATGGTAAAAGGATGTCCTCGTATAACAATTAAGGGTAAACCTAGAGATCCTTTGGATTTCTTTCATAACACTGATTCCATTTCACATACTTATCACACACAGAATAACCCTCAGCCTACAGCTCCAGTTTCTTTACCTCCTTCTCAACCTATGCTTCCTCAAGCACCTAGGTATCCATCTACCTTTAAGGAATATAACTTAGTTGACCAATTACGTGCTACCCCTGCTAAGATATCTTTATGGGAATTACTTCAAACCTCCCTAACATATCATGAGGCATTGCAAAAAGCTCTATCTACTCTTCTTGCTTCGCCTCCTAATCAAGAAAACATTCATTCTATTTTGGATTGTATGCATACTATGCCTTTTGTACCTCCATTTGTTTTTTATGATAATGATTTATCTTCCCTAGAGGTGTAGAATCAATATCATGCTCTTATGGTAGTTGTCTCTATTAATCAAAGTATCATTCGAAGAACCTTAATTGATAATGGATCCGGGCTTAATGTTTGTAGCATGGATATGCTCAAGGAAATTAAGGTTGATTTATCTACAATTCAACCTAATAATGTTCCTATATGCGGATTTGATAATATTGCGAAAATAACTTTGGGCATTATTACCTTACCTATTAAAGTTGGTCCAGTTATATTCCAAATACTCCTATTCATGTTATGCCTGGACCTCTCAACTATAACCTTCTTTTAGGAAGACCATGGTTACATACTATGCATGTAGTTCCTTCTACTCTTCATCGCAAGGTTAGGTTCATCTATAATAACTTAATGTATACATTACATGCAAATGATGCCTTGAACCCTTGCTTAAATACAGAATATGCTAAAATCTCTAAACCTATTAAACCTAGTAAAGAGATTGAAAAACAATCAGAGATACAAAAAACTGAGATAAAACAACTTGAGATTCAACAACAAGAAGATCCATCTTCTTCTTCTTCCTTGACAGAGGATGATTGGGGGACATTGAATTTTAATCCTATGTTTATTGGAGAATACAAGGTCTCTGATTTGGAATTCATGAAGCAACATAATGAATTTGAGAAATAAGTTTTTATTTCTTCTCTGTTGTCTAAAGAATTAAAAAGTAATTTTGTTGCCACTTCAATTAATGAAACACTTGACAGTATAAAGCCTGATTGTTATGACATTGTGACATATGCTTCTCCTTGGACTCCTTCTGACATGACTGATTGATATGGTCCTAGTTATCATTTTCTTAAGAAATCAAGATTTAATGGAAAAGGATGTGGTAAATATGAACAAGGTATACAAGTACCTTTGGATAATGAGGTTTATGATCATACATATGGATTAGGACTCAATCCTTATAGACAACCATCGGCTTTTCCTCCCAATGTTAATCATATTTATAGTGGATAGTTGAAATTGGTTAACCCATTGCTTATTGATCTTGATCAACAATCCTCTTTGGATATTTTTCCTAAAGATGAAGCCCTAATGGAATTTTTAGGGGTTTATGAGGATCAAACTAAGTTTCATCGCAAATGAGAAAAGCCTTATTGTTTAAAAACTGATTCTTATTTTGGAGAACATGAAGAATAGGATACCTTTCCTTTACCGATGGATTCTCTAATAAGAAGTGATTTGTTAATCACTAAAACTATTGATATTCAAGTGGATGAAAACAACTCTGAAAGGATGATAAAAATTGAGAAATGTTTGAATCAGGATGAATGTGATCAGTTGGTTTCCCTTTTTCTTGAATTTAAGGATATCTTCGCTTGGACATATTTAGATATGTTGGGTATAGATTCTAAGATTGTTACTCGTAATATTGTTTTAAAGCCGAATATGAAACCTGTGAAATAGAAAATTTGAAAGATGAATCCACGAATTGCTTTATTAGTCAAAGGTGAAATTGAGAAATTATTGGATTATGGATTCATTCATTCTATTGATTACTCATATTGGATTTCAAACATTGTGCATGTGTCAAAAGGAGAAAATCAGATAAGGATGTGCACTAATTTTAGACATTTAATAAGGCATCCTTGAAAGATGATTTCCCGCTACCTAATATTGATATGATTGTGGATTCAACAACGGGTCATGCCTTGTTATCTTTTATGGATATTTTTTCGGGATATAATCAAATTTTTATCCCTCCTGAAGATCAATTTTAGACTACATTTATAACACCTTGGGGAACCTTTTGTTGGGTCATGATGCCCTTTGGATTAAAAAATGTAGGAGCAACTTATCAATGGGCTATGACTTTGATTTTTCATGATTACATTCATAAGATCCTTTAAGACTATGTGGATGATATCTTGGCAAAATCTATAAAAAGAGAAGACCGTGTTACTAATTTATGACAAATATTTGAAAGGATTAGAAGTTATAATATGAGATTGAATCCTAAGAAATGTGTCTTTGGAGTTGATTCTGGTAAATTGTTAGGATTTATAATCTATAAGCGAGGCATTGAAGTAGATACTGAAAATATTGAAGCTATTGTTAATATGCCCCCTCCTAAGAATATTTCCTAGTTAAGAAGTTTACAAGGAAAAATAAAAGCTATTCGTTTCTTTATTTCTAATTTAGTAGACCGAACAATCCCTTTTACTTCCTTTCTTAGAAAGGATATTACTTTCTCTTGGAATAATGAGTGTAAACAAAATTTTGAGCAATTTAAGGAGTATCTTGCGAATCCTCCTATCTTGCAACCTGCTAATTTTGATAAACCATTTCAATTATACACTTCAGTGACTCCATGTGTCGTGAGTGCATTGTTAGCTCAAATTGACGATAATGGTAAAGAAAGACTTGTGTATTACATTAGCTAGAATTTACTTGATTATGAAATAAGATATACAGCTTTAGAAAGATAATGTCTAGCTGTAGTTTATGCATGTCAAAAACTTAGGCATTATCTTATAAATGTTGAAGTTAATGTGATTGTCAAATTTGATCCTTTGAAACATTTTTTCTCACAAACTAATCTCTCTGGCCAGTTGGCAAAATGGGTAATGTTGCTTACCGAGTTTGATCTTAATTTTATTTCTCAGAATTCTATCAAAGGAAAAGAATTAATAGATTATCTAGCCGAAGCTCCTTGTCCTCACTCCGATGAATGTTCTACTTCTATAGAATTTCCTGATAATAATATCCTAGCTATTCAATAGGAGTATATTTGGGAATTATATTTTGATGGGTCTAAGTGTAAGATAGGTTCTGGTGTGGGTATCATCTTGATTCCCCCTACAAAAAAACCCATCCCTTTATCATATAAACTAACCTTTCCTTGTACTAATAACATTGCAGAGTATGAAGCTCTTATAGCTAGATTACGAGCAGCTTCATCCCTCAATATCAAACATTTACATATATATGGAGATTCACAACTAATAGTTGAATAGATTAAAGGAGGATATCAGACTAAACATACTAAAATGACACAATATAGAGATTTAGCTCTTGATGTGCTTTCACAATTCTCCTCTTATACAATTCAAACTTTACCTAGGAAAGATAATCGACATGTAGACACCATGGCTAGTGCAACTTCCTTGGTTTGTCTCGAGAACAATGTGGAAAACTTTCAATTTACTATACAAACTCTTAAATGCCCTGCAATTTCTGATAAGATTACCTCTGACTATTTCAATTTGCATTTGGATGAATGGTATTCACATATTTTTCATTTTTTGAAGGATGGTACTTTTCCTAAATCAGCAACAAGGAATATGCATAATCGTATTAGGAAACTTGCAGCACGATACATCATTTTAGGAGATACACTTTACAAACGCTCTTATGAAGGATTATTATAATGATGTCTCAATAGAACTAAAATTCCTGTAGCTTTAGCAGAGGCTCATTCTAGTTCTTGTGGGGGACATTTTGGTGGAAAATCCCTAGTTAATAAATTGCTTCAAATGGGATATTATTGGAAAACAATGGAACAAGATTCTTTCATGTTTGTTAAGAAATGTCCTCAATGTCAACAACATAGCAATTTGATTCATGCTCTTGCTTGTGAGCTTTGTAATCAAGTTCCTCCATGGCCTTTCAGTGTTTGGGGTTTTGACCTTATTGGAAAAATCTCACCGGCTTCTTCTCAAGGACATACTTACATTCTCACTACTACAGATTATTTCACGAAGTGGGTTGAAGCTATCCCTCTTCATTCAACAATGGCAAATGTTATTTTTGATTTCATCCTTAATAATATCATAACAAGATTTGGTATTCCTTCGACGATAATTTCAGATAATGGAACATCTTTTAAAAACAAAGAAGTTGCAAAATTCTTGGAGAAATATAGGATTCAACATAGATTTTCAACTGCTTACTATCCTCAATCTAATGGATAATCTGAAGCATCAAATAAAATTATTGAATAAATTTTGCAAAAGATAGTTAGTAAGCATGCGAAATATTGGCATACTCAACTGACTTATGCTTTATGGGCCTATAGGACTAGTGTTCATACTACCACAGGTACTTCTCCTTACAACCTTGTCTATGGTACTGATGCTATTATGCCTTTGGAAGTGGAAATACCCTCTTTACATGTTTCATTTCATGGGATAATTGATAAAGATACCTTTCATGAACAACACTTATAAGAATTAGAAATGTTGGATGAACAATGAATACATGCATTAGAACATATAAAAGCTTATCATAAATCTCTTCAAAAACAATACAATCATAAGGTAATTGAATGAACATTTGTGGTGGGTGATTTAGTCCTTTATGAGAATCAACAAAATGTGAATGCTTTACTGGGCGGAAAAGGAAAATTCAGCCATAATTGGCTTGGACCTTTTGTTGTTACTGAAGACTCCGGTTCAGGTGCTTATAAACTTGCTGATATGGATGGTGTTTCTTGTAAGGAACCCATTAATATTATGCATCTTAAATGTTATTATCCTTAATTTCTTTTTTTTTATGTGCATTTATGTATTCCTTATAAAGATTTATTTTATAGGTTATGTAGTTTTAGTATAAATTACATATTGAATATGTTTATGCACTTCCTTTCTTTCTTTCTATTAAGTTTTATATTGATGAAAGCATAGTAATCAAACATAGAACTAATTAGTAGAGAAAGTTTTTCATTCATCAAAAATAGTTTTCAAAGTTTTGATAGATAAGTGGCCAATGGCCCTATCTATCACTACGTATATCACTATGTCACTCTAATGGCCGATGAACCCTAGATCTCTCTACTCTTTTATGGGAAGATGAAGATTTATGTGTTTGTGTATGGCTCCTGGATATGCTCATACCCTATACACATCCTCGGAGACTTTGTACCTCTACCATCAGCTTCTCCTCTCTTTCTCTACACATTCTAAGCTCTCATTGGATACATACAAAGATATCGGCATACCTGCCAGGATCTCTGTGACCGATGGAAGACTCTTGCTCATCAGCTAGTAGTTGGTAGGATATAATTGTATCCTTGAGAATCTCAGATACAAAGCTCCTCCACTCTGCTACACTAGCTTTAGAAAGAAAAACTTTTATCAGTCTAGTATCCTATCGATTTCAAATCAAATCACATAATCAAAATTCATGGTTCATACCTGTGTCTCCCTCCTGGATGTCACTAAAGTGTCTAGATGGTGTGGGCATGGAGTGACTATCTCTCCACACTCGCTATATCTAGGCCTTGATGGTGGTGTCTGTGTGTGGGACCATGGGGCCCATCATGATCACAGTGGTGATGTGTGAGTGATCGGTATATCCGTATTAGTATCACCAGTTGGGGGCATCTCCTTGGCTCTCTCGTTGGCTCTCTCCTCTACTCTTTCATCTGCTCTATTTGCTCTCTCCTCCTCCTCCATGGGCTCTCCCTTAGAGATGTTCTCTTCCTCATCTCTGATATCCTCATTCTCCTTGGTGGCTCCACTATCTCAGTGTGTCCCCTTTGTAAAGCCTAGATCACCTGTCAGATAATCCTCAGGAAAGATAGGACGGATCCCCTGCAAACTTTAGTACTTGATGTAATCTTAGCTCACACCTAAATAGGCTACATCTGATGGTACCTCTATATCCTCTATCTCCTCTACATCACTATCCTCTATGTCTACTATCGATGGTTGGCAGATGGTGTCAGGTCTCTGATAGTATCTCGTCAGATGTACATAGCGAGGTACTACCTTAGGGATTCCCTGTAAAAGGCCGAACTACCTCTTCACCTGATCATAATAGTAGGGCATCACTATATGACTCTGATGACCCTCTAGCAGCTTACGCTACTATGAATGTCTCATCTAGAATTGTGTATCAGGCCACTTTGTCATCTGGTAATAGGGTCTCCATATCACATCAGTGCTGGCAATGCGGTCTAGATGTACTCTCCAATAGAGCATATCCCCAAACTGCCAAACATCTCTCAAAGGATATGTGAAGGCTCTAACTATGCTCGCATCTACCATCACTAGAACTCCTAGTGGATGTGTACATGTGAAATGCTCAAATATCCAAATCTATAGAATTGTGCATGTCGACAGGCTCTCCTGTTGATACCTCACTAGCTGCCCCAACTCATGGTATAACTGAACTAGCATACTGCGACCCCATGAGAACATGGTCCTCTCTCTCTCCATCCTTTGTATGAGATGTGTCAGAGGTGAACAAAATATGGTACCCTTTGAGTTGGGTAACACAACCAAGGCTACTATACATAGCATCACCTTTCGTACTAAATGTATAGGGCCTACCAGTACGGAAGATAGTAGGATCTGATCTGACCAGGTCCGCATCTATGGAAGCACTCCTATACAATACTCTATGTTTGCATGAATCTCCTCACAACCATGTTGTGCTTTCTCCCCTTAGACTGGAAGCCGCATGATCCTGTAGACATCCTCTAAAGTCACTACGATCTCACCAGAGGGAAGATGGAAGGAGCATGTATCCTCATCCCACCTCTCTATCAGAGCTGATAACATGGCTTAGTGTAGTCTGATCTGTGGAAGGACTAATACCCAGTACAATCCCACATCCCTTAGTAACTATATGCCCTCATCATCAAGCTCAGATAGTCTCTCCTTGACTTTCACTAGCAATTCCCCAAAGGGATTCTCTCGGAAGCAGAGCAGGTCTTGCAAGCACAAAAAAGCATCATATCAGTCATCTACATTATCAAATCTACAAATATAACTGAACTAGGTCAAAGTCAACCTTAGTTAGGTCAAGTTCGACCTTACTGGGTCAATGTCAAATTTACTAGGTCAGGGTGGACCTTTTTGGGTCAAGGTCGACTTCATCTCAAAAATTGACAAAAACCCTATGGTCAATGTCAACTTTCATGGGTCAAAGTCAACCTAGATGGGTCAAAGTCAGCCTAAATGGGTCAGGGTCAACCTAAAAGGGTTAAAATCAACCTTGCCTATAAAAAATAAGAATTTGGAAAGTACAAAGGTGGATAACATCAAACTCACCTCAAGAAGTGACTATCTGGTAGCTAAACTGTGTCTCAGAATCTCCAGGCGTGTCACTCGAATCTCCTCTCTTCTCTACATCTTGCTTCCTTGCTTCAAATCTATAAATGGTAAGAATGAGTAAGTATTGCTTTCTTTTCATCTCTTTTATAAGTTAAAATTAGGGTTTCCTTAGGGTAAACTCAAAATTTTCCTTCTTATGCATTTAGATAGACATCCACTCTTTTCATCATAACTTGAGTTCAGTAACTCTATTTTTAGTGTTGTTAGTGGCATTAGAATCATGATTCAGATACCTAACTCCTTGAACCAATTTAGGAAGGTTAGGAATCCTTATAATTGGTTTAGGAAAGGACTTTTCAACACTCTACATATCTAGTTTTTCTTATCACTCTGTTTCACCCTTTCGAAGTAGAAAGTCGAAATAGGGGTGGCATAAGGGGCTCTATATACTTCTCAAATTGTCATATAGTAATCTTTAAGTGATTTATATATTTTTATTAACCTTGTGTGTTGTAGGTTCTAATAGTTTTCTGTAGGATCTTTACATCAAGGACTTCGCTATATCCTTTTTATTTACTATGATGTTTTCTTACTTTAGCTTGCATATTCAGGTAGTGTCATATCTAAGCTAAAGTGGGGGCTAAATCTATTGTCTTAAAATGGAAGCACTTCCATCCTAATAGGTTTAGCATCCTCTTTTGGTACACTTATCATGATAGACATGCATTTAGGATGCATTTTGCACTTATCTTCTTCATTCTAAGTGAAATTAGGGTTAGGATCCCAAGGATTCTCCTTAATTTCCCTTCTCCCATAACTCTATTTTCTTGGTAGGACATAGAAATATGTCCTCCTGACCTTCATCATAATCATCATAGGATTTTATGTCTACCCCTGGCATTTTGTCCCTTTCTGGCATCATTTTCTAGGTCTCCAAGCATTGTCAGGACCTCCTGTCCTGATTCTGGCCAGATCTGGGCCCAGGGTCAAATTCAACGTTGATCTTGGCTAGGTCAGGATCGAGCTTGAACCTGACTAGGTAAGTCCCAACCTTGATTCTGACTTCCTCCAGAATTTGTGCCCCTCTTTCAAAATTTGGTCCCGATGGGCCCCAAAATCAATGTTGGGCTCTTGGATCCAAGTGCGAAAAGGTTTTAGTTGAAAATTCATTTAATCATTTTCCCTCCTTAATTGGTTATTGTGATTGGACCTTAATTCGAGGTGAAATTTGAATTATGGGTCCTCACATTGCTCTAGGATCCTTACCTTGAAACCTCTATATAAAGACTCTCATTTGCATTCATTTTCACCAAGTACAATCAAGCATTCTCATGATCAAGTGCTCTCAAGGAGTCAATTTCATGAGCAAGAAGATTTAAAGCAAGAAAGGAATGGTGAAGATGCAAGATAGAAAGAGGATGATATAGAAGATCAAGCCATTGTTGACATCAAGCATCTTTGTGAACACATATTTGGAGCAAGAGAGATCCTTTGTTCCTTGATCCACCATTATCAACTTTGAAGCATTCAATCATGGAGTAACAATTACAGATTGTGAATTTGGTAGAAGTATTTAGCCTTGGGGCCTTGGTATGCGTTTTTATCTCATTCAAATCTATGCATTGTTGTTTCATTCATATTCATGCTAGGGTTTTGATCTAGAGGATTAGATCTTGGCATCACACATTCAATACATACACACACACATTCTCTATCAATTGGTGATTTGTGGAGGTGGAGATCACCAAAATAGGGATTTGACTAAGGCAAAAACACTATATAGCCACCCCAAAAACCCCTTTTTTCAGATATCTACACTCGATGTTTCAGGAATTAGAGGATAGATTTCAGTACCTTTTTCATCAAACTTCTGTGATCTATGAACAAAATTAGAATCGGGCTTTAGAATAAAAAAGTAGCCTTTGACCTTTTATGAGGGTAAAAGTCGACATGCTTTCCCTTACCACTAATAGTCTTAAGAAAATAAGAGCCACTTGTATATGTGATTATGATATTGACAGTTGGCCAATGCATAATATATTTTCAATGATCTATGGTTTTGTATCAAGAAGGTTGGTGCTTAGTTTATGTTTCCTCGGGGTGCAAATGAGGGATCTAAACAAATTGCATTTTTTAAAAACTTGTTTGAAATAGGAGGAATGTGTCACATGAAATGTGATGGTATTTGTAAATAAATATTTGGCAATTGAAGACTCTTGATTTTATATTGAATTTCCTTCAACATTATTAGCCCATTGTTTCAAAAATTCTCTTCATTAAGTCTCAACATCCTTCGTTTGAGTAGGCAACTTATGCTAAATTGTGTAGTATCTATTTATGTTCGAATCTACAATAAAAATAGAATCTTATAACCATTCTTTAAAATTGTTTCCGATTTTGAACCGATCAATGAGGTTTCGATTCAATCTTAAGCACAACACACCTCTTCATGATTTCATTAGTAAAATTCAATGATTCAAAAACTAAGATCACGTCATAAAGTATGATCCTTGGATGCTATCAACAACTTAACTCGATGTGTTCATAAATTAAGGAACATCCTTTCACCAAACTCAACACATATCTTCATCCCAAATTGGTACTATTATAAATGATTAGTGAATAGCACAGTTCTTAAATACTTTCAAAACCAAAAACATGATAATGCACTTACAGTTTTAGTAATGAATAAAATATATTCCAACCGCTAATAATCTCCTTTGTCAATGTTCTGATTTCCTGTCACTTCGAAACTCTGATACTATGCATCAACTTATAAAATCAAAATAGAATTTAAATCTTTAGGAATCGCTTGCCAATAATCTTCAAACAAAACTGATACCTTAAGCATAAATGGTTCTCGGTTATCAATTTTTAATAAATTTCCAAACTCCCATCTTAAATCGATTCAATGAACTTTGAATTAGCCTTCCCTAAAAAATTGACATGAAAACCAGCTATAACAGATACCTACAAATTCAAAAAGAATCATTTTGAATAGTAAACGGTTTCATTAAAATTCCATTCCATAAATTAACACATTTCTCAATCAAAACATAAACTTTGAAACCGAAATACAATGAAAAGAGTTGATAGTGTTGTTGAGCATCACCTAGAGCCAATGAGTGCTAAGTGTTCCATTCATTCTCATGAGAGATGGGTTCATGTAAACCACTACTCATGAATCACAGGTCAATGAGTTTGACTCAAAAAACTACATAGTTGAATCCTGATAGCAATATCACAATTTGGCTTGCTGTGGAAAATATCTCTTACTTATCACATGAATCTTGTATTATTTCTTGACACCAAACCCCATCTACAGATTTCCAATTTAGGGTTCTTGGAGCAACAACATTAGGGTCTATAAGCACACAAATATTAATGATAAAAATCATCTGTTAAAGAAAAAACCATGTTTTAAATGACTGGCAATGGTGCCCTAACCTTGTGCAAAATATCTAGATTTGAAGACTCTAGTGGTGACTCGGGAAGTATAAACCATATATGTTACAGGGACAAAATGCCTTGAATAGGTTAAAAATGTGCCTTCCATGGATAGGCCAATAATAGACTCATCCCAACCAAGAAGAAAGGCTTTTTTAAAGCATATTCTCTATATTCAAATGAATTAAAAAAATAACCACAAGAATAGAGGAAGACATTACCTGATAGTACATAGTTCCAAACCTCTTACAATGGATCTGTTTGTGAAGTCTAGAAAGAAAATGATTCTCTCCCCAAACCTTAATGAAGACTACATATTTATAGAGATCTTTCACCTTTGTATTCAATGGATCCATTTATGTATCGAGAAACAAATAAGAAAACCAAACTTTATTTGAAACAAACAAATTTCTATCCCAAACAACCTCTGCAGGAATTCTCTTATAGGCCTAATCCTAGCCCTTTACCAAAAATCTTCACCAGTGGACTTATTAGTTCAATTTAATGATGGGGATGGTCCTAATATGGTTCAAGAACACTAATTCAACAACTAGTTTGGTCTCCTCAAGTCCATACTATAGAGTACTAGACCTGCCACACTTTTCCCTTGTAGCCCTTCCACAAGTGACTTCTTGCTCTAACTCTTGATTAGTTGAGCACATGACTAAGAAAAGGATATTTTCTCCTCATCAATTTTTGTGGCATGTTTGGGTTTAACACCCCATCATACAGTCAAGGATTTTCCCCATGTTTTTAATGAATATGCAAAAATACAACAATGGATTGAAAAGATGGACTTTGAAGCTCTCTCCACCATTATGCCAGCTAAATTACATACAAATATTGAATCAATGACCACCACGTGTACAAAATTTGAGGCCACAACTTTTGTTGATAGTGTTGTTGAGCATCACCTAGAGCCAATGAGTGCCAATGAGAAGATTATTTTGCAAACATTGAAGTACATTCTACCTCTATCTCTCCCGCACCACTTTGACAATGGCATCAAACAAGTTATATATGATCTTGAAAAATACATGAGGTGGTTTTCATCAGAAGAAATCAATAAAGAAGATATAAAATATTGGAAGAGAAAAATTTCTCATCTTATGTGTGAAATGCAAAAGTGTCTACCTTCAACTTTTTTCAATGCACAAGAACACTACCTCATACATCAAGTTGAGGAGATTGAATTGTGTGGACCTATACCAACTAGGTCAATGTGGATGGTTGAGAGGCACTTGAAATTTTTAAAAGGCTTGGTTCGAGAGAGAGCACATCCAGAGCATTCTATGGTGGAGGAATATATGGTATACCAGACCATGGTGTACATTAGTGAATATCTTCCTAAATTTGTAGCAAAGATCCATGTAGATTGTATTTGGGATCCCAACTCCATTAACAAATTCAAAGGGGAGTACTTGATGGGAAAAGGCAGATTGAGGAAAGTGAGAGGTAAATATAAGATGTTATTGTATTTAATTAATTCTTATAAATCTTCAATATAAGTTATTTATAATTGGTGTACTTTTTTAATATAGTTGGTCGAGAGTGGGATGTAATATATTTATATATTGCGCACAATATTGATTAGATGATGGTATGGATTGAATGATGTCAACAAAATGGTTGTTCATTAACATGGGAAGGTGTTTCTTCATTGGTTAGAGAAGCTCATCAAAATGGAGATTCTAATATTATGCCAATGGTAATTGATCTAGCACATGGTTTAAGAGGTAGAGAGGTACGTACAAATTTATTAATGATCACAACTCATATGTTTCATATCAACTCAAAATGCAAATAATTTTCACACACTTGAAAAATTGTAGGTCAAGCACCACAAAGCTATGTACTATCATGGCCACAAATTTTGCATAAAAAAGTTGGATGACATGAAGAAAACTTGTGATTCTGGGATAACTGTAGTTTTTGAGGTCACTAATATATCATTTAGAAATGACATACATCTTCAACAATCTCAAAATTGATACTATGACATCTTGGATGATATATTTAAGTGCGACTTTAACTCCTTCAAAGTAGTTCTATTTATTGTCAAATGGTATAGGCTACGACTATATGAAAATGATCCAGATCGAACTGTTATTCAACATGATAATAAATTTACAATGATTAATACAAGGTCATTTGAGCCAGTTGGAGATGAGCCCTATGTTCTTCCAAGCCAATGTGAGCAAGTGTTTTACTCAGAGGTTCCACATAAACAGGGTTGGTCATTTGTTGTTAGACATGATCCAAGAGGAAGGCCGATAAAGTATAATGTTATGGAAGAAGAAGATATTAAAGATGATGAAGAAGTAGATGATGAAGATCAAGATGATGGTGATGATGATGATGATGATGATGATGATGATGATGATGATGGTGATGGTGATGATGGTGATGGTGATGGTGATGGTGATGGTGATGGTGATGGTGATGGTGATGGTGATGATGGTGATGGTGATGATAGCGATGATGATGGTGATGATGATGATGATGATGATGATGATGATGATGATGATGATGATGATGATGAGATGGATGAAGAAGATGATCAATGACATGATTGAAATGTAAAAGGTATATATGTGATTTAATTATTTACATATATTTATATTGATTAGTATATATGTTTAATATTGATTTATTAATTTCAATTCTAATGATTACATATTTATTGTGTTCAATTCTAATGATTACAACATATGTGATTTATAATTACTAATGTTTTGCTTACGATGCTCAATTAATTATTGTTGATACACACACACACACACACACACACACACACACACACACACACACACACACACACACACACACATATATATATATATATATATATATATATATATATATTGTGTTTGATTGTCACCCTTTTTGTGAATAGGAAATTGACTATAGACATCGTCACCCCTTCTGTTGACGATCTTGCATTCCATATATAAGGTAAATTTGTTCATGGAATACAATGTTTCATATTGTTCATGTTATCCTCTAAGTTATTTGTAGCATACATACCATGTAATTATTAGCTAAATTAAGATAAATGATTAACATATGCAGGAAATTTAACCCCTTTGGCATGGATCGTGCACAGTGACATGGATCAGCAAGCATAAGTCAATAAATAGACATAATTTTCTTATATTCTTCTTGTTTATCATTGAGAATGTATGTTATAAATAGACATATTATATAATTATAAAATGTATATATAGACAAAGAAGAACCGTATAGACATATAATTGTATAATCACTTTCAACTTAGTACATTTTATATCTCCCATGTATAGACAAAAAAGAACCGTATATATGGGTCACGACTTGATTATTCTATATATATTATTTAATTATTATCAAAATTATATTTGAAGTGGGGACGTGACAATATCTCATTTGATGGATTGCACGACCCACCAAATAGGTACTTGTCAGATCTATGTACATCGAATGAGGGAAATGAGGGAATGGTATTTGAAAGTTCTACATGTAGTACAACTAAAATGGGGAGATCAATTAGAGGTCAAAAGATTAGAGAAAATTTTGATAAATGCGTGCAATTTTTCCTTGCTAAATGGGGCTCATGTTCTTATGATGATGAGACCAAAGGTTACATCAAGGTGCCCTTTCAGTACACACATATTGAGAAAGATGGGTACCCAATGAGCTACCTCTAATTAATACTAATTTTTGTGTTAATGAAAGGATTTATCACATAGCTCCATCCTCATTACATGGTTTGGGCCTATTTTCCATGGATGGGATAAAAGTATGTTAGAACAAAGTTGTTGAATTGTCCAAGTATGTTAGTCTATGTTACAATTACAATGATTGGATGTGGATTGTTCAATATAAAAAAAGTATGCATAGGTATGCACTATCAGCAAATTATATACAATGGAAAGAAAATGATCAAAGTAAAAGATTTTCAATGTACATTGATGGGAGACCAAGAGAAACAGGTAATATTGCAAGTTTTATAAATAGTACGCGACCTTCCTCAACTAATAAGCAACCCAATTGCATATTTGAGGCATGTGAAGGGAATCAAGTTTTTGTATGTGTGATAAAATCAATAAATGCAGGGGAAGAACTACTAATAGAATACCATTTAAATCACATAGATACAAACAAAGTTACTATCATGAGGGTTGTAAGTACTATATACCATTTTATTAATAAGTCTTTTTTGCTAAGTCTATTGCTTTCAATTCGCTCAAGTTTTTATATTTAATCTTTGTCACAGGATGATATGGGTCCCCCACATGATAGAGGCCATGAAGATGCTGATCCTCCCACCCATTCTTCAGTAACGGTAAACCTTATTAAAATTGCACAAATTAGATAGTTCAAAATTTGTTATATTATTATGTTATTTTATTTAGGATTTTGGAGTTTTTATGATAGTTTTACTGATATTCCTATCACAATTTGATGTTCAGGATAGGGCAAAAGCACCTACAGTAACATAGGCAATAGCTACCCCTTTTGATGACGATATAGCAGAAATGCCTAATATAACAATTATGTTGAGAAAAAAATTTAAAAAAATCAATTTAGAAATTATTAGCATTTTGGATGAAGTAAATCCAACTGAGGAGATGTTGAAGAGGCAATATGAATTGATGGTGCAAGCATGTCATTATGAAGTAAGTAGTAATGAATCTTTAGTTATAACTGTTAGTCAATTTTCCTGTCATTGCAAAATTCTTATGAAAATGACCTCTTCCTTGCAAGTTTCATGATAAGTCTCTTGGCCCCATGTTCTTCACTGCGTCACCTTGCTTCAGCCCAGGTCGCATCTGCTAATGTGCAAAATCCAAAGAGAGTCAAGTTCTAAGGTCTGCAAGAAACAAAATTTAAAAATTGGCCATAGTGTCGAAAACCCACAGTGTTTTAAAAAAATCAATGATGTTTTCGGTCTATGTGTTTTTGGCCTTCATTGTTTTAACCCCTGTGCTTCCTGCTTTTGTGCGCTTATCCTTTGACGTCAAAAACTTTGTGTGTTTTTAGTCTTCCGCTGTGTCGAAAACTTTGTGTGTTTTCAACCTCCTAGTTCCTATCTGTCAGCTTTCCTTAAGTGCACAAGTGCGATGACAGGTGGGCCCGGCCCTTCAAAGGCTCTTCTCTAATTGGCTGTCACATGGCCACATGAAAAAACTTTTCTGACATGTGATCATGCAATCACCTGCCACCTATCCGCGTGGTCCCATCTCTTTGCATTTGTTCGGCCTGCCTGGCGATTACTTCTCATTCGGCAACCTGGTGACTGGCGGTTATCTTTGGTCTCCTATTTTTGCCGGTTAGGTGGCTGACATCTTGCGACCTGGTGACTGTGTTGTTGCATTTTCTCTTCTCTTCTGGCGGTTAGTGGTTAACATCCAGCGACTTGGTGGGCAGTTAGTCGCAATGTCGCTGAATGCCTGGTGATTAGTGGGCTCGATTCTTCCAACGCCAGATGAGAGAGATCGACAGTCGGCGTGTGATCATAAGGAATATTCTTTCCCCTTGCAATCATGCACCCACCATCTGATGTGATGCCAACAGGTTTGTTTGCAGTGGGCCCGGGAGATTCAGCGGAGGTTAAAGCGTGGACAGATCTAATGGTTGTCATTATACTGCTAAGTGGAGGTGCTCACTTTTTTAACATCGTGGTATAGTGACAGTCATCGATTCTGGTTTATGAGGAGACTGCCCGGTGGACCTGTTTGTAGCAGGTGATGATGTGACAGCCTGTGATTGGCTATCGCATGATCGCATAGCCCAATTTTTGGCTATACGATCATGCGACCCAGGTGACATGTGTCCACGGTGCTGAGGTGGATTTTTTGTCAGGTAGGCCCGTGTTGAAAGCTTTTTAATCTGACGGTCGGTGCAATGATCTTAAGGAATATTCCCACCCCTTCCGAATCATGCGCCATCCGTTGATCTGTCATCTTCTCTGTGCAATACAAGTGGGACCGTCTGCCACGTGGTGCTTAGTTGATGTGTTCCTATTGGTTGACATGGATGTGCTCAGGTGTGGGGGCCGTTGTCAGAGGGGTTTGTGACGAGAATACATCTAAGAGTCG
Source organism: Chamaecyparis obtusa (assembly GCA_027943335.1). NCBI lineage: Eukaryota > Viridiplantae > Streptophyta > Pinopsida > Cupressales > Cupressaceae > Chamaecyparis > Chamaecyparis obtusa. The sequence goes on along the minus strand of BSBK01008386.1, from coordinate 4,637 downwards.
GTGTAAGTTCTCATGTGATTTGTTAGAGCCATGAGATCTTACGCTAGCCATTCATTTTCAAAGGCTTATGAAAGGTGGGTCCTGTGCCAGTGACTGGGCGTGGATCAGTGAATGACAAGGTGAAATGTGGTATTAGGTGAACTAAGGTGGCCGAGGACTTTTCTGGGAGGTATTGTGATGGAATTTGTGTGGTTAAGGAGACTGCGGTCACATGAGCGCAAAGGGTTAGTTTGGTGCCTTGCGATCCTGTGACAAGGCATAATTTGAGGCCCAATTCCTGTGATGGTCAAGTTGATGGCAGCACCCATTGCGCGACTGGGGCAAACGGTTTAAGAAATATGAAACCCGCGAAGTGCAAAGTAGCCGTTGGAGTTTAAATTCAAATTTTAGAGACATTTCCAACGGCCTGTAAGGACTGGAATTGATGACAGAAAGGGCCAAAGTTGGTGAATTTGAATTTCTCCATCGTTCCAGTGTGGTCTAGGGTGCCATGAGTGATTGTAGGGATTTTGTGGCATGTGGTGTTGGACAGTTTTTTCATGGCTCAAGGTGTGATTTCAGGGTGGTTGTTTTCACTTGCTCTCTTGGTAGATCTGTGATCTTTCTATGCTCTATTCTGAGAATTATCATGATTGGAGATCTTCTATCGATCTGTTTCTCTGAGATTGCTCAGTTTCCTGCCCCTGTAAATAAATTTTGATGTAATTTTTGGTTGGTTGGGCAATTGAAACCCCTTTCCCTAGCTGTTCGTAGCTTGTTGCATTCTCTCTGAGAATTTCAAGGCAGCTAGTGGTATAAATGGCAGGGTTGTTTGTTTTTGTAAGGGTTCCTTTTTTCTGCAAAATTTTGAGGAGAATTGGTTCCATGTGAAGGTTCTGTCTTGTAGATTTTCTCCTTCTCTCTGCATATAGAGTGTTCCTCTTTCCATTGCTAGTTGAGAGAATATAATACATATTGTAACAGATCTGCCTTATGTATAAGATTTCAATATATTTTTTCTGCTCTCAGATTGTCTCCATTTTGAATTTTGAATCATTAATCATACATCAAGGGTGTTTGATTTGTCTGTTTGCATTGCCTAAGTGGTATTGCAAGTGGAGTTGTCTTCGCAGAGATAATTGGTTCAGAGTTAGTGTGTCAGATATGTATGGGCTGGAGTATCAAAGATGCATCATGCTTGTCTTCCAGTGGATGCTGGTTAATGTATTGCCTATTCCTAGGTCTTTCTTTGGATAGGTGATAGCATATCTGGGTGCACAGGTGGTTTGATAATGTATAATCTGGTTAGAGTGAGTGTGTTGTGTTCTTGTTTCATAGCTGTCTCATGCAGTAGGGTATTTGACTCTGTGGCCATTGGATAAGGCACTAGTCTATCAGGGACTTAGGGCATCTCAGGGGTCCCTTCAAACTCATCTTTAAAAATCATTTCCATTCAGTCCCACCTTTTCCCTTTCAAGTTGTTAGTGTAGGTCTCTAGTTTTCATACTCACTCCATGCAAGTAGGGCTATTGCATGAGATATTGGCTTTATTAAGGTACAAGATACCTAGGAGTTTGAGAACCATTCCACAATAATTTTTCTGTAGGCCTTTGATTTGTCATGAGGTGTCTTGAATGTGCAGAGAAGGCAATACCCGCCTGAGGTGAATGTGGAGCTCGAAGAAGAAGGAGGATTTTCTCTTTGTCCTCATCAATTGGTTTGTTTTTCTTGTCAAGCTTGAGTGCCTAACCAGTGTTTTAAGCCCAACTATTTGATTCAAGCTTGGTCCTACAAGGAGAAGATCCAACAATAACAAAAGTTCAATAAAGGTTTATATTTTATACTCTTTTATGTTATGAAGTAAAATATGTATGTGTTCTATGTTACAGGATTTTTTTGCAAATTCAAGTACCCGGTCAAGGAAAACATAGTGAGGTCGGTACTAGAAGAGCTCCAACCACCTCATGTAAAATAATCCTTTAGTTGACAAGTTATAAGGAATTTTCTCGTTGGAAACATTCAAAAACTTCTTAAGCTAACTCTTAATTTTATTATTTCAGAATGGTCTTTGCTAACAATGTATTGTTCACTAGTAAATTTTGACTTCAAATTTTGACAAAAATTAGTCAAATTTTTTTACAGTAATTGGTCGAACTCATGACCAAAAACTTTCATCATTCTTTTTTTGTTGAATTTTTCTACGTATTTATTATTGGTCAAAATTTAGACCAAAATAGAAGTCAAAATTTTGACTATATCTCATTCTTAAAATTATGAAAAATTGTCGTGGTTTTTATTTTACAATGTCGAAATTGAGACCATACAATGGTCAAAATTTCTACCAATACATCATGTCCCAATGGTCAAAATTTAGACCATTGGATTGGTGGAAAGTTATGGCATTTGCATCATTTTTTTTTGCCTAATGGTCTAAATTTTGACCAAGAATTGGTGGAAATTAATCATAGCATTGGTCGAAATTGAGACCAATGTAATTTTTTATTTTTTTTAAATGTTACAGACCAAGATGCATTCAGAGTTCTTTTCGTTGTATTTCGGTTTCAAAGTTTATGTTTTGATTGAGAAATGAGTTAATTTATGGAACAGAATTTTAATGAAACCATTTACTATTCAAAATGATTCTTTTTGAATTTGTAGGTATCTGTTATAGCTAGTTTTCATGTCAATTTTTTAGGGAAGGGTAATTCAAAGTTCATTGAATCGATTTAAGATGGGAGTTTGGAAATTTATTAAAAATTGATAACCAAGAACCATTTATGCTTAAGGTATCAGTTTTTGTTTGAAGATTATTGGCAACCGATTCCTAAAGATTTAAATTCTATTTTGATTTTATAAGTTGATGCATAGTATCAGAGTTTCGAAGTGACAGGAAATCCAAACATTGACAAAGGAGATTATTAGCGGTTGGAATATATTTTATTCAATACTAAAACTGTAAGTGCATTATCATGTTTTTTGGTTTTGAAAGTATTTAAGAACTGTGCTATTCACTAATCAGTTATAATATTACCAATTTGGGATGAAGATATGTGTTGAGTTTGGCGAAAGGATGTTCCTTAATTTATGAAAACATCAAGTTAAGTTGTTGATAGTATCCAAGGATTGTACTTTATGATGTGATCTTAGTTTTTGAATCATTGAATTTTACTAATGAAATCATGAAGAGGTGTGTTGTGTTTAAGATTGAATCGAAACCTCATTGATCGGCTTTCAAACTCGGAAACAATTTTAAAGAGCGGTTATAAGATTCTATTTTTATTGCAGATTCAAACATAAATAGATACTACACAAATTTAGCATAAGTTGCCTACTCAAACGAAGGATGTTGAGACTTAATGAAGAGAATTTTTGAAACAATGGGCTAATAATGTTGAAGGAAATTCAATATAAAATCAAGAGTCTTCAATTGCCAAATATTTATTATAGAATACCATCACATTTCATGTGACACATTCCTCCTATTTCAAACAAGTTTTTTAAAAATGAAATTTGTATAGATCCCTCATTTGTACCCCGAGGAAACATACACTAAGCACCAACCTTCTTGATACAAAACCATAGATCATTGAAAAAATATTATGCATTGGCCAGCTGTCAATATCATAATCACATATACAAGTGGCTCTTATTTTCTTAAGACTATTAGTGGTAAGGGAAAGCATGAGGATGCATGCTTCCAAATTCAAATTATATAGAACCCATTACAAAAGTTGTGGCCCTCAAATTTTGTACACGTGGTGGTCATTGATTCAATATTTGTATGTAATTTAGCTGGCATAACGGTGGAGAGAGCTTCAAAGTCCATCTTTTCAATCCATTGTTGTATTTTTTGCATATTCATTAAAAACATGGGGAAAATCCCCGACTATATGATGGGGTGTTGAACCCAAACATGCCACAAAAATTGATGAGGAGAAAATATCCTTTTCTTAGTCATGTGCTCAACTAATCAAGAGTTAGAGCAAGAGTCACTTGTGGAAGGGCTACAAGGGAAAAGTGTGGCAGGTCTAGTACTCTATAGTATGGACTTGAGGAGACCAAAACTAGTTGTTGAATTAGTGTTCTTGAACCATATTAGGACCATCCCCATCATTAAATTGAACTAATAAGTCCACTGGTGAAGATTTTTGGTAAAGGGCTAGGATTAGGCCTATAAGAGAATTCCTGCAGAGGTTGTTTGGGATAGAAATTTGTTTGTTTCAAATAAAGTTTGGTTTTCTTATTTGTTTCTCGATACACAAATGGATCCATTGAATACAAAGGTGAAAGATCTCTATAAATACATAGTCTTCATTAAGGTTTGGGGAGAGAATCATTTTCTTTCTAGACTTCACAAATAGATCCATTGTAAGAGGTTTGGAACTATGTACTGTCAGGTAATGTCTTCCTCTATTCTTGTGGTTATTTTTTTAATTCATTTGAATATAGAGAATATGCTTTAAAAAAGCCATTCTTCTTGGTTGGGATGAGTCTATTATTGGCCTATCCATGGAAGCCACAATTTTAAACCCTGTTCAAGGGCATTTTGTCCCTGTAAACATATCTGGTTTATACTTCCCGAGTCACCACTAGAGTCTTCAAATCTAGATATTTTGCACAAGGTTAGGGCAACCATTGCTAGTCATTTAAAACATGGT